>MU226542.1:1063333-1085604 GCA_018584345.1 Thuja plicata
TATTATGAACAAGGAATATGAGTTAGTTGGGAAAGAGACAGAAAAAGCTTTTGCACAAGTGTTTATGGATAGACACATGTATCCATCAATGATGCCTACAACAAAGGTAACTCCAGCTCCTCCCAAATAGGTTACAGAACCAGATATTCAAAATGCACCTATGACAGGTCCACAGGTTTCAGTGCCCTCAGTTTCAATAACTTCTGATACAACAAAAGACTCAGAAGATACTATAGTGATTGTTGATATCAAGATATCCATGAAAGCATCTAACAATGACATGGACAAAGTTGATAAAGCATTTGTAAGCACTGAAGAGATGTGCACTGATGATACATCTTTACAACAAGATGAAGTTCCCTCCAATGATCCAATAGACTTGAATAAAGAGAAAGATACTCAAGATAATGAGACACCAGTCAAGGAGATACCAGCAAAGAGTGAATGCATGGACACCAGTCAAAATACTATATTCACTCCATCCACTTTACCATCTACTTCACTGTTGTCAAGGTTAACTCCTGACTCAGCAAGTCTAGATGCATGGTGAGAAGAAGACTTAATGAAGATCATCGTTCTAGCTATGGAAAAATCCAAAGAGAAATAAGTTATGAGGAACCCTCTCTTCTTGGAATCAGTAAACATCTTGAATGATCTAGTTCCCGTAGAGAAGAAAGTAGCTAAAATTCAATCAACTGAAGATGCCGATAGCATTCTAACAAGCTTCAAAGCACACTTTACAGACCTAGTAGACTCTGCTACTAGAATTGCAGAAGATGAGTATAAAAAGGATAGATTGAATGAATTGGTAAAGAATTTTACCTTAAACTTAAAATCTTTAAAGATTGGGCAATCTATATTGAAAGAGTTGGCAGCTAAAGGTAAGAAGGTTATAGCAAACTGCATGGACAAAGTGAAATTCACCTCTAAACATATCAAAAAGATAGAAGAGGTAGAGATCATGGTGGACAGTATTAGAAAATCAGTTGAGTCATCCATCCAAGACATGAACATCTATAACAATGTCTATCAAGGACAGTTGGACAAAATTGAAAAAGCAAAATTTGAGATCAATAAGATAAGAATCAGGCAGACCCAACTGAGAAATGCTCTAGAGCCCTCTCTAGCAGTCTTGGAAGTTAACATCAAACAGATTGATGCCACCATTATCACATATGACCAAGGTCCCTACATGGATCTGATAAATATGGAGAAGTTAACATATGCCCTATGTGCCCATCTCCAAACAGTTGATTCAATGAAGGTATTCTGGCAAAAAGAGATCCAGTCTCTTCAGATTGTGTATCCAGATGTATACTTGGAGTAAGTATCTAGTGACTTACAATTTTGTACACCTTTTTCATTAATGCCAAAGGGGGAGTAATGTATGTATGTGTATATATGGGGAGTAATATATGTACATTTTTTTGTGTTAAGTCATTTTGAGTAACTTGGCCACATTCCTTTGTTGCCATTAATGACAAAGGGGGAGATTGTTGGAAAGTTGAATCCCAGAGGATATATGATTTATTTTGTGTTGTCATTATGGCAACAAAGTCATTTTAAGTTACTGACAAGAAAGACAAAATGACTAAGTATGGAAAATAGGGTAGACAGAGATATACAGTGATCAACACATCAACACACGTGCGAGAGATCAAATTAGAATATGCGTGCTTAGATATATGTTCTATGACATGTCTACATACTAAGTTTAGACACGCATGGTATGGACTGATAGTACAGATAAGCTACAGGAAGAACAGTACTACTATAGTTCAGAAAATAGAGCATGGAGCTGACTTAGGTTTTTGGATCAGCGTGAATTGTTTTGTTGTGTAAAGGCCAAGCGCCTTTGATTATATGTTTTTAATAATGTCTTTAGTCTTCTTGTAAACATGCTTAAGCCAATTTTTTTGGAAGTGTTGTGTATTATGTTTTTAGGGCTGACTATAGTCTTGTTTTGGGTCGCGTCTATTCAGACATGAACATATAAGTATGTAATGTAAATGTATGTTACAAGTGTCAAAGAATATGTATGAGAGAGACATAGAAGAGTAGTACAGTGAAGTTATTATTAGATAAATCTCTTTAAGAGAGTAAGAGCATCAGTGCATAAACAGAACTGATCAGATAATAGTGTCATCACAGTAGTTCATTTTTGATATAGTATATATCAACTATCAGAAGGTTTTAGCCTTCATCTTATTGGGTAGTGAGCTCAGACAGTGAGCCATACACCTTTAACAGGGTTTTATAATAGACTCCTAACAGGGTCGTTGTACTTGGATTTTAAAGGCTGCTCCTAACAGGGCAAAGGAACTTTAACAGGTTCATTATACTAGTGCAATATTTGTGGGTACTAATTTCCACCAGGGTTTTCCTTTGATCAAGGTTTCCCCATAATCATATCATGTGTTATGATTTCTTGTATTAAGCTTCATTGAATGCATGTTTGATTTATGTTTAAAGTGCTAAAATATAATTAATTGACAAACATTGATTCATCCCCCCTCTCAGTGTTTATAACATCTACCATAAGCCTCCTCTGTAAATTCATCCTAGGCCCTTGAGGACTCCCTAACTATTCCCTTTACTCTATTTCTCCCCCATATATTCCTCCCTATCCCTTTAAGACTTCCCAAATTGTATCATTTGCTCAAGCTATGTTGTTAGGCTTGAATGGTGCAACAATATAACTAGTGTTGCATATTAGGGGTCATTCTTCCCCTAAAAAACCAAGTGTATCTTTAATATCTCTTAGAAAGGTTTGTCCCCTTCCATTTTTTCTAGTAAGAATTAATTCTAGTTTTATCAGGTTCCTCTCCATACAATTTCCTAAGTTGAGACATTGGTTTTCTTCCTTGAGTTAAAACCATAGTTTGGCTTATCTTCTATTGATGTCGATTGCCATAAGCCAATTTATTATTATTATTATTTGAAACTCTAGTGGCTCCTTGTTAATCTGATCCTCCCATCTAGGCTTTATTTCCTCCTCTATTTCAACTATTACCAAACTATCCATATCTTACTAGGAAGGATTGTTTTACATCTAATTCCTCCTTGCTATCCTCCTTTTCAAGATCCATGAGTCCAAACAAATCATATGCTACCTTTAGCTCTAAGGGTAAATATCCACCTTCTTCAACATTCTCCAACTCTATCTCAAGCCCTAATGGAAGGATTTCTTCTTCTACCTCTGTCCTTAATGCTTCATCTAACATATCCTTCCTTTTCTTCCTTAAACTCTTTTTCCTACTTATATTTAATGGAAGAAGTCCCCCTAATGCCTAAAACTATTTAACTGGCTTCCCCATATCTAGGGGATTTACAAAATCCTCTTCCATATATGAAGATGTATATATCTCCTTGTTATGATTAGAAGATTCTTTCATAACTTCATTTCCCAAATCTCCTTTAAAAGATCCATTCCATTTTCTCTGTCTAATTTCTTCGTAAACATAATATTTTTTCTTACTTGATACTGGCATTGACATGGATCCTTTGAGATTTTCTTTTTCTATTTGTCTGGTCAATTTTCTCAACCCTAAGTTTGTACTCCTAAACTCCTCTGATTATTGATTGTTATTCCCAAAATTCACTCTGTATTGATATTTTTAGAACTTCCTGGGGGACTGCCTCTTCTTTCATAATTGGGGTGCTATCTTTCATCCATTTCTCTAGCATTCCTAAACTAACAGATACAAAATTATTATATCCCTCCTTGCCTTTCTCCTCTAACTATTGACTATCTGCTACAATTTTAGTATAATTTTCTTCAACTTGTTTATATTTTGCAAGGGTAAGTATTGAATCAAATATCCTTTGACTTCAATCACCCCTTCTTACTGATCCTTTGCTAAAATTTGATTTGCAATTTACTCTATTAACTTATTTTGTGTCTCCTCCAGACATTTTTGAACAAAGTTTTCCATATCTTGTATGCAAAATATGTTTTTAAATACTTCAATCGATTTCTTTCCCCCCTTCATATTTCCTCTTAACCCTTTACTTTCCTTATCTACATAAACATTTGCAACTACATTATCTATGAATTGTACCTCCCAACTTTGTTTTTCATTGGTTACTTTCAATACAAAAGATTCTTTTACTGGATTATACCATATCCTAAATATCATTAAACTTTTCAAAACCACATTACCTATTTAATTGGGAATGTTTATCTGTAGCTCGTTGAAGTATTTATCTAACAAAAAAAATATCTTTTTGGTTTTTCTAAAATTTCCCCGTCTATTGTAAATCTATTCCTCTGTTCCTCTCCATTTGTCAACAAGAATCCATCATCTTTCTTATAAAAATTATAAAGCACCCACAAAAAATTTTCAGAGAAAAAACAATATGTGATTGTTTGATAGAATTAAATCCAAATTTAAATTAGCCAATAGGTTCTTATCTTGACTTTTCCAACCTTCAACTTCTGGAAATAAATGTGATGTGCTTCTATACATTGGGGTATATCCATGATTTCCAGGGTCCAAATATATTGAATTCGACTCCTTTAAAACTATATTTCTTTTACTCATTGGGGTAGTATATTTGACAAGTGCTAGATTGCAATTCATACCTTCCAATTCATCTTGTTCATAAATAATGCTTTGAGTCTAGTCCCCATTCCTAGAAATAATTTTGAAGGAAGAAGGAAGATATTTCTCCATATCCATTAACAAACATATTGTAGGAGGGAGATTAAAAAAATGGAGATAGAAAGGATTAACATTCAAGAAGATTCCTGACTTGTTCCCTATAATCTATTGAATATCTAAATCCATGTATTCTAGAGGTATATTATGAAATTGCTTCCAAAATGGGATAAACCTAATATTGTGATCTCCTGGTTTGAAATTAGGGAACCAAACTTTCATTTGAAGACCATAATTCTTATAAAACACCCTTTTTTCCTAAAATTATTATCACTAATCTCTTTTGTTTTAAAGAGGACAATTTAAAATCCCTCTAAACTATCTACATAGGATACTTCATCTATTTCCTTTCATTCTTACTTTACCCATCTAGTCAGTTCGCTAAAGGGAATGGATAGATTCCAAATGCTACAAATTAGGGCACAAAGCTGAAATTCTTTAATTTGAGGCTTTAATGTTTTCTTAGAGAAGGTGATACTGATCTAGTCTCTTCTAATAGGATCCTTTTGAAGCCCTTTTGTTGGTGCTTTATGACTCCTGATATCTTCCATGCCTATCATTTTATCTGTAAGAGCTTCTTATTGTGATTCCTCCTCATTCCATTGCAAGAAAGAATAGTCACTTTGGCTAACTCTAATTTTTTCTTTCCATATTTTTTTATTTATCTTCCTTTGTCATTCCAAAAATGTTGGTATCCAACATAATGAACCCCTAACCTCTTTCTTTCATTAGGGTTTTTCCTTGGGATGAAAGTTTCTACTCTATCTTAGTTTTGATTTGACCAAGTTCCTCTATTGAAATGTCTTATACTAGAAATAGTGTCATCCACACCTTTTTTCATCCATTCTCTAAGATGAAATCCTTCTACTTGAAAGGCATTGATTCCTTTGCTTCAAAATGTTCCAATATTGATATGACCAAAACATTCTCGGTAATGGATGATTTATTGGTACTCCAAACTTAGTCGTTGGCCATATTGGAATACAATTTGGAAATGTTAGAATCTCCTCCCTCCTAACCATTTTTTTTATTGCCTTGAAGTCTTCTATGTCTGGTCTTTGTGAAAAATCATTTATGGGATTTGTCTTGAAATTGTTTCCTCCAAAATAATTGAAATTAGGGTTTTCATTCCATTTCAAATCATCTATTATCTAAACCTAACTGATATTCATTTACCCATTTCCTTGATTCCAAATTTTTTTTCTCTAAAACCACTTCCTCTGTGAATTCCATCTTGGTTGAATGCTCTAATATGTCTACCTTTGAAATCCTTACTCTAGACTCCCTCTGTTTGAAGAAATCAAAATACAAATGCTCCACCCAACAAAGGTTGTCCCATTACCTTAATCAAAAAATATATTATTTTAATATTTATTTAATATTAGATAAATTTATTTAATTTTGGCTAAAAACTATTTGTTAATAGTCATACAAATAATTAGTAAAACTATGCTCAAGTTTACAAAAAGTTAAACAAGAACTAACTATTCACTATAATGTTTACTTAGCACTTATTTTATTTTTTATATAAATATAAACTTTAATATTAACACTAGTAAATAGATTCATGAAGACATAAATAGGTAAGTAGATAAAGAAGAAAAAAAAGATGCTTTAATTTAACAATTACTCAAGAACTATTTTTATTTCTATTTAAAGTTCAAATTATGCACTTTAACTTTTAGCTTTAAATAGTAATAAGAATTAAAACAAAAATCGAATGAATTTATCTAAGGACATGTTCACAAATTTAGAACCTTGTTATATTCTTTCTACAATTAATATGAGAGTGTAGACTTTCTATATCAGCTTTGTCTTTTTTTCTCATTCGATCCACTCTCATCCTTTAACTCTGTTTTGCTTATGCCTTCCAAGCGAGTGAGTGTAATGAAGAAAAATGTCTTATAGAAAAAGAGTAATTATTTACAAATAAATTCTTAACAACAACACACAAAAAAATAAAATCTTTGAATTCACATAAAGAAACAAGAGATCCTTAAGGGAGAAAAATAATAAATTTATTTAACTGAAACTGTCACTTGCTAAATTAAGCTATTAATCTGTTGGTGTTTGAAAACATTTATGCTTTGAAAGGCACCAATATACCTTGAGACTAATGTTAGGAGTGGTTAGCTCCAAGTATGAAAGATTTTCAAGGTAACTGGACTAACTATAGTGACAAGACTGCCCTCTGCACTTCTACCTCTGTTAAACCAAGGTGGGTACACCTTGTAAGACCAGAAAAGGGACTAGAAAGCATATTTAGGTAACCACAAACCCTAAACAATATGATACCCTAACTAATCTAACATTAGAGCCATTGAAAGAGGAATTCAAATAATATGCAACAAAGACACAAGAACTCCCTTCAAATGATGCTCAAATGTCCTCCTTTCTTCTCCATGATGAGATTGATGTTGCTCTTTGCACACACACAATTGCACAAAAGCCAAGTTTTTGCTAATGAGAATACTAGAAGATTTCTAACAATTCTTTAGGTTGTCAAAATCTTGTGGTTAACCTTGAATGAGAAGAATATCTCTCAATTTATAGGAAATGAGGATCAATTAGGTGAGGATTGCAAGAATCCATGAATAATGAAGAGATTTGGTTGGTGAGATGATAGGAAGCATGATATGGGGGAGATCAAATAAGGAGATATTGAAAATATTTGTGAAGCACCTTAATAGGGATGAGAATCCTCAATTAAGGGATATGATATCTAGGTAGGATTAGGAATCATTAATCAAATTAATAATTCAATATTCTCAATATTCCTCACAAATCAATAATTAGATTTATGAAATTATGAAAATCTCATAAATTGAAATTAGCCAATTAATTAATAAATTAATTGTCGAAGACTTAGGGAAAAGGGAATAAATAAAGTTTATTTATTTATTTAATTAGGACCTAGGATAAACTATGGGTTATTCATCCAAAGGGGTAAATTAGTGGACTGTAGGTTGAATTGAAGGTTTTGATGTCGAATTGAAATGATTTTGATAATATTGATAAGGTCTAGGATCAATTCCAAGGGTTCTGGAATAGTTTAGGAAATCATGAGGCATTGATGAGCTTTGACAATGCACCAGCGTAATGATGATTGGAAATGATTGAAAAGCGCCAATGAAATTTGATGATGTCGTAAGATTACAATTGAAATGGGGAAACATCAATGATCTTGGAAAATGTTCCTGAAATAATGATGATCAGAAATAGTATTGACAGTCATGAACAACACTATTGAATTGATATTGGTAGATTGATAGCGATAACACCGATGATCTTTGACAATGTTATCAAATGGTTGATTAGGGATACGACACATTGATGATCTTAGACAATGCTCCTAAAATGATGACAAGATTGATTGAATTGAATTAGGGTTTTTGATCAGTTTGGAAATTGGGTTAATTAGGCATCGATGATCTTGGACAATGCCCCAGAATGGTTAGAATGAGTCCAAACAATTCTACAAGTGATTAGGAATAGAATAGAATAGGTTTGAATCAATTTAGGAAAGTTTGGAATGGTTTAGGATCAAATAGGATCAGTTTTGGATCAAATAGTATTGAATAGGATCGAATAGGATCGGTTTAGGGTTGATCAGAAATGATTTGGAAAATGATCGATTTGATAAAGAGAGTAGAATTGTTAGTAAACAATTGAACAAATTTTCAATATTCAATCATTGAAGAAAGACATAATGTTTTCATACAATAAAGATCATATTTGCAACATAGAGGAATAATTAGGTCACAAAAAAATGTTTCAATTGTAATGCTAAAAATGTTAAAACACATAGACCAGCAGGCTCAAACCATTTTTAGGTGTCTACATTTTGCCCCTCTTTGATACAATGCAATTATGAGCAGTGTCAAAGAATGCTGAAGAAAATATCATTAAAACATGCCCTAGTGATAATGGGATATATAGGTGCCCCCTCGAGAAATTTTTCAAAAAATGTAAATGATAGGTCGATTTGTCGACAATGCCAAGATGGATCCACAGTAACGATTAGATAAAAAATCAGAGGTCAAACGCAAAAGATATGGGGTTCAGAGTGTCAAAAGCACTGCGGCCAATATAAAATGCAAGGGTTGCACATCCATCTAGGCAACCAAGAGGCTATAAAAGGGCTTGGAAGGGGTTTTGGAGCTCATTTTCACTCTCTCATTTGGAAGAATTGAGCTCTAGAGCAAGGAAGATGGATCAAGTGCCAATAGAGAATCAGCGCAGGGAACGAGTTTGTAGGCATCGATGACTGGCCGACATGGGACCTGAGGTGAGTATATAAGATCCTCTTAGTGGTTTATAGCTTTGCACAATTTTCTAGGTGGTTTTAGGGGTCAAACGGGGTCAAACAGGGCCTGCAGAGGGCTCACATGTGCCACCTACGTAGGTCATGTGCCCACTTGCACAGGCAGCACAGGTTGGATGACCACGTTGGGTTCACCAAATGTAAGACCAGAAAAAGCACTAGAAAGCATACTTAGGTAGGATTAGGAATCATTAATCAAATTAATAATTCAATATTCTCAATATTCCTCACAAATCAATAATTAGATTTATGAAATTATGAAAATCTCATAAATTGAAATTAACCAATTAATTAATAAAATTTAATTAATTGTTGAAGACTTAGGGAAAAGGGAATAAATAAAGTTTATTTATTTATTCAATTAGGACCTAGGATAAACTATGGGTTATTCATCCAAAGGGGGAAATTAGTGGATTATAGGTTGAATTGAAATGATTTTGATAATATTGATAAGGTTTAGGACCAATTATGAGGGTTCCAGAATAGTTTAGGAAATCATGAGGCTTCGATGAGCTTTGATAATGCGCCCACATAATGATGATTGGAAATGATTGAAAAGTGCCAAGGAACTTTGATGCCATCGTAAGATTAAAATTGAAATGGGGAAACATCAATGATCTTGGACAATATTCCCAAAATAATGATGATCAGAAATAGTATTGACAGTCATGAACAACACTATTGAATTGATATTGATAGATTGATAGCAATAATACTGATGATCTTTGACAATGTTATCAAATGGCTAATTAAGGGATACGAAACATTGATGATCTTGGAAAATGCTCTTGAAATGATGACACGATTGATCGAATTGAAGTAGGGTTTTGATCGGTTTGGAAATTGGGTTAATTAGGCATCGATGATCTTGGACAATGTCCCAGAATGGTCGAAATGAGTCCAAACAATTCTGCAAGTGATTAGGAATAGAATAGAATAGGTTTGAATCGATTTAGGAAGGTTTGGAATGGTTTATGATCAAATAGGATCATTTTAGGATCAAATAGGATCGGTTTAGGGTTGATCGAAAATGATTTGGAAAATGATCAATTTGATAAAGCGAGTAGAATTGTTAGTAAACAATTGAACAATTTTGCAATATTCAATCATTGACGAAAGACACAATTTTGCCATACAATAAAGATCATATGCGCAACATAGAGGAATAATTAGGTTGCAAAAAAATGTTTTGATTTTAATGCTAAAAATGTTAAATTAGGTTGCAAAACAACCATTTTAGGTGTCTACACACCTAATCCAGATAAATATTCAACTCTTCGCAACTCTTTATTACTCTGTATTATAACAATAGATAATGGTAAGAAAGTACTAATGCTAACCAAACATTCATTGAGTCTCCATTAGCATGTAGGAAAACAACCAACAACCATAAAGCACAAAAGAACTTGGGAATGGTTTTGATGTATTAAAATTGTAGAATATATCCCAAAACCAATCATACATGTATCTCAATAGATTGTAATAATCCCTGATTAGTGCCTTATCCTTTGGGCAATGTCTCAAATGCAGATACAGAAAACAAGAACCAACTACTATCAAAGACTCAAATCCATAAACACAATCAATCCAGACCAACCACTACTTATAAGATCCTTCTATAGAAAAACCTAAAGAGTTTATGTTTTATCCAAAGTTGATTTAATTTGATCCTAGATAAAAACTAGGGAATAAAATATATACATAGACAAGTTCTATGCAGTGAACCAGAAGATTCAAAACTCAAAAGATAGACACCAAGGAGAGACTTGAAACTGGAAAAATTATATTAAGTATGATGAATCATGTTCATATTCTAATCTGATCTAAAACATACACTACTTCAATAATGTGCAAAAGATCTAAAATTTTCTATTTTATCTAAATAAAATATGATATAGTCTGCTATATCCCCTTTGGACTAAAGCTTGGAACTAGCACTTGGAACCCAAAAACTTCTGAACCACTACTAAAAAGAAAAGAAGGAAATATAGCAAAGAAGGAAAATCCTAGGAAAGGGTTATATGACAATTATCCTTCTATGAATCTGATTTTCCTGTAGTCCTTCTCTTCACCGATCTGATCTTTCTCCAAAAGATCTGCAAAAGATATGATCTGATTTCTCTACCAATGAATTGTCATGCCTTCATCAAGAAACAACCCCAACCACACTCGATCATGATGAATACAATATGATATGAAACTGCAAACCACCTTAGGATTTTTGCAGAACAGTCCTTCCCTAAAAGAGGTAATGGATAACCCATGCCTATTTAATTCATTTAGGGTCTACATGCCATCAAAGGAAAACAAATCCTCCAACCACCAGACTTGGGAACAAATCCACCAAAATATAAGAGACAAGGTTTCACTCTATAGTTTCAAAGATCTACAAATCTCCCCCAGAAACCCCAACTATCATCTCTATACATAAATACACTCTAAATCACCCAATCCCTATCCAAGAAACACCTACATATGCGTAAACATGACCCAAGAAATTAGATCAACCAATTAATTTCTCTATAGTGCACGACATGGCTCACCGCTTGAAACCCCTAATAGAAATACTTAAATATTTGAATTTTGGTTACAATGGCTACATGTGGCACAAAAATCAACATCAACGGTGTATATTTGAAACTTTAGCAACTTTAAAACATTACCATTGATCTCACTAAGTTACCTGGGCTTTGCAAATCTGATCCGAACATGTGGAAGACTGTTGAAATGCCTCATACATTATCTGTCATGCATCTTTGTCTTTGAGGCTTAGTGCCATCCGTTAGATCCATATATACCTGAACTACCTTTAACTGCTTCTTTCAATGCTGACCAAAATCTCACCTGTGTAATGTGGCATGCAAGTGCAATACCTTGATCATTAATCATCAAGCATCTCTGGCATTAAGGCAAAGCACCAACCATCAAATCAATCTATCATCTATTCTTTGTCTTTAACCTATCTCTGACCCGAGCAACTCACTCCCTTTAGTATCTCTGAATCACCAGATGCTCGACTTAACCCTGGTCTGATCATGAGATTAAGAGATAAAGGATATCTCTGAATCACTGAAAGCTTGCCTTGACCCATTGTTTATTCAGATATTGAGTGACAACCACCAATCTTTTGAGTCTCTTGGTCTTAATCAATAGTTCTCGCGTGATCTGAGAAAAATTTGCCTAACTCAGGTTCTGCTCTAAGATTTTGTGACAATGCTTTATCTCATGATCTCTGAATGCTTTCTTTAAATCTAGTCTGATTGTGAGATTAAGAGATAACACATATCTTTGAATCATTGAATAAAAGTCTCAACTCTAGTTCCATTCTAAGATTTAGGGACAACCCTTGATCTTTACTATCACTAACATACATGTCTGTAGACCTTATGGAAAGACATTGGTGTAGGATCACACCTAACTCAAAACCCTAGCTCTTTATTTCTGGCATGTACTGACTCTATCCAAGTCAAGAGAGTTTGTGTAGACCTTAGAAGGTCATTTGTTTTTCCCTCAGATGGATATGACTAGATCAATCCATGTCTAGATAGGTTTCTTAGTTGGTTTCTTTTATTGTGTGTGTGAGGTAGTTGTAAGCCTCTGGAAAATCCAACCAAGGCATCAAGAACTTTGGATAATCTCCTTAGCAACATTGCAGGTCGGCCAACACTGGTGCCTAGCATCTTGGCCAACACTGGTGCTGAGAAGCTTGGCCAACACTGGAGCTGGGTTTATGTTACTGTTGCTTAGAAAAGTCAATCATAATGGCCCATGAAAAGTGGATCTTGTCTTTTATGGACAGTATGGTCATTTGTAACGGTTCTTGAAGAGATGCTTACGAATACGTGGGTAGTTAGGGTTGTTTCCAATGAGAGGATGATTATTAATAACATCCCAAGCCTTCATTTTAGGCATAGAGAGAGTAGAGATTGAAGAAGAGGAGAAGCTACAGGAAAGTTAGAGATTTGCATATTATTGTACTGTTTTGTTTTGTTTCCAGTAATGAGAAGTTGCAGAATGTGTGTTTAGTGAATATCAAGTTTATTATTCATTCTGCATGCAAGTAGATTAGTTTACTTTATTTCCATTGTGCAAATAATTATTTCTTCACTTGTTCTGGGTTGTAACCATTAATGGACCCTTGAGGTTCCTGAATCCATGGTGAGAGTCACGTGTTGGAATGGAACTCGACAGGAGCCCTTGTACAGAGTTTCCTTTTTGTTTTCAATAGGAGAATCAAGAACAAAGACTCTAGAGATCTTACCCTAGGCGAGCTTGGAAATAGTCTGGCTAGGGAAGAGAATGAAAGTAATGTTCAGAAAACATTGAATAAGCGAGTAGAATGAATCTATTTGTGTAGGTTCAGCCAGAAGAAGATGAAAAGCATTTCGATGGAGACTGAGTCTTGAAGAGGAGGTAAAGTTGAGAGTGACTTACTTCAGTTTAGGGTTGTGAACACCCTTAGAGGTATAGGAGAAAGATCTCAGAATAGAGCCAAGCTGGTTTTGTAGTAGCAACAAGACTCCTGTCCACATCAGACATGTTGTCAATTAGTGCCAAAACACTTAGTCACTTATATGAATATAGTGTTGACTGAGCCAGCAGCTTGAAGTTTAACCTGAGCAATTGCAATGTCAACTGAGAAGTTAGTTTAGAATAGTATCACCTGAGTCACCAGTGTTACCCAAGTTACCATCTCTGAGTGATCAATGTGACCTGAGCACCCAGTGTCACCCAAGTGCTAGAGTTTCCAATTCACTATGTCACCTAAGTGTCAATTTATCACCTGAGTGGATTACTGGACCCGAGTATCAGCATTGGACCGACTTAGCACATATGTTTTGATACTAATTAAATATGTTAAGTAGCCGACTTATGAAGGTAATTGTTTTGGATAGATATATATGTAAGGTACTTTGTTTATCCAAAATGATGAATAGAAGTAGCAGATGTATGAGTAAGGATATGCGAATATGAAGTGGAAGATTTATTAGAAGGCTACAATAGTATAAAGGAACAACAAAGACTCATCTATCACATTCAGGTGATCAGTATTATATCAAAGGATCTTATTCAGCAAATCAGAGTTGCATAGAAGATCATTCACTGGTACATCCTAATAGGTGTATCAGCAAAATCCTTTAATAGGATGGACTTAACAGTCCTTATCAAATCTCCTAACAAAGTGCATAATTTATTGTATTGTATAAATCCTTTCACAAGGTGGACCTAATAGTCCTTATTTCTCCTAACAGGGCAGGCCATCAGAAGTGGTCAATTGTAAGCCTTAACTGGCCAAATTTATTACTACAGTACTAAATCTTGTGGGTACCATCCCCACCCCAGTTTTACTTTCTATTTGGAAGGTTTCTGGGTAACCAAATATTGTGTCAAGTGTTATGGATGTTTAATTCTTTTCTATTCCATGCATGCAATCAGATTAGACAATCTAATAAAGGATAAAAGTGAATAATTTTTATTGGTTCCTGATTCACCCCCCCTCAGTCACCTAGCCTCAATATATTTCCAACAATTCGTATCAGAGCTGAAGGTTCTCTTATCAAAAGTTTAATAGCTTGAGCAAAGATCAGAGGCAATGGAAATATACAAACTAGAGAAAGCCATTGAAAATGAAAAGACAAATCTACAAGTGGCTATGGATCAAATCAGAAAACTCAAGGAGCATCTCTCTCATTCCCTGAAAAGAAGAAAATATTTAGCAATGCAGATGAATGATAAAAGCTACATAGAAGAAATAATTGAAGATTTATGCAAAGAAATAAATTCTTAAGAAGCTGGTGTAGCCATTGAAGACCTACTTGCAAAGAATCCCAATTTACATTAAGAAGTCAAAAAGTTATAGAGAGAACAAGAAATTCATTCAGTTAGAATATGTGAAGTTATGGAAAAAAATAACCAAGCAGAAAATGATAGAGAAATGGCACAAGAAGATAAAATATTTCTAAGTAAAATATTAGAGGAAAATAAAAATAAAATCAATCATTTGTCACTTCAGCATGCAAAAATGATAAATCAACTCAATAGTGCAAATCAAGAAGTTATCAATCTAAGGACTGAAAATGAAAGACTACAAAATGATCTCAATACTGAATGGCAAACCAATCAGAGTATGATGAATTCACAAGTAAGCATGGATCAGTTGACAGATATAACTCAATTCAGACATCATGGATAGACTGGAATAGGTTATACTGAACAAGGTGAATCCTCACAACAAGGAGTTCAAAAGAACAAGAAACCTACTTGTAATCATTGTGGTATGTTAGGGAACACAACAAATAAGTGTTGGAGAAATGGGAATTAAAAGTTTAATGGAAAATCTTACAGGTGCAAAAAACATGGACATAGGGAAAGTGAATGCACTGAGAAACCTAAGTTTGAAGGAAAATGTTTCAATTGTAACAAACAAGGTCACAAGTCTTCCGAGTGCAGAACTAAGAAACGGAACCCTGCTGAACAACTAGCTAAAGAAATTCTTGGTTGGGATTACAAAACATGGAGCAAATGTTGTCATTGTGGTGAATATGAGCATATTGGTGCAAACTGTGCAAAGACTCACCTCAGAAAAAAGGAATCCTACTAGAAGAGATTTTATGTGTGTAAACAACTCAGTCATCTAAGCAATAATTATATGAATAGAGAAAAAGTGGATATTTGTTTTGAGAAAGGAAAAGCAAAAGTTTTTGAAATCAGAACTTAGATGAGTCAGCAGTGGGTAAGGAAGTCTTCTGAGAATTCAGACCAAGACAATGAAGGATCGAATGACACCTAAAATAGTGAGCTGGTTGGATCCACCATCTCCAAATAAATATGCAAGGAGACAACTAGAACTATGCATAAAATCCATTATAAATCTGTTCTAGATATGCTAGCAAGTTTAAATCTGCATATTGATGCACTATGACACATTATGGTTCTAACAGAGTTAGGATCTTAGTTACATCCGAGCTACTCAGGCTTAACTGAGTTAAGTCAGGTTGTATGGTTTCAAAGATACAAAGATTAGTTTTCACCAAGCTTCCGAGCAAGTCTAGGAGAACTACCTGAGCTATGAAAGCTACCATGTACGGAGCATTTAATGAAAAATTTACGATGAAAATTCTCATAAATGGTGAAATCAAAGGGTTATTGTTTATAGTTTATAGAGTGATTAAGAGCTTATAGCGATCTCAGAGAGAATTTGTGTTTGAAAGTTTTAGTTATAGTGAAGTTTTATCAATCCTCTGAGCGTTATGGAATCTTCATCCGACAGTAAGGTTAAGAAGGGATTCAAGATGTTAGTGAGGAATGTTGTCTGTGAACCGCCAAATTTCGAACTTCATCCTGCGATTGTAGAGGAGACAGATCCGATGGGAGTGCATTCCTAATTCCTCCTAAGGTACTGTTGATTTATGACATCCGAGCTTTCTATCATTGCATCATTCAATAGCTAGGCACATTAGAGATGAATCAAGCATATGAGAAACTTTGTGTGAATGGGAATCTGAAGCCGGAACACAAGCACCTTGAAGTCAAGGGTTTAACTCATATCATGCATATACTGAAGGAATTTCAAATAAAGTGGATTAGGTTTATTCTGAGTTGTGTTCATGACATGCATCTCTGGTTGGAGCAACCAGTGAAGATCACTAAGTTGATACTACACTGAGTGACAGGGTACCCAATTATTGACAAACTAAAAGCTACCAAAACCCTACCTCGAGATGACCTAGGCAAGAAGACTATTACCGAGTGGGATGGAAGATGAATGAAGTTGAATGGAGTCACTGACATGGAACTAAAGTTTGGAATTCATGTGATTGTGCACAAGATATACAATTCTTGTTGACCAAAAAATGTACCATGTGAGGCTATGGACTTGGAATACAAAGTGGTCAAGAACAATCTGTCATTCGACCTTGTTGAGTTGTAGCTCATCTAACTAAGCAAAAACATGGAGAGCATCTAGGCATCCAAGACCAATCCATGTAAGTTTGGTTCACTTCTGGTCTGCATATTCTTTTATGTTCAAAAAATTTTCCCTTCAAAAGGCACAGTTGTATGGAGAAAAGGATAGACCTATAGTCTATCAGATAAATGAATTTATAGAAGAATTGGGAGATAACTTTGAAAGCATCATGGATTCTTACTTTGAAAGTTTCAGAGAGAAAATGCAGAATAGATACAAAATTCCAAAACAATTGGTAGAGGACTATAAGGATGATATTTTATTTCTAGTTGACTGTGACAAAGTATACATTCAAGCAGTCAACCCTAGGGTTGCATGGGTGAAACCTCTTGCATATGAGGTTAACATTGATGAGACAAGAGACATCATTTTATCTCTTGTAAATGAACCTGTTGATCCCTGTGATGTGTTATTATGTATTTTCAAGTATACTACACACAAACACTTAATAACTCATTATATCCAAGGTTAGTAAGATCAAATCAATGAAAAACATAGAAAACCTTGAGAAATTGAATTATTGCTTCCTAGTCATGAAGATTCTACTCTAAATTGTAAATTGCTCTCAGATTAAGCATGTTAGATCATAGAATGACAATCATGAAATGGAAGATTCATTGTAAAAATGCCTAAAATGCTCAAGAACATGTTCAATTATGCACAATTTTGATCAAATTATACAAATGAACTAGATTAGCATGCTAAAATGATGAACTAGATGAGCTAAAATAAAATTGACATTATCTCTATGCTTAAATTCCTATTGTCCTATATCAAATAAGCTTAGAATGACTTCTTTTTATAGAGAATTCTTGGAGGGAAAGATTCAAATTCGAATTTGAATTGAGTGGTTGAGATGCATCCATGAGGGATGGTTGAGATGGAAGCTTGCTTGATCCAAGTGATTACCTCCTATTGGTTAGAGGCTTTTATCCTTGAGCCATGTTGAAGGAATAGTAATTATTTGATTTAATTGATTTCTTTAGCCATGTATTTAATTTTTTGATTTGATTTAATTCATTTAAGGTTAATTGAAGAATTAATGGCTTTTGATAGATGCCTCTTGATGAGTGATCTTGGATTATTGATTTTTGATGAATTATATACTTAAACTGATCTAGTTTAATTATACAATTGTGATTAGGTTGATATTGGTAGTCCTGGTTAGGACCTGGAGGACTTAATTGCAAATTAGGGCTTTTGGGTCTATCAGACCATTTTTAGGTGATTACATTTGCCCCTCTTTGAATCGATGTGTGATCAGCGTGTTGATTCAAAGAACATCTAGTTTTGATTAGCAATCGAATAGCTGGATATAAAGTGATACAACTACTCTTGATTAGAAACTGATTCTAAACTTGATTGAACAAAATATGATTGAAGCTGCTGGAGACTCTTGATTACTGAAAGATCAATGTAACGACTAAGAAATCAATTTGATGTGAAGCGATGAAACTGATCACCTATCTGATTGCTGAAGATAATAACATGTAATTAATTTGATGTGAAGTGATGAAATTAATTACTATTACAGTGATGTCTAAAATCTTGATCGATACCAGTTTGTTGTGATACAATGAAACTGATATCTTCAAGACATAGTTCAGAAAGATTGACCAGACAACCAGTTTGATGTGGTGTCATGAAACTAATTTCTAGCAACGATTTGAACAAATGATCAATTTGACGCGATGCATTGAAACTGATCACTGTTTGAAATTTCAATTGAATTTAGCTGTAGATACTATCAATTTTATGCGATGCGGTGAAATTAATATCTCTACTGATGTTTAGAACTTGAATTTGGTAAGAGTGAGCAGTTTGATATGAAGCGATGAAATCACCCATTCTAAATTTGATAATGTTGAGACTAATTTGATATCTGATGAAGATTCTTCAGCTATTTTGAAGTTGATTCATTTGATCACCTGTAAAGTCAAGTTAGATTTCTGACAATGCCCCAAATTTTTTTTTTTAAATGTGGTAATATGATCACTTGACTAGATGTAATTGATAATGCCCCCTTGGAATAAAAATGGACATAAAATTGGGTTGATTTCTAGATAAAAAAATCCAAATGAGAATGATAAGCTTGGAATGAAGATTTTGATTCCAATAGAAAAGATAGTGGTTAGAACCATGAAAATACTGCTTTCTGTTTGGTCAAAATTGGACTCTGTAGGACAAAGTTAGAGCAAAAAAGGTGCAATTGAGAAAGAATAGTGTGCGGTTAAAAATTTGAAATTAATTACCCCAAAAATGAATTTAAAATAGGGTAATAATTTAGAATTAGAATTCATTTGAACTATTCACTGATAGAGATTTGCAAAGCTCAGAGAGAGATGTTTATTCCCCTGCATGATCTTCGATTCGAGCTCATTCGGCGACACCAGAGACCTGCCCACTACCCGCCAGTGGTATGTCGTCAAAATCCCACTTTGAATTTTTGAATTTTCTACATGTTCTTGCTTTGTGTTTAGATGCTTTTGTTTGATTTCAACAAAATATTATTTCTGATAATTAAAATAGTATTTCCCGCATATTTCATCATTTTCTGTCTTTACCATATTGTCTACCATTTTCATTTTATCGTTTATTGGTATGCATCATTTCTGAATTTTGTTTTAGCATTTCCTGTGTTTCTGGTATTTTTTCCAGGAATTTGCATCATTTTCAGTAAAACAAACATCATTTTTGGTAAAACAAACATCATTTTTGGTAAAACAAACATCGTTTTCAGTAAAATAGTATTTTTAGCTCCTGAAATATCATTTTCGGGATAGTGAGCCCAAAATGCAGAGTTTAAGTCCAAAATTTTAGAAAATCTGAATTCCTTAGTCCATCTGACCCTGTTAAAATAGCTATCTGCTAAGCATATCTATTTTGCACATCCCAGTTTGCTCCAATTATGATTCTGTCATGTTTTTACCCTTTTGTAGTGAGATCCTGACACCTTACATACATGAGCACCATATCCTCATGTGTTTTCATTGACTAACCGGTTATCTATTGAGGATCGCTAAGACATATTCTGTTGTAGTCTTGGATACCTTGTAGAGATGCCTGAGTATACAATAAACTGAGATTTAGTGACTGCCTTGATAGAGTGATGGCACTCAGAACATAACACGTTCCACCTACCTACTGGTGAGATTACAGTGATGCTAGAGGATGTATGGTGTATTCTCCGCATACCTATGATGGGCGAGTTACCTTATTATGATCCTATAGGCTGAGCATGTATAGATGCCTGTATATGAGTATTTCAAGATCCATTAGTTGTAGAGCATCACATTACATGGGAGAGATTAGAGAGACATGGCCTCACATTACCAGGAGTACTAGCTGGTCTTATTGGTGGATTCTTTGTTCCTGATAGGAGTGCACATGGCTTTTTAGTTGGATAGGGAAGATTATTGGAGGATCTGATACAGAGTCCCTATAGACTAGCCTGGGGTACCTGTCTTCTTGCACACTTATACCATGATTTGCATCAGGTGGTCTACCGTCATGATAAATCATTTTCTGTGGGATTGATACTTTTATAGATATGGGCCTAGGAGCACATCCATGTTACATGGCTAGTAGTGGCTAGATCTCGATAGGATGGACTTCCTTATGTTTACATGTATATTAGAGATATGGTGTAGCCCCACTTGGGTAACTTAGAGTACTGGAGGTGAGCATTAGATGATATGAAAGTTGTCATTTGGAATCCTTACTTAGATTGTGAGGAGTGGAGGAGTGATAGACAAGAGATGCCTTTTGTCTGTACAGAGAGATACTTGATTGGCCGTACTATATATATTGTTGATAGATTCTTGATTACTCATGTCTTACGATAGTTTGGCATTACACAGACCATGCCCCAGGGTATGATAGCATATGCTAGGACCCGAGATGAGCAGACACAGTGGGGACCCCAGTTGGTTTAGGAGGATTTTGTTCTTGATCATTAGTGACTAGTTCCTATGATATGGGAAGTAGCTCCAAATGTTGTAGATGTGGGTATGACTCCTGATTTTGCAGTATATTTTACACAACATCCATTCCCTCAGTTGACCTCTCCTGATGAGGTAGTGCTTGCTATGGTAGATGAGGGTGAAGATGGAGGGGATGATGACAAAGGTGGTGGGGCCGTCAAGGCTCCCTCTTGTAGATGTTCTAGTAGCAATGATGATAGTGCTAGCAAAGGTCGTGGTCATTAGAAAAGGTAGGTCAGAGTTCGTATTGCATGACTGACACCACCAGTGAATACACAAGCACCATCTTCTTCATGGATACTGAGTATAGGATAGGTTCCTTCATCCTCTTAGATTCCTTCTTCTTCTCATATTCCATCTTCTTCTCAGATTCCTATTACACAGGTTGCCTTGGCATAGGTGTTTGCTTCCACTCGAGTGACTACTTCATAGATTCCTCCTTAGACAAGGGTTACTAGATCAGTTAGTATAGATATCCAACCAGGTGCATAGAGTATACCACAGATGAGTACTCCTCCTCATCCGAGTACAGGTCCTATAGTTCCTTTAGGTGTACAGGCACTAGGGCCTAGACCTACAGGTGTACCAGTATAGGGTACATCAGATGCATTAGTGATCACACATCTTTGTAGAGAGAGAGAGGCCAGTTACAAACTCGTATAGTAGTTTTATAGGCTCGGCTAGTTGATAGGGACAAAGCTTTGGATGTTGCACAGAGAGATGCCGTAGCACAACGCAGTAGAGCATCCTATTATCAGATAGCTTATTTTTCAGCAGTACCAAATCTTGCTACTAGAGTCACTCCCTTTTCCTGAGCCGCAGCACAGTCAGAGGGTGGTGTACTGAGTAGATCATATGCTCCTCCACATGGACCACCAGGGGATGACACAGCTATTCAGTCTTGATTGATTATGAGCTACTACATTTTGGATGATGATGTATTGATGTATATGTGGTCTAGCACCATTTTTGCTCAGTTTTGGATGATGTATCTCATGGACATTATTTGATATATGATGACATTCTCATGTTTTGATCTCATTGTATCTTTTATCACTGACATTTTATGCTTTATGAGATGACTATGATTATGCTATGAGTATGCTCTTTTATTTCAGTATGCTTTGGATTCAAATGTATGGATGCATTTTATTTTTGTCATTTTTGATGCATAGATATGATGTTACATTAATGTTATGGATGCATATGCATGAAGTTTAATGTTTATGCAATGGAGATGCAAAATGATGATTTTTTTATTTCAGTGATTTAAAATACTCAATCATAAGAGAAATGATATCTTTGAATGTTTGAAATTTGTCTTTCCCTCTTTTGAA
>MU226542.1:1085737-1100527 GCA_018584345.1 Thuja plicata
TCATGTTAGTATGAATATCACTTTTCTCAAATATAAGTACATACAATCATCACTAGTGCTTAAGTGACTATGATAATATGAATATGACTTATGTAAAATGTTTGATTTTAGTACAACCACCACGAATGATTAATTTACTCTGATGATATGAATACTAATTTGAGCTTAATTTTGATATTGTAATTTGACACAAGCATCAAGATATAGAAAATAATGATGTCATGAGTATCAATTGCGTTTAATAAACAAAATAAAATACCATATGATTTCTTCAATGTTATAGTACAAAGACTCATGGAACATTTTTAGAAATATGATAATCAACAATTGATAAAAGATAACAACCCAAACTAACATAAGTGTTTGCTTTGGTCTCATAATCAGAGCCGTTCATGTAGCTTTAATTTTGTCATCATAGACCTTGTCAAAAACCCATGTCAATCACAAGAAGAAATCAAAGACAATATCATACCCCTTGTCCTTATGTTTCTAACTCAGTAGAGTATCATTAAAACATTCAAGAGAAGTATAATAAGAAAAATATGATAAAGAAAAAACAGTCATGGAAAGAAAAGTATCCCAACTCTTTCAGTGTTTCTCTAGTATGAAGACATCATAGAGTTACTTAGGAGTCAAAATTCATGCAAGCATAGGACAGGACTGAATATTTTTGTGCTTGTGATTCTGATTGATAGATTCAATATGATCATGTTGATAACAAGATGAGTGTTTAAGAAACACTATTTTTGTTTGTTGATACGAGATGTGACTTGATCAGTGGTATTGAAAAATATCTTTGTTTGGTTGTTTAACTGGGGTGATGTTAAGAAACACCTTTGATTGATTGATGTGGTATTGAGAAATATCATTGAAGAATTTCTTTCCTTGAAATAGTTTTAAGAAGGATAAGATTAGATTTCAAACCATGGTAAAGTGATAGGTAAATGATAGAGTCAATCAGCTAGGAACGCGTTATGTCTTGTGTTAGCTCAAAGGTCTTGAAGTTCTTACTAAATAGTTATCCAAGCTTTGATAGACAGAGTAATGAGCTGATGAAATAGTGCCTATTTACCAGGTTTTCACCATTTGTAGGAATGTTATTTTTGCTACCAAGGCGCATGTTTACCAGGTTTTCACCAAGGCACGATTTTTGTTATTTCAATTTTTTTTATTTTCTCTTATTATTATTTTTCTTGTCACTGTCCAAGTGCCTGCTTGCCAGGTTTTCACCAGGACAATCATTTTTAGAATTTTTCCACTATTTTTGAAATTTTTAGAATCTTTTCCGCTTTACATAGTTGTGACAACAAATTAAGCATAGAACCTCTTCAAATGATTTGTGTCAATTGGATCAGGAAGTGTGTCTCCTTCTGTGGTAGCTAGCTGATAAGCTCCAAATCCAAATACTGTGGTGATTATGAAAGGCCCTAACCAGTTAGGTTCAAACTTGCCCTTCTTTATTATCTATTGTTGATTCTTAGTATTTTCATGTAGCACTAAATCACCCACTTGAAACTCACGAGGTTTGACCTTTTTATTATAGCCTTTTGACATTCTCTTTTGATATCCTTGTAAATGTTCGAAGGCATCTTGATGTTTCTCAGCTAACAGTTCTAGATGTTGTAGGTGTGAGACTCTATAGTCCTCATCTATGATTAGTCCTTTTAAAGATACCCTTAATGATAGAATTTCTACCTCAATTGGAAGAACTACTTCAGCACCATAAACCAAAGAGTAAGGAGTAGCTCCTGTTGGCATTCTGATACTTGTTTGATAGGCCCACAAAGCTGGATTGATTTGAACATGCCAATCTTTACCAGAATCATTGATAGTGTGAATGAGAATGTTGAGAATATTCTTGTTGCTAGTCTTTGCCTGTCCATTTCCCTGAGGATAATATTTAGAGGAGAAATTCTGGGTAATTTGGAACTTGTTGCAAAGTTCTATCATGTCCTTGTTTTTGAACTGTTTACCATTATCTATCACAATTGATGAAGGAAGACCATATAGGAAAATGATGTAGTTGAGGATAAACAGTGAGATTTGTTTTCCTATTGCCGTGATTAAGGGTATATCCTCAACCCACTTGGTAAAATATTATGTTGTTGTAATAATAAACTTGTGACCATTAGAGGATGATGGGTAAATTTGACCAATAAGATCAAAGGCCCACTGTTGAAAAGGCCAGTGTGTGATAAAAGGTAAAAATTCTCTTGCTAGTGCATCGATAAGATTGCCATGTATTTGGCACTTTTTGCAAGACTTTGAAAATGTGATAGCATCTTTCTCCATTGTAGGCCAATAATACCCAATACGCAAGAGTTTCTTAGCTAAGGTAAGACCATTCAAATGCGATCCACAAATACCTTCATGGACTTCATGTAAAGCGTTGTTAGATGCTTCTAGATCTAAACATCTTAGTAAGGTACCATCAAAACCTCTATGATACAAATCATCCATGATGATTACATGTTTGGATGCTTGACGAATAAGGTTACATTTTTGGTTCTTGGATATACCCTCGAGTAAAACATTGGTTTCAAGATAGGTTCGAATAGATCCATAGCAAGGGGAGTCACAACCTATAAGTTGGCAAACTAACTTTGAGTCAAGACAATTATAGGAGGGATAAGGTAACTCCTCCACTAGGAATTCATAATGTGCTTGATTATCATATAACTCTATAAGAGACATAAGATTAGCCATTACATCGGCCGCTTGATTATTTATCCTGGGAAGTTGTTCAAATGTTACGCCGACAAAGTACTACTTCAAATCATCCACCATTTTCTTGTATGGCACAAGCTTATCATCTTTAGTCTAATATTCATCATTGATTTGATTTATGACCAATTGGGAGTCACCATAAAAATGTAGCATTGTTATCTTCCACTCTAGTGTCATCTTGAGTCCATTTACCAAGGCCTCGTATTTCACAATATTGTTATTACATGAAAATAAAATCTTATATGCCTTTGGTATAATGTATCCTTGAGGTGATATGAATATGACACCCACTCCAGCGCCATGTTGTGTAAATGATCCATTGAAATACATCTTCCAGGTATGCTCTGTAAGTATGAGAATAGATTCATCTGGAAAATCAATAGTCAAAGGGATATCACCTGATAATGGTGCATCTGCAAGTTGATCTGCAATAAATTTTCCTTTAATAGATTTTCTTTCAACGTATTCAATATCAAAATCGCTTAGTATCATTGTCCACTTAGCCAATCTTCCATTTAAAGTTGCTTTGTTTAAGAGATATTTCAGCGGGTCAATCTTAGCTACCAACTTGATTGAATGTGCCATCATATAGTGCCAAAATTTTTGAGATGAAAATACCACTTCTAGTACTACTTTTTCAATCGGTGTGTAATTAATTTCATATTTCACCAATGTTTTTCTAATGTAATAGATTGCATGTTCTTTTCCTGTTTCATCTTCTTGTGCCAATAGTGCCCCTAGTGAGGTATTAGTTGCTGAAATATATAGGAGCAAAGGTTTGCCTATGATTGGAGCCATTAGAATAGGTGAGTTCACCAGATACTACTTCAATTGATTAAATGATGTTTCACATGCTTCATCCCACTTGTGAGTAATACCTTTGTACATAAGTTTAGTGAAAGGTTGAGCTTTATCAGCTAATTGAGCAACGAACCGTCGAATTGATTGTAACTTCCCTTGTAATGATTGCATCTAACTGATGATTCTAGGTGGAGGCATCTCAATGATATATTTGACCTTTTCTAGATCAAATTCAATTCCTTCAACAAAAACTATGTACCCTAACAATTTTCTTGAGGTGACCCCGAATGCGCACTTTTTTGGGTTCAAGCGTAGCTTGAATTGCTCCATCCTGTCTAAGGTTTTTGCTAAATCTTGTAGATGATCTTCACGATGATGAGATTTACCTAAAGTGTCATCCACATAATCTTCCATATTTTTCTGCATCATATCATGAAAGATTGCTGTCATTGCTCTTTGATATGTCACTTTTGCATTTTTTAGTCCAAAGGGCATGACGTTCCAGCAGAAAGTTCCCCATGGAAAAGTAAAAGATGTCTTATCTTGATCTTCTGGAGCAATCTTTATTTGATTGTACCCATAGAATCCATCCATTAAGGACAACATCTCATATCCAGCTATAAGATCTACGATGACATCAATACTTGGCAATGGAAAGTCATCTTTTGGACATGCTTTATTGACATCTCAAATGTCAGTGCAGATTCTAATGGATTTATCATGTTTTGATACTGGCATAATATTAGATATCCATGTGGCATATGCAATAGCTCTTATAAATCCTTCTTTCAAAATTTTTTCTAGTTCTTCTTTTACCAAAAGAGCAATGTGTGGATGCATCTTTCTTAATTTTTGTTTGATAGGTTTTATCCCAGGAGCCATAGATAAATGGTGCACAATCAAATCAGGATCAAGCCCCGATATGTCAGAATAAGACCATGCAAAATTGATCTTCTTTTCTTTGAAAAACTATGTAAATGCTTCCTTTTCTTCCACAAATAGAGATTGAGCAATATGAATGATGTGCAGGTTCTCCTCTGTACCAAGATTAATTGGTTGAGTTGGTTGGATAAGTACCACAGACCGTTCCTGAGAGTGATTAGGAAGGATATCAAGTTTCCCACCCTTTAGTGCCTCAGTGAGGTTTTCACTATCAGATGTGTCTTTTATTCTTTATTTTTCATGATCTGAGACTGCCACATAAGGGTTTTCACCCTCAGATATTTTATTAATTTTTTCTTTATTTTTGTGACTGGGAAACTTGATATCCTCCCTAGCATTAGAATTCCTAGTGGAAGAAGGGACATGTTCTACTGCATTGAGGTAACAGGCGATATCATAGTCATTGAAAATACAGGTATATCCATGGGTTCAGATAGAGTCCAGTCAATTAAGTCAGGATACACAAGTTGAAGATCATTGTTTGGGGCAGTTTCACTAATGTCAAGATGTAGGATGGAACTGTAATCATCACATTTGAATGGATCAACAAGGTATATCATAGTATCTTCCAAAATAATGGTTAGACTAGGAAGATCCTCACTATTCTCACTCGAGTCATCGTCAATATTTTGTGACCCAAATTCAAATGGTCGAATATCTGAGCTTTGGCCCCTTTCATGTGTTGTTATATTAAGATATGCATTTACCAAGATGTGTTGATGCTCTATAGAATCTACCAATAGTCCTATACGGGTATCAATAATGTTAGGTGTCACGATGTCTTGTGGGTCTATGTCCATGTTAGAAGGATCAATAGCATTGGAACTTTCACCTCTCTCCATCTAAGGTGCATATTGATGAATGACATCTATCTTTATATCTATGGTACTGACATCAGAGAATGAGTCCCATTCATAGTCATTAGAATATGTTTCCATGGACTGATTGGTGTGTAGAACATGAGTAGGTGTGACCCTTTCTACCCAGTTGGGATGACGATTGTCTTGTGTATCAGTCTCCTCATCAGAATGATGCTCTTGAATTGCATTTTGAACACCATTAATGTTTAAATTCTCTAATAAGCGCATGCTTGTATCTTCATCCTCATTTGTTTGAGTTAAAAATGGAGGAACATATCTTTCACCTTGATAATGGGGATTGTCATCATGAATATGTAATAGCCTCTCATATGAATACTGTGTGAATTCTATTTCTTCTTCTGATTCTTTCATTTATTCATCAAAGATTGGCCCATCCTGGATGAGAGGTATTTGTGATTCTTCAGAATATCCAATTCCTGTTTTGTCTCTGGGATCTCTGAATTGTGTAAATATTGGTTCAACCAAACCCTCATTATTGTTTACTAAAGGTCCTTGTCCTTGATATCCAATTTTTTTCATAATACATAGACCATGCATATTGTTGAGTGGTAGTTTGAATATGCTTGATATCCTGATGAGAATCATCTTTGTCTTTGTATAACCAACTTAACACATCAGCATCCTCTTTTTCTTTTTCCACCGATTTGCCTTTTACAAAGGTTCCATTGAATTTTGTTTTCTGACATTGTAGAAGATGATGGTCTCCCTTGTGATCTTGGGGATAAGGATAATGTTGTCACAGAGAGTAATTGATCAATCTTGTATTCTCCCATGCCAGTATCATGTATTTTTAGTTTCTTTTCAAATTCTTGCATCAATGTGTATATTGAACTTTCTAGGACTCATTCTTGAGAATATTCTCTGTTATATGGAACCATCCATTCATTTGACCGACGTATACTATTACAAGAGTGAAAGTAGCTTATGTCAGCTAGAATGATGATCTCCTCTCTATTATATGTGAATTTCAAGCATTGATGAAAAGTAGAGGGGACAACTTGCATTTCGTGTATCCAAAGTCTTCCCAAAAGAACATTGTAAGATAGTTTAAGATCAAGTACCTGGAACACTACATTTATTTTGATAGGACCTACTCTGATTGGCAACATAACTAGCCCTTTGGATGATCTTTCTTCATCATCATATGCTTTTATAGTTATTCTCTTCTTAGGATCAATATGTTCATTTGAGAACCCCAATTCTTTGATCAAACCTAGACGACAAATGTTGAGACCCGCTCCTTCGTCTATCAAGACTCGTCTCACTCGATGTTTGTGAATGAGTACTTCTATGTGCAGTGGCAGGTTATGAGGATGATTTAAGGCATTTTCATCCTCTTCAGAAAAGGATAAATAATGAGGGGTAGTAAAGTGTCCCACCATGGTTTGAAATTTATCTATATCCAAATTGTTAGGAACATATGTTTCAACCAAGGCTTTTTCCAAAATCTCTTTATGTGATGGAGAGAGTTTGAGCAATTCAAGAATTGAGATTTGTGCAGGACTTCTTTGTAACTGATCAACCAAGCTATAATTAGATGAGAAAGATGATGGATTTTTCTTGGTTATTGTAGGTTTTGATGATATAGGAAGTTTTGAAGAATCTCCTTTTAGGACTACCTTGGCTTGTCCTCGTGTTACTGCATTAGAAGCCTCACCCTTTTGTTTTTCCTTGATAATGATCATATTGACACTTTGATTGGCCTCTTCTAGCATGTTGATAGTTTTGTCATGAGGATATGCATAGTTCACTTGATTACCTTTTGCATTAGATGATTCTCCTTTCTCATAATTAGGTAAAGGTGATTGGAAAGTCATATGATCTTCATTTTTTTTGTGACCATCCATTGTAATGACTTCATTGTCAATCAAGTCTTGTAACAAATGTTTTAGTTTCATGCACTCATTTGTTCTATGCCCTTTGTTTCTATGGTAATCGCAATAGTGTGCATCATTCCACCATCTAGGCTTAACTGGTGGTTCATATAGTCTTGATTATGGTAATGTGATCACCTTGTGAGTGACAAGCTTTCATAATGCTGATTCCAAAGACTCCCCAAGAGGTGTAAATGTCCGTTTAGGAGCATATGTAAAAGGTGGTTTTTGCTGATTGTTGTTTTGATTAACCCACACATTAGATGCCACAGTGGGATTCTTAGGAGGATTAGTAGTAGATAAATTGAATGCCGGTTGTTGTGATTTTACCTTACGAGTATCTACTACAACATCATTGACAACATTCTGACTCTTGTTCCAAATTTTTTATTTATCTTGGTTGCCATTGTAGTTTGTATTGAAAGACCCTTTGGTTTCTTTGTAGATTTTAATTTCACCTTTCCTTATCAAGGTATCTTCAATTTTTATTCCCATCTCAATCATTTTGTCAAATGTTGGAATGCATTGTAGTTGGATATAATGATTTAATTATGTGACCAAGTTGTTTATGAAAATATCCATCTTTTCTATTTCCGGAATTAATCGAGGATATCGTGCAAAAAGTCTTCTCCACCTTTGTATAAAAGGTTCACCAAATCACTATTTGGCATTGCACAAGTCAATCATAGTAATAGGATATTGAATGTTGTATGAATAGTGTTGCATAAACCTTTCTACAAGTTCTTCAAAGGTTTTTATCCCATGTGGTAATTTAGCAAACCATTCTGCTGCTTGTCCACTCAAACTGCGAGGGAATAATCTCATAAGACATGTTTGTTCATGAATGAACTCCATGCTTAAGGTATAGAAATCTCATATGTGATCTTGAGGGTCTTTGCATCCTGTATATTTTTCATATTTAGGTATGTCCACATTTGATGGAAATGCTGGCATGTGTAAGCTTTGATCAAATGACATAGAACAAAATGTACTCATAGAGTATTTCTTTGGTACGGTTTCTTTTTCTTTATTCATGTCAAGAAGTTGAGTTTGTAAAGCTTCCACTTGTTTCACAAGGAGAGTCATAGGATTTTATTCTTTTTTTTTTTTGAGTTGTTCCACATTGAAATCTTGAGGTAGTTTTATCCCTATTGAAGCTAGATGCATGAAGTATTTTTCTTTATCCACCATTAGGATTTTGTCCATGATTTTTTGGAATCTTGCATCTTGTTGGACTTTTTGGATATACTCCTTAGTTATTTATTCATCATTATTGGTTTGATCAGCCCATTCATTTTCAATTCCATCCATGTTTTTGTTGTTGTTGTTATTGGTATTGTTGGTGTTGTTGGTAGTTTTCAAATCACTTGCTCTAGGAGCTGAAAAAGGATCATACTCTTGTTCTTCTTGTGCTTCAATGTGTATTCTAGAATGTTTTGAACTGTCTATGTGTTGAATGCATCCACTTCTTTTCCACACCATGTAGGATTAAATGATACTTGATTAGCAAAGAATAGCAACCTATCTCCTATAGTTTCAATGTTTGATAGACTAGCTTTACAATTGGTCAAAGTTGGTGAAAAATTGTTGATTTAATTGATAATGTTTGAGATTTTGATGAAGGTTAGATTGACCTTGATAGTGATCTTTAAACAAAAAGAGGGTTAATATGACCAATTAAAAAATTAGTTTGAGTTGATTGAAACTAATAGCAAATAGTTTGATTTTCTAGGAACCAAAGTTTGATTTGAGCACTTTGGATATTTAGGACTAGAAATAGATGGCTTCAGAACTTCCACTTTTGAAGTGAGTTGTGAGATGAATAGCACAAAATGACCTTTGTTTTGGATAAACAAGACAACAAGAACTTAAGGACAATGCTTTAGGACCAATTTTTTTGAGAAAATAAGACAACAAGAACTTAAGGACAATGTTTTAGGACCAATGTTTTTGAGAAAACTTTTGGAGTAATTTCTTGAGAACTTTTGTGCAAAGGAACCAACCACCATTTTTGAATAGAGTCACCCATTTTTGGATTGCTTGCAAGGTTTTTTGAATTATGCAAATTTTGGTCACACACACACACAAAGCAAGTTGTTTTTTTCATGGTTTTGATAAGGATTGTTTGTTTTTGAAATTTTTGTGATTATAAGGGTACAAACACGCACTATCCCTACAAAATTGGCATAGAATGAAAATTGCTTGCTCGTAAACTTATGTACACACCCATTTTCTAATCAAAATATGGATATCACCAAGCATGCAATGACTCCAGTCATGATACCATATTATCCGGTTCCAAATGCAAATGGGGGCATGATATGACGAGTATCTTGGGGAAATTACTTTTTTCCTTGCACAAGGATTATCACCTTTTGGGGGTGATCTGGGTAGATTATGATCCTAAAGTGTTTAGTAAGGTTCTCAATTTGGTTGTATCCTCTACGTTCGTGCAAGCGTGATTGAGACATATAGCCTCGTAGAGTGTCTTGACAAAAGGGATCACAAAAATGTTTGAGATTGTTAGGCCGCCCTTAAGTTAGACATGAGCCAAGTATAAGCTCAAATGACATCTGAATCCCCAGGCTTTAACCTGAAAGAGTACATTTGTTTAACGTGAGTTAGAGTGGTGTGGCTTACACCTTGTTCTCACGTGGGTCATCCCGGGAGATTTTTTCCTCACCAGCAGGCCCAACTAAAGGATAAAGCAAGTAAAGAGGATTGGCATTGAAAAGAGGTCTAGATTTCTGATTTTTCCAAAGGGAAAAGAGCATACTCTTCTACTCAATAAAATTTTCTCCTATCAAGCACTTCAAACAAAGTTCATTTCCTTAAATGAAGAATTAATCTTCTATTTCACGTTTGAGTTTCTAATTTTCCCAAAGGAAAAAGAGCATAATCCTCCAATGAAACCAAAAATTAACCCTAAATTTAATGTTAAGATGCCTAAATTAATTAACAAAACACATTGCATATGAAAGAAAATTGTTCATTTCCTTCAATTTTAGTACAAAGCATAATTTGGGGTTTGAGTTTTTGATTTTCCCAAAGGTAAAATAGCATAATCCTCTATCCAAATTAGGAAATGCACAAAAATTGTATTAAGTGTCAAAGTGTTTGAATTTTCACAATTTGGCCACCTACAACAAACTTGTTAGTAGTTTCTCTCCATGGAAATCTTTGGCAAACGTCCTGCAAAACATGTTAGGCTGCTATAAAGATGATAAAAATCATGAAAACAACCAAGCTAGCATGTTAGCAATCAAATTAATCCATGAAAGAACTCTGTTATTTTTCTCTTTGGAATCCAAATGATACTGCAGAGACCTAAAATGATAAACCCCAGAAATGATAACAATTTAACCTTAAATGATAATGTATCCCATAAACGATAATCCTTTTACTCCAAATGATAAATCTTTCCAGAAATGATAAAGGAATTACTAAAGATGCATTAAAGCCAAATTGTTACCTTCCAAAGATGATGCCATTTAATCCACAGATGATATTAAAACCACTAGAGATGATTATAGAATTCCCAGAGATGATAGAACAATCCTGGAAACGATATCTCTCAGACCCAAAATGATAAACTGCCTGCAAATTGTCAAAATGTTAAGAACAAAGAGTAGAATTTCATAAAATTTGAGCAATCTGCCCCACGGTGGGTGCTAAAATGTGATACATGCTATTATGTATCTGCAAGTATACTGCACACAAACAATCAATAACTCATTATATCCAAGGTTAGTAAGATCAAATCAATGAAAAACATAGAAAACCTTGAGAAATTGAATTATTGCTTCCTAGTCATGAAGACTCTACTCTAAATTGTAAATTGCTCTTAGATTAATCATGTTAGATCATAGAATGACAATCATGAAATGGAAGATTCATTTTTAAAAATGCCTAAAATGCTCAAGAACATGTTCAATTATGCACAATTTTGATCAAATTATACAAATGAACTAGATTAGCATGCTAAAATGATGAAATAGATGAGCTAAAACAAAATTGACATTATCTCTATGCTTAAATTCCTATTCTCCTATATCAAATAAGCTTAGAATGGCTTCTTTTTATAGAGAATTCTTGGAGGGAAAGATTAAATTTGAATTTGAATTGAGTGGTTGAGATGCATCCATGAGGGATGGATGAGATGGAAGCTTGCTTGATCCAAGTGATTACCTCCTACTGGTTAGAGGCTTTTATCCTTGAGGCATGTTGAAGGAATATTAATTATTTGATTTAATTAATTCCTTTTAATTGATTTCTTTAGCCATGTATTTAATTTTTTGATTTGATTTATTTCATTCAAGGTTGATTGAAGAATTAATGGCTTTTGATAGATGCCTCTTGATGAGTGATCTTGGATTATTGATTTTTGATGAATTATATACTTAAACTGATCTAGTTTAATTATACAATTATGATTAGCTTGATATTGGTAGTCTTGGTTAGGACTTGGAGGACTTAATTACATATTAGGGCTTTTGAGTCTATCAAACCATTTTTAGGTGATTACAATCCCAACGCACCATATTGATGGGGAGGTCACCTTACTCTACTAGACTCCTACTCTTTCTCAGGAATCTCACCTTGGATCCTATTCACTTCAGGATCCTCTAGACTCACACATGAGCCTCTTAGGGTTATTCTCAGACCCTAACTAGAAGGATTTCTATTCTCCCTCTCTCCTAGGTTTCCTACCCACCGAAAGTTTCACTCTTTACCTCCTCCTGCTCTTCATGAATGAATAAAATTAGTCATGCACTCTTCTCCTTCTATCTCTCTCTCCTACAAGTTCTCTAACCGGACCATTTAGGCTCGCCTAGGACTTGTATACAATCTTGACTAGCCTCTTCTCAATCCCAAACACAGAAACAGAAATAAAATACATGAGGGATGCTTCTTGACAGTCATACTCCATAGAATGGATTATCAGAGTCAAAAAGCATCCATGAGACTTGACTGGAATCAAAATCCTACTTTATAGAAGTCTACACACAAAAGAAGTACACACAGAACATAGGAAACTATCTCTTTATTGAAAACCAAACAATTACAATGCAAACTCAAATCTTTCCCTGCTAGTCTACTCTATCTCTAATTTCTTCCAACCTCTCTTACAAGTTTTCTTCTTTCATTTTATACTCGGCCTGTTCTTGATTGTAACCGTTTCTAGGTTACCTGCCGCCTGAATAATCCTAACTGCCTCAGCTCTTCGTATTCCTCCTGCAACTGTCATCATTCTCTTTCTCTGCATGGTTATCGACATGGACCACCTTTTTCCTCCATGACATTCTCTCTTTTCCTTTGTCGTATCTGACTTTTCAACTCTTTCTCAGCTCGGTCAGACACTTGCACTACTTCGAATGTTAATCACATAGTCATGAGTTAAAACCACTATTCATGTTTTGATCTGCGACCTTGCGATAACTGCTCATCGCGCTCTTACAACACCTTTAACCGAGTTGACAATTACCCTGTGACTGAGCGATACAATGTGGTCGTGCGCTCACACTACTTTGACCTGAGCTGCCGCTTAGTCTGTGAGTACGTAATGCATGTGTGTCGCGTTCTCACACACTCATAAAATTAACTACTGATTGCTTTGCGCTTGAGTGATAGATGATAATCGCGCTCCTACAAAGGTTTGAACCGAGCTGACAATTCATCTGCGAGTACATGATACATAGATGTCGCACACTCGCAACACTCCTGGACAAGTTGACGATGTCCCTGCGATTGTGCGATGAGCGCTCATCACTCTCTCGCGCACTTGTAACTTAACTATCAATTTACCTCGTGACTGAGCGATAAGCACTGTCGCTTCATCGCGAGCTATTTCCTACTGACCGCTGAAAGCCTTCCGACTTTGTGATGAGCTGTTGTTGCGTAATCACAACTATTTCATACTGACTACCCATCAACCCGTGACTGTGTGATACCTCCTCATCGCTCACTCGCACACTTCAAAACTTGACTGCCGATAGACCGCTGACTGTGTGATGAGCTATTTGTCGCCTTGTCACACCAGTTTTATACTAACTGCTGATCTACTCACGAGTCTGTGATACCTTCTCGTCGTGTTGTCGTGCACTGTTTCTGCTTGAATACTAATCGCCTCACAACTGTGTGATGAGCTCTTGTCGCTCACTTGCACACTTCAAAACCGAAGTGCCGATCAGCTTGCGAGTTTGCAATTCACTATTTTCTATTTACCGCCAAGCATCTGTGACTTTGTGACGAGAGTGAAGAACTACTAAAGTTTATAACAAGGATTGAAAGCTAACTGTGATCTGCTCCTTTTGATCACTCTACAAATTGCTAGGGTTTGGAGCTAAACCCTAGGGTGCTCTGCACCATACTCCCCCTTCTGTGAAGGAAGCATTCAGTTTGAATTAATCGGCAACAATGCCGAACTAATTCCTTGCTTTCTGCATTCTTCTTTGTCCATCCATGTCACTTCTGCTTCTGGTAATCCTAACCATTTGACTAGGTATTCTCTGTATACCCTTCATCTGGTTGTCTTATGCACCCGTGAATCCAGGATTTTCTTTGCTTGCAACTTGGACTTAGCTTTCACCTATATATCTTGAACATCTTTTCCCACTTCCATCTTTTGAGTAATCTCAGGCATCACTGGTCCTTTGTATGGAATCAAATCCTGCACATTAAAAATAGATGATATATCCAAATCGTTAGGTAAATCAATTTTATAGGCATTCTGCCCATACTTCTCCAAGATCTTGTAGGGACCTATTCTCCTCATTTGCAGCTTAGTAGGAATCCCCTTCTGTAGTCTTTCTTTGTTCAGATGTACCATTACCAGATCTCCAATTTGAAATTGGACTTCTCTCCTTCCTTCATCTACCTTCTCTTTTAATTTCTGATTTGACTCAATCAGATTCTTCTTCACCTGATCATGTATCTCTTTCATAGACTGTGCAAAATCATCAGCATGTCCACTTATCACTCCCTGTCCTTTTAATTCTCTGAGTTCACAAACTCCACGTGGATGCATCCCATATACAATTTGAAATGGGCTTTTCCCTGTAGTTCTATTTACACTATCATTATAGTCAAATTCCGCCTATGGTAACACTTGATCCCAAGCTTGTCCATACTCCTTTGTCAAGCATCTAAGAAAATTTCCCAGCACTCTATTGATAACTTCTGTCTGACCATTTGTTTGAGGATGGTAGGCAGAACTGTGGGACAAATTAGTTCCTAATCTCCTCCATAAGGTCTTCCAAAAGTGACCCATGAATTTGACATCTCTGTCAGACACTATGCTTACTGGCAAACCATGAATTCTAACTATTTCCTTGAAAAATAAATGGGCAATATGACTGGCATCATTAGTGGTCTTACAAGGTATAAAATGACTCATTTTGCTGAACCTGTCTACTACAACAAAAATTCTATTATAAGGAGTATTTGTCCTAGGTAACCCCACAATAAAATCCATACTCAAAAATTCCCAAGGCCTATCTGGTATGGGTAGTGGTTGATACAAACCAGCATTTGTAGAGGTCCCCTTTGCCTTCTGACAAACTGTG
>MU226542.1:1102128-1197847 GCA_018584345.1 Thuja plicata
CTATCTCCTTATTCTGCTCTGGTGTCATCTTATAAGCTGCCTTGTTGGGCAGTGAAGCTCCTGGTACAAAATTAATTTGATGGCTGACTGCTCTCTGTGGTGGCAATGTTGCTGGTGTACCATCTCTGATAATGTCTTTGTATTTGTCCAACACATCTTGGACTTCTTTAGGCAACACAGTTTCTTTCTTCACCTCCTCTTCCTTGGGCTTCAACAAAATAGCAAACCCAATTTCTTCTTCCTCCTTGAAATCTTTCAAGAACTCCTTGCCACTCATCAGAAGTAATTTCTGCTCTCCTGGAGTATCTCCATCATCCAGCAGTGACTGTATTTTGAAGGTAGTTCCATCCTTCTTGAAGGTATACATATTCTTTTTCCCATTATAGACAACATCTCTATCATACTGCCAAGGTCTACCCAATAACAAATGACATGCATCCATTGGAAGTATATCACATAGAATTCTATCTTGATAACCCCCTATGGAAAACTCTACCCAAGCTTACTCATTTACTAACACCTTATGACCTTTAATCAACCAAGTAACTCTATAAGGATGGTCATGTGAAACTCTTACCAAATTCAGTTTCTGAATTGCTTCCTCAGAGATGATGTTTTCCGTAGATCCAGAATCCACTATCACCTTGCATACTTTTCCAAGTATCTTGCACTTCATTCTGAACAGAGATCTCCTCTGCTTTGGTTCCTCTTTGCTTGGTTCCTTCAGCAGTATCCTACGGAACATGAGGTTTTCTCCCTTCTCTGAATCAAGATTCACCTCTTGATTATGGCAACTAACTTGGTCTTCTTGGACATAAGTATTTCTCCTTTCTCCTTGTGATGATGAAGGCTTCTCTGGACACCTATAAGCAGGATGCCCCAAATTTTCACAATTATAACACTTCATGGTAGCAAAGTGTGATCCTCTACCACCATAATTATTTTGCCTTCCTCTGCCTCCATGATTAGAATTTCTACCTCTCTGGTAGCCTCTTCTGTTATCATTATTGTGATGGTTCTGCTCCACTGGCTTTGCATCTTCTTGAGTCTTGGACTCATTATCTCTGCCTTTGTATCCACCTCTGTGAAATCCTCTGCCTCTACCTCTATTCTTAGGATTAGACTCTTGTCTTCTCTTATTCTTTTCTTCTACCTTCAGTACCAACTGAAAAAAATTTTGCACCGTGGTTGGTGCCCACAAACTTATCTCTTCTTGAATGTTTTCTCTCAAACCACCCATATACCGAGCAACTTTCACTACTTCTTCTTCTTACACTCTTGATCTCAAACATAGTTTATGAAATTCTTCAGTATATGCCGCCACATCCAAATCTTTCTATCTCAAACTCTACCTCTTTCTATGAAGCTGAATCTCATAGTCTTTAGGGAAATAATTCTCCTTAATCTTTGACACCATAGCCTGCCAATTCGCAATAGGCTTTTTACCTTCTTTTTCTCTTTCTTCTTGGATGAATTTCCACCAAGTTAAGGCTGCTCCTCTCAATCTAGAATTAACAACTTTCACTTTCTGTGCTTCAGTCACTCCTTCACAATCAAAATGATTCTCCATTCCTTCAATCCACTCTATTACCAGTTCAGAATCCATTTTTCCAGCAAGTACTAGAACTCTGTCCAATGCTTTTCCACCTAGTGCCTTGATAGCCTTCAAGAATGGTTCTTCTGGCATAGGAGGGTCTGGTTCTGGTATAATATCCTCCTCTACAACAAATTTTCCTTTATTGGAACTTTCTGCTTCTCCAGTTACTTTGTCAGCAATATCCTCTAGTTGTTTTCTCATTACCTCTAGAGTTTCCTCAAGGAGCCTATTTCTCTCCTTCTGCTCATTCACTTCTTTAGCCAACTCTACATTTGTCACCATGGCTGATTCTCCTACTGATTCCTCAGTACTTTGAAACATCTATGAATTTCAAACCCAAATCTTTAACTCGCTCTGATACTAATCTGATGCGGAGGTCACCTTACTCTACTAGACTCCTACTCTTTCTCAGGAATCTCACCTTGGATCCTATTCACTTTGGGATCCTCTAGACTCACGCATGAGCCTCTTAAAGTTATTCTCAGACCCTAACTAGAAGTATTTCTATTCTCCCTCTCTCCTAGGTTTCCTACCCACTGAAAGTTTCACTCTTTACCTCCTCCTTCTCTTCATGACTGAATAAAAAAAATCATGCACTCTTCTCCTTCTATCTCTCTCTCCTACAAGTTCTCTAACCGGACCATTTAGGCTCACCTAGGACTTGTATACAATCTTGACTAGCCTCTTCTCAATCCCAAACATAGAAACAGAAATAAAATACATGAGGGATGCTTCTTGATAGTCATACTCCATAGAATGGATTATCAGAGTCAAAAAGAATCCATGAGACTTGACTGGAATCAAAATCCTACTTTATAGAAGTCTACACACAAAAGAACTACACACAGAACACAGGAAACTATCTCTTTATTGAAAACCAGACATTTACAATGCAAACTCAAATCTTTCTCTGCTAGTCTACTCTGTCTCTAATTTCTTCCAACCTCTCTTACAATTTTTCTTCTTTCATTTTATACTCGGCCTGTTCTTGATTGTAACTGTTTCTAGGTTACCCGTCGCCTGAAGAATCCTAACTACCTCAGCTCTTCATATTCCTCCTGCAACTGTCACCATTCTCTTTCTCTGCATGGTTATCGATGTAGACCACCTTTTTCCTCCATGGCATTCTCTCTTTTCCTTTGTCGTATCTGACTTTTCAACTCTTTCTCAGCTCCGTCAGACACTTGCACTACTTCAAATGTTAATCGCATAGTCGCGAGTTAAAACCACTATTCATGTTTTGATCTGTGACCTTTCGATAACTGTTCGTCGCGCTCTCACAATGCCTTTAACCGAGTTGACAATTACCCTATGACTGAGCGATACAATGTGGTCACGCACTCACACTGCTTTGAACCAAGCTACCGCTTAGTCTACGAGTACGTGATGCATGTGTGTCGCATTCTCGCGCACTAATAAAATTAACTGCTGATTGCTCTGCGCCTGAGCGATAGATGATAATCACGCTCCCATGAAGGTTTTAACCGAGCTGACAATTCATCTGTGAGTACGTGATACATAGATGTCGTGCACTCGCAACACTCCTAGATGAGTTGATGATGTCCCTATGGTTGTGCGATGAGCGCTTGTCACTCTCTCGCGCACTTGTAACTTAACTGTCAATTTTTGTCGCTTCATCGTGAGCTATTTCCTACTAACCGCTGAAAGCCTTTTGACTTTGCGATGAGCTATTGTCGCATAATCGCAACTATTTCATACTGACCACCCATCAACCCGTGACTGTGTGATACCTCCTCATCGCTCACTCGCACACTTCAAAACTTGACTGCCGATAGACCGCCGACTTTGCGATGAGCTATTTGTCACCTTGTCGCACCGATTTTATACTAACCACTGATCTACTCGCGAGTCTGCGATACCTTCTCATCGCGTTGTCATGCACTGTTTCCACTTGACTACTAATCACCTTGCAACTATGTGATGAGCTCTCGTCGCTCACTCGCACACTTCAGAACTGAAGTGCCAATCAGCTCGCGAGTTTGCGATTCACTATTTTTTGTTTACCGCCGAGCATCTGCGACTTTGCAATGAGAGAAAAGAACTGCTAAAGTTTATAAAAAAGACTGAAAGCTAATTGTGATTTTCTCCTTTTGATCACTCTGCAAATTGCTAGGGTTTGGAGCTAAACTCTAGGGTGCTCTACACCACATATTTTAGTACTTATGAAGAAGATAAGGGAAGAATATCATTGGAGATTGAGATTCCCAAAATCTTGAAGAGAGGAAGGAAGAGATTACAAAAGTTTGGAAAGAAGTATGGCAAGTCATCTGACTCTCCTCCTTCAATCACAGAAAGTAAAGGAGATGACATAAAGATAGAAGAAGATGAATGTGAGAAAGAAGAGGAAAAGGTAGAAGCAGAGCCTCCTAAGAAGAAGAGGCTAGTCCCCAAGAAAACACCAAAGATCTCTACCCCTATCTTTACTACAAGCAAACCCAGAAGATCTAGAAGAAAATTGACAATGCCTAAAGAAGATGAAGAAGAAGATATAGTCACATTTAAGAAGCCCCCACCTACCTTTGAGAAGAAGCTTGAAGAATCAAAAGGAGGTAGTGGTATGGGATCTCTAAAATCATTGAATTATGCTTCCAGAACCAAAGATTAGTAGAAGATGATTGAGGATGCATTGGTAGAGAAAATGGCAAGATGGAAGTATGATCCATGTGAATTGAAAAGCCATATGACTGAAGACCTTCTCAAGGCAATCACCATTTACTGGCACAATGCAGTTTAGATTGAAAAGGACATCATAAATAAAACCTTGAAGTAAGTCATTCCGACTATGACTGATAAAGAGGTAAAAGATGCTATGACTAAGTATGAGAGTAATCACACTCCAAGGTTTAGGACTTTTCAAATCTTGAGCAAGAAAATATAGGATGTTGTGCAATCCACAACAAAGATATGGAAGACAATTTTTGTTGACAAGGGAGATGATAAGGTAGAGGAACAAAGTACATAACCTCATGTATAGGTTAAAGATGAAGATTTACCTGAGGTTCAAACCATTGAAGAATCTAATGATGAATAGATAGCAGTAGAAGTGATGGCATCCCTGCCCCAATCACCTATTCAGAAAATCTTATCTCCAAGCAAAGAAAAAGTCACAGAGTCTACATTAGGACTAGTAGGAATCGAGCATCAGGCTCTACCTACTATTGAGCCAAGCCAAACTGAGTCACAGAAGGACACTGTGAATTTTTCTACAGTTAGAACTGATTCTATAGTTGGTGCATTAAAAGTTAATGACTTACTCCAACTGAACACCAAGGACAAGGATGAGGTTGGAAAAGGTAAGGAAATCGTTCCTTCACCTAATCCTAAGGTCAAGGGTAAAGAAAAGGAAATAATAACTGATGATGTTGACCCTGAGGAAGATATTGTGATCCCAATTTGGGATCTTTCCAACCTAACAGTCGAGAAGATGGACATCCTTGGGGAGCTATGGAAGAAAAGAGAAAAACAACAAAAGCTCTAAGAAAAAAAGAAAAGAAACAGAGTTCTACAGGACATCAAAGGTATTTTCATGAATTCACTATAGATTGAGTTCAATGAGGATGATTCCATAATGGACCAACTTGTTGACATAGTTCACAAGTTTAATCATGATCTTAGTGGATAGGAGAAATTGTAGTGGAAGGAAGAAAGAAAATTTGAAAATAAGGTTCTAGAGATTGTTGTAGGTAAGATTGTAATAGATCAAGTAAAGCTAACCACTATCATTAGCTCTCTATAAACCACTGTGAATAATGTTGTGGAATTATTTGTAAAGCTGAGTGACTCTTCCAACTTTACCATGGAAATAAAGAACAAGCTGACAAAGATTGACACTGATTTGAAGGAAAGTGCAAGCTAGTTGGCACTTGATCCTAGTTCAAGTTCATCACATTTTGTAAAGATCAAGTATCTGAATGATCTGTAGGCAGAGCTACTAAGGGAAGAAGCAAGAACAAGGGAATCCCTAACAACTATATAGAGCCAACTCCTTCCTCATATGGATGTCATGTAGAAACATATTTCTCATGCAAAGACACTCATCCATGATAACAAATTTTCAGTTGTAGAGCTTATGATGGAGGTGTCTGCAGAAATTTAGATTGAGTTGCACATCTTGAAGGTGTTGCAAGACAATTGGGACAAGAATTTGTCTCAAATTTTGAAGGTACATTGTGATTTCCTTTCCTATTTTGGAATTACCTTGTAGATATGGTTTTTGTCATTTGTGTCAAAAGCAAGGGGGAAAGTTAGAATTTATATACAAGGGGGAAAGATAGAAATTATATATATATATATATATATATATACACAAGGAAATACATGTATAGAGAATACGAGATATATATATAGTAGAGTTACAAAAATAATTTTGAAAAATAAAAAATAGAGTCAGTTGTAACCGAGTTGAAGAGAAGTAGTCAAACCTGAGAAAGTACCCAAGCACATTGTAAGGGGGAGTTTTGACTTATTAGTTTGATCAAATTTTTTTGGATATGATAAGTGTTTTTGTCACTAATGCCAAAGGGGGAGATTGTAGACCTTATGCCAAGACATGTTGTCAATTAGTGCCAAAACACTTTGTGACTTATATGAATACAGTGTTGACGAAGCCAGTAGCTTGAAGTGTAACCTGAGCAATTATAGTGTCGATCAAGCAGTTATTTTAGAACAATATCACTCGAGTCACTAGTGTTACCCGAGTTACCATATCCAAGTGATCAATGTGACCCAAGCACCCAGTGCCACCCGAGTGCTAGAGTTGCCAATTTGTTGTGTTGCCCGAGTGTCAGTATATCACCCAAGTGGATTACTGGACCTGAGTATCAACATTGGGCCAACTTAGCACATATTGTTTGATACTAATTAAATATTTTAAGTAGCTGACTTATGAAGGTAATTATTTTGGATAGATATATATGTAAGGTAATTTGTTTATCGAAAATGATGAATAGAAGTAGCAGATGTATGAGTAAGGATATGCAAATATGAAGTGGCAGATTGATTAGAAGGATACAACAGTATAAAGGAACAATAGAGACTCGTCTATCACATTCAGGTGATCATTATTATTTCAAAGGATCTTATTTAGCAAATCAGAGTTTCATAGAAGATCATTCACTGATTCATCCTAACAGGTGTATCAGCAAAATCCTTTAATAGGGTGGACTTAAAATTCCTTATCAAATCTCCTAACAGAGTACATACTTTATTGTATTATATAAATCCTTTCACAAGGTGGACCTAATAGTCCTTATTTCTCCTAATAGGGCAGGCCATCAGAAGTGGTTAATTGTAAGCCTTAACCGGCCAAATTGATTACTGCAATACTAAATCTTGTGGGTACCATCCCCACCCCACTTTTACTTTCTATTTGGAAGGTTTCTGGGTAACCAAATATTGTGTCAAGTGTTATGGATGTTTAATGATTTTCTGTTCCATGCATGCAATCAAATTAGACAATGTAATAAATGATAAAAGTGAATAAGTTTTATTGGTTCCTGATTCACCCCCTCTTAGTCACCTAGCCTCAATATATTTCCAATAGTGTCACCATCTCAGCCTTATATCTCTTAATCATTGAATACATGAATTAACTCGGCTTAGATTACAAGATTTAGCAACAAACCTCCAATCTTTACCAACATCTACGATCCTCGTTGAATTACCAACATCTACGATCCTCGTTGAATCGCCAGACTTTCAAAGACTTGACCGCCACCTTACAAGATTTAGAGACAAGCATAAAATGTTAAGTCCTTCCTTTGTCACTAGATCTCCAGATGCTAGTGACTTAACTGCTATCATCATGAGACCATGAGATAACCAGCATGCCAAGTTGCTGAATGTTTGACTAGCTTTGATCTCGGTAGGACACATGTCGCCAAGGTGCAATGCCTCAATGGTTATCCTCTCCGCATCTCTTGATCCAGGAAAAGTGCCTACCATACGATCAAATCTGACTTGATCACTCATTAACTTCTCTTGATCCTCATCCAGGTCCCAAAAAATTCCATGCATCACCCAAGTGCAATGCCTTGATGATTAACTACCTTCATGTTTATATTTGAGGCAATGCGCTAGCCATAGATCCTCCTTGACTTGATCAATCTTTACCCTATCTACATCATAGATCGGACTCACTATCACAACATGACACATGTTGAACAGGCGCAATGCCCTAAAAGGTAAATTAATTGCATCTCTTGATGAAGGAATCATGCCCACCGTAGGATGAAAAAAAACTTGCTTGAGCTTTAAATCGCTACTGACGAGCCCCATGATCTGAGGAAAGGCACATGACATCATGGTGCAATGCCTTGATGAATAAAGAACTTCATCTTCACAATTGAGGGAAAGCGCCCACAATAGGATTGAAACAAACCTTCTCGACAAATGCTTTAAAGATAAAGTATTTCAGGGACATAGAATTAGGAAATATTAAATCCCCACTAGGAAAATACTTTAGGAAATAAAGTGGCCCCGCCCGATGAACTTAAGAAGAGTTAAGTAACATGAAAAAGTAACTCGAAAAAAGAACATGCACTAGGGCTTATGGTTTTCTGTATGAAATGAAACAAGGGTTTAAGACCAGAGACTTAAAGCATGAATAAATAGGCCTAAAACCACTTGCAAAAACAATGGAACCAAAAAAATTTATAGTGCTAACAATGGGTCTGACTAGGGAAGGTTGAACGCAAGTTCAATGCTAGATTCCATAATCTCAGGGACAAGCAAACCACTAAAAAAAATGAAACATACCTACAACAAAGAACTAAAGAAAAGGAAAGAAAAACATACTACAATAAGAAAATATCTACATCTCTGCAACTTTATTTGATGATTTGAAAGAAGTCAAACCAGGCTTGACGACCTAAATCCATCACAAAATTTTTGATCCAGCTTTCCTCTGTCATAAACAAAGTTCTCTACTCCTTGTATTGAAAGAAAGATGAAACAATTTCTTTCATTTATCTGACTAGACCTACTATCATGTACCATTAGCTCAACACATAGAAAAATACCAGCATATTCATTATCTGAGCCAAAATGGAAATCAGACAAACCTTGAAAATGTGAATCATGTGGCATCTACATGTTGCATTCACTAGATAAAAAGAAATTAAACCTAATTCAATATACACCATTGTCTAGCTCAATGCCACATCTAGGAGAAACATCATCCAAATGAGAAAAGCACTCATATATGATGACATTAATTTTCCATTAGTATGCAAACAACACTTTCGATAAGCATACACCGAAAGACAAAACAAAGAGCAAACCAAAAATTGGATATTAATAGATCACTGAAATGACTAAGTACAAAGTGAACTGATGACACAACTTTGTGTGTACACCAAAATTGCAAAGAAGAAAGATAAAGAGGAACCCGATAGAGGAACCCAATGTGAAAGATAAAGTGAAAACTAATGAGATTGTTAAAGTGCAACTGACAGAGCAAAATTGAAAGATAGTCAAGCATAACCAACCATTAGGAACTGAGAATCAGTTACAGCCCGCAAAAAGTGGATCTGACTTCCATGTCAGATAAATCAAAGCTTATTATATTTATAGAATTTTGATTTGTTTTAAATCCATTTCTTTAGGGACAAGAAACATGAATGTAAGTGATTTAATTAGTCTAACTGATTTAAAACACATAGACTAGGAGATCTAGGTACACGTTGTAAACCTGATCTTAGAGTTAACATTGTTTTTCTTGAAACTTGATGATGTCAATCCATCTTATAAATAGATGATGTAATCATTCAATATACAATGATGTGAAAAGAAAGGAGAACATGAATGAAGACAACAGGCACATCTATGGAGCAGATTGAAAGTTTCAAGAACTAGAACAACAAAAGGTGAATTTGGTTAGCAAGAACCAATAACAGAGGCTACCAAGAATCAGAGGTATTACTCAATCACATTAGGTGATAATCTCATTCATGTAAAATTAAATGGATCTATATTAGCAATAGGAGATTGCATTTACCAGGTCAATTTTTAATTTTCTATCATTCTAACAAGTGGAGAAAAGTGTAAAAATCCTTTCAAGGAAGGTGGATTTAACAGTCCAACTACAAATCTCTTAACTGAGTGCACACTCATTAGTGTTGCTAAAGCTCTTATATGAGTAGAATTTAACAGGTCTCCACAGATACTCTTAACTGGGTAGATCATCAGAAGTGATTAAATTGTAAGCCTTAACCGACCCCTTCCAATCTACAGATAGTGAAGATTTTATGGGTGTCATCCCCACCGTAGTTTTTACTTCCTAACAGGAGTTTTCTGTGATATCATATCTTGTGTTATGTGTCAATTATTTTCATGAATGTTTCTATGAATGTTCACATGTATGTTAATATTATGAATTGATATAAATCACATCAAGATAGTATAAATTAGATTGAATGTATATACAATTGGTTACAAAGGTTAATTGATTAAAGTATACAAAAGTTATAGAGGTACTGATTCACCCCTCCCCTCTTAGTACACACTTCCCATTAATTCCAACAATATTCTACCTTATAACTGGTATCATTTTGTATCTTATCACTGAATTTCATACAAATAGCATAGTTCCCTATAGAACTTGCTTGCAAATTATCAACCTTATGCAAGCCACTGTTATGTCTGTTGGAGGGAGAGAACTCATCCACATACTCACCAGGCATCTGTACATCTTGAGAAACTAAAAGACCATCCTTAAATTGTTCCATGAATGACTGAGAGTCTGAAATAGAATCACAATCCATACAAATATCCCAATCAATACTCAAGATCAAACCAGGAACATCTCCATCCTTTGAATCTGAAAAAAATACTGACGCTTTCACCATCTGATACATCATATTCAATCTTGTTGTAGTCAAATGATATAGAAGCACAAGGGGAATCAGAAACAAACATGTCAAAATCAGGACCATCTGATTCATATTCTCTGTTAAAAGTAATGTGTGTTGAGTGTGAGGATTCAGAGCTACCCCTCCCTGAATATATGAGATATTCACAAGACAAAAAAATCTAAAATTTGTTCACTATGAAGTGAACCACTGTCATCATCTTCGCCCACTTTTGATATGTAGTCACAAGTAGAATCTTCATTTATGCAATCATTATCATCTTGCTGACCTCACATATCCTCTGCAACATACTAAGAAGGATCATCACTTTCATGATCACAGTAGATAGCATCCATACTAGACACATCCTTTTCATTTTGTTTTCCATCATTCTCAATATAATCATCAGTAGGTACAACCTCACGTGTAATCTCAAATTCAGGATTCTCAACATTTGAAATTTGGATTGAAACTTCATAGCTCATGTCATTGACTGCAAAGGAATCATCACAACAACTTACCTCTGCATCAGAAATATCCTCTTGTTCTTTGCACAAGTCTTCCTTAGACTGAGACAAGTAAACTATATTATTATGTTGAGAAGGAGAAAAATCTATAGATCTAACAAGAACACTGTCCACTATAGATACATATTTATCATCTTGATGTTCACTAGCTTCATCATCAACATAATTATAGTTATTATTTGATTTAGATTTTTCAATTCAAGCTATCCATTTCCTAGTATGTTCAATATGTTCTTCCCTCAAGGAGGCTGACAAATAAATTTCTTTAGGAAAACAAAGTTCCCAAAACAAACCAATATAAGAAAACTCTGGAAAATCCTCAACACCCCTTGGAAGCTCATCATATGCCTTAGAAAACTTCTTATAAAATGAATGTGTTGGTTCTTTCCTTTTCCTTCCTACCCTTGTTCTCAAAAACATTATTGCTTCTTCTTCAACCTTCTCAGGTTGTTCCTTAGCATAAATTATTGTTATTTGGTTAAGATATTCCCATCTTAATTCATCAAGCATGATCATCTTTTGTCTTATCTCATCTTCCCCTTTTCTTCTAAGCCTCTCACAATCAATGTCCAATTTAGATATTGGATCCATTTGGAACCTTGTGACCCTTAGGCTCATATATGTTAGCTAATACATACTTCTATTTTATTTTGAAAAATGAAACTCTAACTTGAAGCATGCAAACCTCTATCCACACCTTGTTCCTTCTCTTAGTGCTTAGATCACCTAATAAGAATTTTTTTTATAACTTTTACAAATTAAATACTTGGATGTGTTGTAGTAGCTGCAAAAATATATATATGAAGTCACCTCCAAATCACCCTTTAAAACTTTGGTAGAGTCATCACCCCTTTGCAGAGGAAAAGATTTGAATCAGCTAAGAGCTCCTTCCCAACTCTAACCTTCTTTAAATAAGAAAACTCACAACACACCCCAAATAGGGTCTCATATAGATTACTCCCTCGACTATGCTCATAGTCACAAGAGTCCAAATGTCTACTTCAGCTATCACTACATGTCCACCTCCTTCCTTTGTAGACTTTCTTCAATCATGCACACTGGTGCAAATCAGAGAAATTAGAGTCGTTGCTCACCACTGTGAGATAGTATATGTCGATCTTTAAGAACTTGGACTTTTAGACAATATTACACTGATAGACAAAACAAACTTTACTCACTCTATAAAACATGAGGAATATTTCATTGTAAAACATGACTCTATAACCTAACTTTGGGATTGACTCAGTAGAGTAAGGAAACAACTCACTTACACTTCACTAATCATTTTTTATTTTGTATCCCTAGTAGAGTCACCATTTTGTTGGTGTTTGAAAATTTCTATGCTTTGAAATCCACCAATATACCTTGAGACTGATGTTAGGAGTGGTTAGCTCCAAGTATGAAAGCTCTGCAAGGTAACTGGACCAACTATAGGGACAAGAATTCCCTCTGAACTTATGACTCTATTAAACCAATGTAGGTAAACCTAATCTAGATAGATATTCAACTCTTTACAACCCCTTATTACTCTAGATTATAAAAATAGATAATGGTAAGAAAGTACTAAATGCTAACCAAACATTCATTGACTCTCCATTACCATGTAGGACAACAACCAACAACCATAAAACATAAAAGAACTTGAGAATGGTTTTGATGTATTAAAATTGTAGAATATATCCCAAAACCAAGCATACATGTATCTCAATAGAATGTACTAATCCCTGATCATTGCCTTATTCAATGGGCAATGTCTCAAATGCAGATATAGAAAATAGGAACCAACTACTGTCAAAGACTCAAAGCCATAAACACAATCAATCTAAACCAACCACTACTTATAAGATCCTTATGTAGAAAAACCTAAAGAGTCTATGTTTTATCCAAAGATGATTTAATTTGATCCTAGATCAAAAATAGGGAATAAAACATATACATAGAGAAGTTCTATGCAATGAACTAGAAGATTCAAAACTCAAAAGATAGACACCAAGGAGAGACTTGAAACTGGAAAAATTGTATTAAGTATGATGAATCATGTTCATATTCTAATATGATCTAAAACATAAACCACTTAAATAATATGCAAAAGATCTAAAAGTTTCTATTCTATCTAAATACAATATGATACAATCTTCTATATCCCCTTGGGAATAAAGCTTGGAACCAACACTTGGAATCCAAAAAATTCTGAACCACTACAGCAGAAAAAAGAAGGAATATATTGAAGAAGGAAAACCCTCGGAAAGGGTTATCTGACAATTGTCCTTCTATGAATTTTATTTTCCTACAGTCCTTCTCTTCACCGATCTGATCTTTCTCCAAAATATCTACAAAAGATATGATCTGGTCTCTCTACCAACCAATTATCCTGCCTTCATCAAGAAACAACCCCAACCACACTCGATCATGATGAATTTAATCTGATATGAAACTGCCAACCACCTCAGGATTATTGCAAAATTGTCCTTCCCTAAAAGAAGTAATGGATAACCCATGCCTATTTAATTCATTTAGGGTCTATATGCCTTCGAAGGAAAACAAATCCTCCAACCACCAGACTTGGGAACAGATCCACCAAAACAAAAGAGATAAGGCATCACTCTAGGGTTTAAAATATTTGCAAATCTACCCTAGAAACCCCAACTACCACCTCTACACATAAATGCACTCTAAATCACCCAATCCCTATCCAAGAAACACCCTACAAATGCATAAACATGACCCAAGAAATTAGATTGACCAATTAATTTCTCTGCAATACATGATATGGCTCACTACTTGAAACCCTGATGGAAACACTTAAATATTTGAATTTTGGTTACAACAGCTACAAGTGGCATGAAATCAACATCAACAATGCATATTTAAAACTTTAGCAACTTTAAAACATTACCATTGATCTCACTAAGTTACTCAGGATTTGAAAATTGGATCCAGACATGTGGCACACTATCATAAAGCCTCACACATTATCTTTTGTGCATCTTGTTCTATGAGGCTTTGCGCCATCTATTAGATCCATATATACTTGAACTAGTTTTAACTGCTTCTTTCAATACTGACCAAGATCTGATCTGTGTGATATGGCATGCAAGCATAATGCCTTGATCATTAATTATCAAGCATCTCTAGCATTAAGGAAACATGTCGACCGTCAGATCAATCTCTCATTTGTTCTTTGTCTTTAACCTATCTCTAACCCAAGCAACTCAATCCCTTTAGTATCTCTGAATTTCCAGATGCTCAGCTTAACCCTAGTATGATCATGATATTCATAGATAAAGGCTATCTCTAAATCTCTAAAAGCATGCCTTGATCCATGGTTTATTCAGGAATTGAGTGACAACCACTGATCTTATGAGTCTCTTGGTCTTAATAAATGATGCTCGCGTGATCTCAGAAAACTTCTCCTAACTCAGGTTATGTTCTAAGATTCAACAACAATGATTTATCTCATGATCTCTGAATTCTTTCTTTAAATCTAGTCTGATTTTGAGATTTAGAGATAATACATATCTCTGAATCCTTGAATAAATGTCTTAAATCTAGTTCCATTCTGAGATTCAAAAACAACCCTTGATCTTTCCTATCACAAACACACGTGTCACCATCTTAGCCTTATATCTCTAAATCATGAAATACATGACTTAAATTGGCCTAGATTACGAGATCCAGGGATATCCCTCCAATCTTTACTAGCATCTATGGTCCTCGGTGAATCTCTAGACTTTCCAAGACTTGACTGCCACCTTACAAGATTTAGAGGAAAGCATAAAATGTTAAGTCCTTCCTTTGTCGTGAGATCTCTAGATGCTAGTGACTTAACTATTATCATTACAAGACCACAAGATAACCGTCACACCAAGTCACTAAATGTTTGACTAGCTTTGATCTCGATAGGACACATGTCTCCAAGGCACAATGAGTCAATGGTTATCCTTGCCGCATCTCTTGATCCAGGAAAAGCCTCCACCGCACGATCAAATATGACTTGATCACTCATTAACATTGCTTGATCCTCAGCCAGGTCCCACAAAATGCCATGCGTCAGCCAGGCGCAATGCCTTGATGGTTAAATACCTTCATCTTTATTTTTTAGGCAATTTACCAGCCATAGATCCTCCTTGACTTGATCAATCTTTACCCTATCTATGTCATAGCTCAGACCCACTATCACAGCATGACACATGTCAAAAAGGCGCAATGCCCTAAAGGGTAAATCAATTTCCTCTCTTGATGAAGGAATCACACCCACTGTAGGATGGAAACAAAATTGCTTGAGCTTTAACTCACTAGTGATGAGCCCCATGATCTGAAAAAAGACATGCAACATCACAACACAATGCCTTGATGAATAAAGACCTTCATCTTCGCAATTGAGGGAAAACACCCATTGTAGGATTGAAACAAACCTGCTTGATATATGCATTAAAGATAAAGTATTTTAGGGACATAGACTTAGGAAATATTAAAGCCCCGCTAGGAAAATACTTTAGGAAATAAAGTGGCCCTGCCCGACGAAAACCTAAACACAAGACTTAAGAAGACTTAAGTAACATGAAAAAGTAACTCAAAAAAGAACATGCACTAGGGCTTAGGGGTTCTGCATGAAATGAAACAAGGGTTATAAGACCACAGACCTAAAGCATGAATAAACAGGCCTAAAACTACTTGCAAGAACCATGGAACCACTAAATTTTACAGTGCTAACACAATCCTTAAAGGAATGAGGAAAAATTGAATCTTATAAGAAACATATAGAGTTAAAATCTATAAACAATAGGACACTTCTTTATGCTTTTACTGTTGATCAGATCAAATAACTGAGAGGGGGGTGAATCAGTTATTCCTTTACAACTTCACAAAACTTTCTCTCTCTCAATTAATACTCAAACATTTTCAATAACACCTTAAGATATTTTGGTTTAGCACATTAAACATCAACAAAAAATATTAACATGAAATGCACAGGAACACCAAAATAGAGAACACCATATTTTACATGGAAACCCCAAGATGGGTAAAACCACAGAGAAACTAATTCTCATGAAATGTAAAAACACTTGTTAGGGTGATGTTGGTTAAGGTGATTTGATACAAAGGCTCACTACCATAAATGATCACTGAAAGAAGGCTTATTGTTGGTCAGCTCACTGTTGATAAAGAGGCTCACTGCCAATACAAGGGCTCATTGTAGGTACACAAGGGTTCACTTTTGGAAGATATGAAAATGAATAGAATCCACCTCTATTATCTATAGACTATTCTACACAAACATGGATCTCCTTTGGATAAATTCATAGTCACTTGACATATTGTCCACAAATATGCCACACATACATTCACTTGTACATTCGTGTACTTACACCACATGCTTATGTTCATGCCTTGCTTATACAACACCATGTGATCCACTAGGTCAGCCACACAATTTGAAATAGGTCACACCAAAAAAATTCTCATGATGGGAAGGAATGAAATGAGGACCACCTCAACCAATACAATACCCCACACTAATCAACACCTTCTCTAAGGTACAGGGTGCCAACAGTTATGATCAACACATTACAACACCAAATCTAGGACCAAAAATACATCCACATAGGATCGATTATAAAATCTACCACAATGAGGATTCCAAGGACCAAGAGCCATCGATGAACATGCCAAGAACTTCAACTGATATGTCAAATACTCAAACTGATACAAAAGTCTGTCACTACACAACAACCAATATAATACTATACCAATCATAGTAATTGATACAATTAAAAGTTGAGATATGAGTGTGTTGACATTAATGAAAAAAATTAATGATATTACCATTTGAAAGCATCAACTTCACATTATATTTATCTCCCCCTTTGTCATCAATGGCAACATTCATCAATAATAAAGCATAGAAACAAACTAGGAAACTTCTCCCCCTTTGAAAAAAATGAAAAGGGACTAGGAAAAACTCTCCCTTGCTGGACTACTCTTCTCCCCTTAAGAGGAAGCCTTTAAGCATCGATATAGAAAGATATAGATATGGAAAGTACTAGATCAATGCACACATTGGTGCATCTAGTGAACACTAGGAAGGGGCAGAACTCCCAACGTCCCTCTAAGATACTCGAAAGTATATTTACACAAAAGTTTGGTGAATATGTTTGTAATCTTCTCCTTTGTGGGTACATACTCTAGCTTTATTGTACCTTCTTACACTTTTTCTCTAATTAAATTATATTTAATGTTAATATGTTTTGTTCTGCAATGCATTACTGGATTCTTTGACATACTTATTGCACTGGTATTATCATACATGATAAGAAATTGCCTATCAAAACTAATTCCTATGTCCTACAATGTCTGTTTCATCCATAACACCTAAGTACAACATGAGGATGTTGCAATATACTACGATTCAATAGTGGATAATGTTACATAGTCCTACTTCTTCCTTGACCAATAAACTAATAGGGAGCCATGAAAGAATACTCCACCACTAGTACTTCTTCTGTTGTCCACACAACTTGCCTAATCTGCATTTGTATATGTTGTCAGTGAAAAATTTGATTATGTAGGGTACCATAACCCCAAATCTTTTGTCCCTTTTAGATATTTGAAAATCCTATTTATTTCCATAACATGTGACTCTTCCCATTCTTGTTGAAATCTGGATGCGAAACAAACTGCATACATAATATCACATTTGGTAGTAGTCAGGTATAGAAAACCTCCAATCATCAAGCTATAAAGACTTGCATATGATTTATATGATTCATCTTCCTTAGTCATCTTACTACCGGTAACTATAGGAGTACAACAATATTTGAATTTTCTAAACCAAACTTCTTCAATAACTCTTTCACATACTTGGATTGAGAGATAAAAATGCCTTTTCTGTTCTAACTAACTTTCAATCCAAGAAAGAAATTTAATTCTCCTATAATTGACATTTCAAATTCCTTCTGCATTTCTTCTGTAAAATTATTTCACAAGTTAAATTTTTCAACAAAGGCGATGTCATCAACATACACAACAACAACCAAGATCTTTTCTGAATTTACCTTGACATAAAAATTGTTGTTGGCCCATCCTCTTCTAAATCCTTGATTGATCAAATATTTGTTGATTTTACCATACCAAGCTCTAGGTGTCTACTTCATCCCATACAATTCATTTTTCAATCTACAAAAAACATCACGATCCTCTTTTGATCTGAAACCTTCTGGTTGTTCAATGTATACTTCTCCCTTGAATTCTCCATTTATGAATGCAGTCTTGACGCCCATCCGATAAACTTTGAGTTTCTTGAAAGCTGCAAACATCAAGAATAACCTAATAGATTCCATCTAAGAAACAAGAGCATAAGTTTCCTCAAAATCAATTACTTTAATCTATGAGTAACCTTTGTAGACCAATCTCACCTTGTTTCTTACAACCTTTCCATTCTCATCTAGCTTTTTTCAGTGTGCCCATTTTGTACCTATCACATTTTTTTGTCTTTTGGTTTAGGCACAAGTTCCTAGGTCTGATTCTTTTCTATCTGATTCATTTCTTCCTTCACAACATTAATCTAATTCTAATCATTACAAGCCTCTTCTACAGACTTAAGTTCAACTTCAGAAAGTAAACACAATAAAGAATGATCTTATGTTGCTTTAATTTTGGTAACAACACCTATGTTCTTATCTCCAATAATCTAAGTTTATGACTGATGTTTTTGTACATGCCTTTGTTTCTTAGTGATGGATGTCAGTGTTAATATTAGTTGAATATCATCTTCCTCTTTCTTGTCTTCTTTTCTCTATTCTTCTGCATCAGATTCATACTCAACATGCCTTTCAGGAACCTTCTAAAAATATTCATCAACCTTCACATTTGCACTTTCCACAATCTTTTTTAGTCTTTTATTATAGCACTGATACACCTTGCTTCTAGAAGAATAGCCTAAGAATATTCCTTCATTAGTCTTGCTATCAAATTTTCCAAGAATCTTCATATTTTTGTATGTAACACTTGCTTCCAAAAATATTGAAATACTTAAGTGTCAGTACTTTTCCATGCCATAAATCATGAATTCTTGTCTTACTTTCTCTGATACAAAACTCTATTAATCATATATAGGTAAGTATGTACTACTTCTCTCTAGTAGATCTCTGGTATATTTTCTTCTCTCAATATAGTTCTAGCTGCATCTTGAATCATCTGATTCATCCATTCCACAACACCATTCTGTTGTGACATTATTGCTACAATTGTCTGTTAATACCATGTTTTTCATAGTAAATTTCAAATGCATCAAATGTAAATTATCCACCTTTTATTAGATCTCAAACACTTAACGTTTCTACCACATTCAATTTCAATTCTAGACTTGAATATCTTGAACTTATCAAATGCTTCAGATTTATCTAAGAAATGAAGCCCATGTCATCCTTTAATTATCATCAATGAACAATATAAAATACCTTTCACCTTGAAAATTTATTGTTCTGGTTAGACCACAGAGATTAGTGTGCACAATTTCTAGCACATTGACATATGAATTATCTTTTGTCTTGAATGATTCTCTTCTCTGCTTCCCTTCTTGACAACTCTTGCAAATGATGTTTTCAAATTTACGTAGTCTGGGTAATTCTCTCACTACATGAGATGATCTTATCTTCATCATATTATAAAAATTAATGTAACACATCCTTCGATGACATAGCCAACTGTCATCACTTTGAGATAACAAGCAACTTCCTTCAGATTCTCCCTCTAGCTATGCATGTGAAATGGTTAGTCAAAACTAAATGCAATAAACAAAGACTAATCTAAATTGATGTATTGCCTTCTAGTAGGCAGGAGTATGAGTTCTCTCTCATTTCATTGCAAAATCAATGACTAAACCTATTCTAAATGAAGGATTTAAAGAGCTATATGATGATCTAAATGATATGAGAATGCAAGATTTGTTGTAAATCCAATATTAATAAGGAGTATATTTTAGAGCACCAAATGAGATGTGATTGTTCTTTTTAAATCCCAAAGAAAATGTACTCTAAATTATAAAGATTTGAATGCTTGAAATCAAACTAAACAATTAACAATGCTAAATGATTAAGAATGCTAGAATGTAAAAACTCTATAATAATGATAATCAAAATCTAGGTCCTTTGTGAAGGAAAAGAGGTTCTCTTTTATAGAAATCTCTCTCAAATTGACAATCGAGATTGAAAATCAAAGAGTGGATATGATTCAATCTGAGGAAGCACAATCTACGTGCAGAGAAGATGATTAGTCGAGAGAGTCAGTTGACTGACTGACTGATCAGTTATTTTGGAAACTTTCAAAATCAGTTTTCAGTTAACAACTTTGTTTCCAAAATGAGAACAAGATAAGAATAAGTTAATTGAATAAAACAAATTTGTTTCCAATTTGATAATTACTTAACTAAAATTGATGACATCATATGCATTTTTAAAGATTTAACTAATTTTAAATGAATATTTTGTTTTTATCAATTAATTTAATTCCTTTTTGGATTTTATTGACAATTTAGCAATTTTATTTAATTAATATATTAGAATATCAAAGAAATAATTAACTTAAGGTTTATCCATCAATGTATTTGGATTTTTAGGAATTAATTAATTAATCAAGTATGATGATTAATTAGGACCTAGGGTTAAGGTCAGATTAGCTCGAATTTGATGAATTGCTTGTTTGGTTTAGGACTTAGAATAACCAAGATTTGGGTTTCTTGATAAACAATTGAGATTAGGGGTCTAGGGTTTAGATGACCATTTTTAGATGATTACATTTGACCGTCTTTGAATTGATGTTTGATCAATGCATTGATTCAAAGACCTGTTAGTGATAAGACCTAGAATAGTTTGATTTGAAGTGATGAAACCATTCTTGTCGAAGAAGATCGACTTTGAGCTTGATTGGCCGAAGATTGATCAAAAGATATAAATAGAATACTCCGTTTGATTTAAAGCGATGAAACTGGGTATCTGTCAAGAACTTTTAAACCTTTTGACTAGTTTGAATGAATAACCAATTTGATTTGAAGCAAGGAAACTAATTACCATTAAGAGATTTGATTATAAAGAAAATTGACTTGATTTTGAGCAATGAAGCCAATTTGATCAATGTATCTAGTTTAAATAATGAATAGCCCATGTAACACCAATCTTGTCTAGTTTCAAGTGTATTCGTTATTCTATAAGACCATTGATTAGGTTGCCTTTGATTTAAGATGATCTCAATTTGATTTGATGCGATGAAGCTGAGATGCCCCAAACGATGAGGTCTTGATTGAGGATGTGATAAATGGAATGTTGATGTCATGATCCTGTCCCCTTGGAAGAAAAATAAAAATATGGCTAGGTGCCCCGGTGATTAGAAGAAAATAGATTGATAAGATGATGTAGGAATAAGTTGATCTAATTAGAAAGAGGTCCCAAGCGGTTAGGATAGAATCAACACTTGATGAGAGGTCTTGTTGACTAGATTTGACTAAATTGATGAAAGAGTATTAACAAGAAGAAAGTATGAGATATTTCCATTAGTTTAGAGTCAAAAAAGACTGATTGTGCAAGTGGTTAGCTATAGTTGACTGAAAAATTCAAACATAAAAAATAAAAAGTAAAACAATTTTGGATTTTGATTTTGATCCTAAAAATTGAATTAGGACAGTTTCATTAGCCAGAGGTGTCATTTTCACATCAATCAACGCACAAATAACCACTTGGAAAAAGGAAGATCAACCAATGGGAGCCTTAGATCCTTCACATTAGAGAGAGATAATGATATTTTTCAGATTTCAACACCATGCAGATGCAATGCAAAACTACCATGAATACAACCTAATGTGTAGTCACTGAACTTTTGCCTTGATATTTTTCATCATCAAGCATTTGGAACATTGGAGTCACTAAAACCCTTACTGGTGTCACTACAACCATAAGAATATGAATATTACTTTCATTGGATAAGATATGAGAAACTAACAGAAGCATTAGGGCACCAAAGTCAAGATGGCCTGAACGTTGTTTCTAGTTGATGTTGCAAGAGTACACAAGTATCAGGGTATTCAAAGCCAAGATAATAATAAGTGTGATCTTGCGTAAATAGGCAGAGCAATAAAAATCAAGGAGATAGTTCTTACCTCACCTTGGCATACAAGTAAACAAGATCGAAGGATGTGGATCTTTTCTGCCTTAATGCATGAGCTCTTATCACATACACCTAGTTTATTTGACATTGTAGGATCATCGGGACCACACCAAAAAGTAGCAGGCAGAGAAAAGATTAAAAAAAATCAATGAGAACAAACATCATACAAAGAGAAGTTCAGCATACTTCAGCCAGTTTCAAAGTTTGCAGATGTGTACATGTATGAGGTGTTGAGAAACACCATTTTTCTTGTGAGTGTGATGTGTTTGATTGTTATCGATCTATTGTTTAAATTTGTGTTATCCAATGTGTGTTAAGAAACATAGATGCATCCAATGATAGTGTTAATAAACCTTTTTTGATTGAGGTGTTGAGAAACACCTGTTGCATTAGTAGCGAGATGTCCTTTAGAAATGACAAGATTACCGACTTCTGGTGTAAGCCAAAGATGCGATCAATTTTGGGGACCTATGCACCATGGTAAAAAACTTTGATTTAAGATAACTAACTTGACTCATATTGCTAGGAAAAAACTGATTTGATTTCCCCTAGACTATGACTTGGATTAGTTTCAAGCCAAGAGGGTTCTCAAAAGAACCAAAGTGTCACGAAAGTGACTGAAAGCATATGTAGAAACTAAAGCAAAGGACTGCTAAGACTGAGCATTGATAAATGGAATGCTAAGGTATAGGAGTTGTTTCTTTACCAGGTTTTCACCTTCTTGGAAGAGATGTTGGGATTAATGGGAAGTATGTACTGAGAGGGGAGGGGTGAATCAGTACCTCTAAAAATTTTGTATCCTTTAATCAATTAACCTTCATAATAAATTATATATTAATTCAATCTAATCAATACTATCTTGATGTGAGTTATATCAATTTATAACATTAACATACATGTTAACATTCATGAAAGTAATTTGACACATAAAACAAGATATGATATCGCAGAAGACTCCTGTTAGGAAGTAAAAACTGTAGTGGGGATGTCACCCACAAAATCTTCACTATCTGTAGATTGGAAGGGGATTAAGGCTTACAATTTGATCACTTCTGATGATCTACCCTATTAAGAGTATCAATAGAGATTTTTTAAAGTGTACTATGTTAGGAGCTTTAGCAACACTATTGAGTGTGCACTCGGTTAAGAGATTTGTTGTTGGATTGTTAAATCCACCTTCCTTGAAAGGATTTTTACTCTTTGCTCCACTTGTTAGAATGATATAAAATTACAAATTGACCTGGTAAATGCAATCTCCTATTGTTGATACAGATCCAATTTATTTTACATGAAAAACATTATCACCTAATGCTGATTGAATAATACCTTTGATTCTCGATATCCCCTGTTCTTGGTTTTGATAACCAAATTCACCTTTTTTTGTTCTTGCTCTTGAAACTCTCAATATGATCCATAGATGTGATTGTTGGCTTCATTCATTTTCTCCTCTCTCTACATGTCCTTTTTCATCCATGTATAATGAGTGATTGCATCATCTATTTATAAGATGGATTGACATTATCAAGTTTCAAGAAAAAATAATGTTAACTCTAAGATCAAAAACTTGTACCTAGCTCTCCTAGTATATGTGTTTTAAATTAGTTAGACTGATTAAAGCACTTACATTCATGTTTCTTGTCCCTAAATAAATGGATTTTAAAAAAATCAATATCTTATAAATAGAATAATCTTGCTTTATCTGACATGGAAGTCAAATCCACTTTTTACGGGCTGCAATTGACATTTGGTTTCTGTCTGTCAGTTATACACTGACTGTCTTTCAGTTTTGTTCTATTGGTTTCTCTTTAATTGTCTCATCAGTTCACACTGTATCGTGGAAATCAGATTCCTCCATCGGGTTCCTCTTTATCTTTCTATCTTTGTATTTTTGGTTTACACACTAAGTTGTGTCATCGATTATCTTTTCACTTAGTCATCTGTGGTGATCTATTTCTATCTGAACTTCGATTTTCTCTTGTCCTATCTTTTGGTGTATACTTACCAAAATTTTTTTTTGCATACTAATGGAAAATTAATGTCATCAATCTCCCCCTTTGACATTAGTATCAAAAATTTATATGTGCAAAATAGTAACAAAATGTTAAGTATATACAACATATATAATCCTTAGTCATTTCATGACTCCCCCTATGTATATGATGATATATCTGTACATATGGTATCTTTCCTTATACATATCTTTTTCATCTATATATATCATTTTCCCATATGAATATACATATACATATTTACCATTTTCCCATCTGAATGAATGAATATACATATCATTTTCGACTCTTTTATTTTGTACTCATATGATATTCCCCCTTTTTTGATATTAAGGGAAAAGTTCTTTACCTTAGAGATTATCAAAAATGTGGGAGTGTGAAGACTTCATGTCTTCCATCATTTTCTTCCATTGCTCTTTTAGGTTCTCCAGAGCCATGTGCTCGAGTGTGATCTTGGAGTGCATGTCATTGATGTTGTCTGCTACAGACATCTCGGGGGTTCCTATCAGTTGCCTTGCTAAACTGATGTGATGTTGGAGCAGTGTTAGATTTGGTAGAATTTGAGCTTGGAGCTCAATTACTTCTTCCCTAAAGTGTGTCTTTGCTTCCCATAGTTCCTGCCTTAACCTTTTTATCTCAATGATTTTCTCATAATGCAACTTAATTGCATTGTCTCCATCGGTGGTTAAGCTTTTTGCAATGTTGTCACTATTTTCTTTAGTGAACTTTTCTAATGTTCTCAAATTTTGAATCAATTTTATAGCTTCAATTATGATTGGATCTAATTCAGTAACAAATTTTGACAGCTTTACCTTATTGACTGCCACTTCTTGGATAGTGTTTTCAATGAGCTTCTGCTGGTACCTCTACTCTGCTCTCTCCTTAATTGCCTTTTCTGCATCAATATTTTGAGTTGTTATTGCATCGGTTAGAGTTTCTAGTTGATCTAGAATGGGCTTGTTCTGATCAAAATCAACATCGGGCACAATTTAGTGTAATATGTCTCATTTTGTCTCTTGTACCATGGAGTCCCTATGCTGTTTCTTCAGCTTCTCCTATAATGCCTTCCTTTGGCATATTTCACCGTATTCTTGTAATGCTTTGAAATCAAGTGTAGATGGGTCACACTTTGGTATTTCAATACATTCATCCAAGGTGACTTCCAACTTATTCTTCTTTGATTTATTCTTCTTCTTTTGTGAATTAATTGAGTGTAAAACCATTGCCAATTTCTCAGCTTTCTCAGTTGTGCTTGATAAGGTGACCTGTTGTGCTTCTTTTTGCTACTTGGTATTGGTTTCATCTTGTCTAGTGTCTGTAGACATCTCCACATTCACCTTCACATCATCGGTAGCACCTTTGTCAGTTTCCTTAGGAGTGCCATCTTTTGGTTTATCTCCTTCATCCGTGTTCTTAGCTTCATCATTCTTTGTGCCTACATTCTTCTATGTTGTGTCTGCATCCTTTTCTATATCTCCTCCTGTAACCTTATTAGTAGTGGTTACATTTTGAGTAGCTCGGATGTCTTTTTGATCATCATTGTTGTCTTTGTTTGCTTCTTCCCTTGCATCCTTGGGAGTATCCTTTTCAGGTGACTTGTTTGATTCTCGTAGAATATTGATAGCTTGTATCAATATTGGCATGTTTCTTGGAATGTTCACTTGTGCAATATCAATTGTTGTGCCCTGATCATCGGTTATGTCCTTTGCAACAGTGACATCTTCATCTTTATTAACTTCCTCTGCTGGGTCATCAGTGATGTCAATGATATTTGTATCCATAATGTTGTCATTTGTGGTGTCTGGCCATGATTCATCTGTAACATCTGCATTCTTGTTGTTGGTTGTGTCATCTTCTTCCTTGTCTAACTCAACAGATGTGTCATCTTGAGTTTCCTTATCAACATCTTGTTTTTGTAGGTCTTTGTTGGGGATTTCCTCCCCAGTAGGTCTATTCATAATTTTACACCATTTCTTATGGCTGTCTTATTCAATCTCTATAAGATTTCCTTCAAGAAATTTATATGATCTCAACTTCGGTGAGAAATCCTTTTTGTACTTTTCCATCATTTCATCTATTTATACCTTCTTAGATTCAGGTGGCATGAGAGTAACAAGTAATCTTTCTCTTATTTATTTCTCATTCTTCAAGGAAAATGTCCATCTGGAGTAAAGTCTCTCTAATAGTTCTCTTGGTACATTTAGCCTTTAAATTGAATTGGCACATATTTAAATTTGTACATTTTTTCTATAATGGCATCTTCAACTTTGTTCTAATCTTCTGGATCGAGTTTCAGCCATCTTCTAATCTTAGAATCTATAATAGATCCTGATTTTGCAATAGATTTACAAGTGTCACCAATAGATTCTATATCTTTTACCTTGACACTTTCTGCCTCTATAGCTTCATCCTGCTCAGTGTCTTTAATATCCTCTCAGGTTTTGATGAACTTCTTGCCTCTTTTGTTTTTCCCCCTCTTCGGTGTGGAATCTTTCCTTTTGTATTTTCTTACCTTTCCTTTCTTCAAAGGTGAAGGAGTAGAATCCTTTGATTTTTGGCTTCTTGTCCTAGAAGCAGCTATAGTCCTTGGCTTCTTAGTTTGTGGAGGAGGTGGTGAATCTGAATCTCTTTCCTTGGAGTCATCCTTTTCTTTAGTTTTATCAATAGATAAACTTTCTTCAATTTCTTCCTACTGTTCAACTTCTTCATCCTATTCAGTTTCTTCTTCAGTTGTCGACAATATTTTCTTGAGATTCTTTACCACCTTTTCCTTTTTCCTGACAATTTTCTTAACAACTAGGCTAGATTTTATTCTTGTCTTGGCCTCTTTATATGTTCCAAACTTGGGTTGTTTCTTATCCAGTGGTTCATTAATCAAGGCATCAATTGCCTTAGTTGCAAGATCAATGTTTATTTCACACTCCAATGGTTGTAACCATGTTGTCCTCAGTACAATAGGTTTAATGTAAGTATTATCTGTATCAACCATAAAATATATCTCATCTTTGTACTTCTTAATGAGTTGTTCAGGGATTATTACCCTCTTTTGCATTTGGTTTTTGAATACATTGAAGTATTCATCCATGACTGTCTCAAAGTTATATCTTAGTGATGCTATGTGTTCACTAATTTGCAAGGTGACCGGTTTGGTGCGATCACATTTAACATCTCCTACCGATGGGAATGTTTCTTGAAAGTAGAAGAAAATACACATTATGAGTGAGCCAAACTTACATGTGTTTGACTTCGCATTCTTGATAGTCTTTAAATTGTCTTTCAACTAATTTAGGATTAGTTTAGATAAATCCAACTGTGTTCCTTTCTTCACAATCTTATACACTATGTCTACTGCACCCGATGCTATGTTGTTCAGTTTGCTAGCTTGGAAGAATTTTTAGCCTAGAACGCATGCACCAAACTTGATCTCATCATCAATTATGGTGGTAACTTTCAGTCCTCTACCATCCCATTTGGCTCCTATCATTTTATCGGTCTCAACCCTAAGTGGATGCTTTGGTGCCTTCACTTTCTTGGTTATAGGGTAACTGGTGACCGCATGGATGACATCTCAGGTTATCACCTTTGGTTCATCCAACCACAGTTTATGATTGTGCATTCAAATTAGCACTAACTGAATCCACTCAGTTTTGAAAACCTTTAGGAACATTAGGGAATTGATGATCCCTTTTACTTCTATATGCTTATGTTCATCTTTCAGAGTTCCATCTTCATTGCATAGCTTCTTATAAGCTTCTTCAACTTCTGAAGTTCCTATCTCTGCAATTTTGCACTGTATGAAAGATCTAACATCTTCCATGAGAAAAACCCTAGCTGGTATGTGTGAGAATGCTCCAACATTGTCAGGTTGTGAGGCAATCTCAGGATGAATCTTGTAGTTAGGTTCCTCACATGCCGAATTCTTGATGAGCTTGAACTCATCCTTCTTTGTGTTTTTGTATTTCTCAGTTCTTGATGTCGAGGCCATTTTCAAAAGTTAGGGCTTCCTGTGAAATGTGCAAAAATAAATTTGTTGGTTCTGTAGAACTTACTGCTTTACTCTTGCAAATATTTCTAAAGTTCTTTGGAGTGTTGTGTATCGAGTTGTGGTCTCTCTGTGATTCGGTTTCTTTCTGCTCAAAAATTGCCTTGGTTACTCTGCTCTGGTCGTCATGAACAATGATTTGTTCTATTTCCCTATTTATAGTTGTTTCCCTAAAATGCATGTCATAAATTCTTACCAAATCCTCGGTGTATGAAGACAGAGTTCATTGGTGAAGACTTTATTTTCCTTCGGTGACAATCATAACATTTTGGAGCAGTTGTTATACTTCTTGCTTTTACCAACAGGTTTTGGTGTCGCAAACAACTTGTTCACTTTTCTTGTTTACCGACGAGGCTTAGTTTATAATTAGCAACTTTGATTTCTTAGTTTAACTGATGCTTCTTGATAAGTGTAGGTAGTTTTGGCTTTGAGTGTGTACCGATAGATTTTGGTATAGATGCTTGAAAGCATAGTTATCAAAGATTTTGACAAGTAATATCATGATGCATCTTTCTTATGCTAATTTGGCATTTAATCAATGTATTATGGAACTGGTGTAAAATAATAACTTGGGTAATGCATTTCCATACTTACTTGTTCTACTTAGGTGGGGTGGTGATGTCACCAGATCCATTGGATGAGGTGTCACCATTTGCATTGCTCGGTTCATCTTCATCATTGTTTGAAGCTTTTCTCCACATTTTGTCTCTAGCTCTCTGGATGTCTTCAATGGTGTTTCCATTGGGATATGTGCTTATCTTTTTCATTTGGTCTCTACAGTATTTCTTGAGATGACCAACTTTATTACAATGTAAGCATGTCATTCTGGGGTTAGTCCAACCTCTAGGCTTTTTAGTCTACTGTCTCATATAGTTTGCAGCAATGTGACCATATCTTCCACATGCTATACAATTTGTCCAAGTGTTGTAATCCCATACATACTGGTTACTCACTCTCTTTGGTTGATAGGGATTTTCTTGACCTTTAGGCTTCCATGCTTGCCTTTTCTTTTTCCAGCATTCAAGAGTTGTGTGCCCATTCATTTTTCAAGTAGGATAGTAGTTGTCCATGTAGTTTTCCTTCTTTGATTGGTTCATCTTAGACTTACATTCATATGCTTTATGTCCTTTCTTGTTACATTTATAACAAAATTCTATGAATGAAGATGGAGATTTAGGAATACCTTTCATTTTGCTTCTGCATACATTTGATGTATGGCCTTGCTTTCCACAGTGATTGCATGTAAGCTTTCTTGGTCTTGAATTTGTATAGACATTCTTTGGATCAATTTGATTTGATGATTCTCCATTCTTGGTAAAACCTAGACTGGTATTATTGTTGACTCTTCATTGTCTTTCAAGAAAATGATCCATTCTTTTATTGCTTTCTTTAGCTTTCTTGATAATTTCATTATGCTGCTGCTGAATTTCTTATTTCATGTTTTAAATTTTTATTCTCATCCCTTAGTTCACCGATATATTCTATTATTTCAATGAGTTCAACATTTATTCTATTTGCCTCTTGAATCATAAGAATAATTTGATTTATAATCTCATGGTGATGCTCTATAAGTTTTTGTATTTCAGACTCCTTTTCTTGTATCTTTTTTATGATCTTTCTTCTATTATCAATAGCTAGTGTTCTTTCTTGCTCATCTTGTCTAGCATTGTTCATGACATCAATCATCCTTACCATCTATGTCACTTGACTAATTTGTAGAGATTTAACTTGTCCAGCCAGATGTAGATTTATTTTAGTTAGGCTTGCGATGCTTTCTTCTTATGTAGCTGATGATTTGCTTGTAGTTGATCCTGAAGACTCAAAGAATTATGGTATCTCTTCCTCATGATAATCTGTCTCATTATAGTGAGATGCCATAATCTTTCTTTCATCTAGCAGTGTCTCATATTGATTCTGGCTTCTTTATATTGTTCATGGAACATCTGAATTTCAAGCTTCTTATTCTCAATATTTTTATCAATTTTGTATTCCTCCATTGTATGATATTTTCTCTTAAGCCTTTAATCTTTCCAAGAAGAGACTTAGCTTTGATACCAATTGTTGGGATTAATAGGAAGTATGTAATGAGAGGGGAGGGGTGAATCAGTACCTCTAAAGCTTTTGTATCCTTTAATCAATTAACCTTTGTAATCAATTGTATATCCATTCAATCTGATCTATACTATCTTGATGTGAGTTATATCAAATCATAACATTAACATACATGTGAACATTCATAGAAATGTTCATGAAAGTAATTTGATACATAAAACAAGATATAATATCGTAGAAAACTCATGTTAGGAAGTAAAAAACTGCAGTGGGGATGGCACCCACAAAATCTTCACTATCTGCAGATTGGAAGGGCCGGTTAAGGCTTACAATTTGATCACTTATGATGATCTACCATGTTAAGAGTATCAGTGGAGACCTGTTAAAGTCTACTCTATTAGGAGCTTTAGCAACATTGTTGAGTGTGCACTCAGTTAAGAGATTTGTTGTTGGACTATTAAATCCACCTCCCTTGAAAGGATTTTTACACTTTGCTCCACTTGTTAGAATGATAGAAAATTACAAATTGACTTGGTAAATGCAATCTCCTATTGCTGATATAGATCCAATTTATTTTACATGAAAAATATTATCACCTAATTGTGATTGAATAATACCTCTAATTCTTGGTATCCTTTGTTCTTGGTTCTGATAACCAAATTCACCTTTTGTTGTTCTTGTTCTTGAAACTCTCAATCTGATCCATAGATGTGCTCGTTGGCTTCATTCATGTTCTCCTCTCTCTACAAATCCTTTTTCATGCATGTATAATGAGTGATTTCATCATCTATTTATAAGATGTATTGACATCATCAAGTTTTGATAAAAACAATGTTAACTCTAAGATCAAGTTTACAACTTGTACCTAGATCTCCTAGTTTATGTGTTTTAAATCAGTTAGACTAATTAAAGCACTTACATTCATGTTTCTTGTCCCTAAAGAAATGGATTTAAAACAAATAAATATCCTATAAATATAATAAGCTTTCTTTATCTGACGTGGAAGTCAGATCAACTTTTTGCGGGCTGCAACTAAATTTCGGTTTCTGCCTGTCGGTTATGCTCTGACTGTCTTTCAGTTTTGTTTTGTCAGTTTCTCTTTAACTGTCTTGTCAGTTTTCACTGTAGCCTTTATGTCAAGTTCCTCCATCAGGTTCCTCCATCGGGTTCCTCTTTATCTTTCTGTATTTGTATTTTTGGTTTACACACTAAGTTGTGTCGTCGGTTATCTTTGCACTTAGTCATCTTCGGTGATCTCTTTCCATCTGATCTTCGGTTTGCTCTTGTCCTGTCTTTTGGTGTATGTGTACCAAAAGTGTTGTTTGCATACTAATGGAAAATTAATGTCATCAAGAGATTCTATTTTTTTTACCAGGGTGCCTATTTACCAGGTTTTCACTAAGGCACTTTTTCTTCTTTTTCAAATTTTTATTATTTTTCCATTTTTTATTTTATTTTTTTGATTTATGCATCAGAGTGCCTGGTTTCTAAGTTTTCATTAAGACGATCATTTTTTGGGAGGAAATTTAAGTCTCTTTCTCTTTGGACAATTTTCCTTTAAAGGATATGCTATGATGGGCCAAGGCCGCTAAAAGTATGCTCAAAGATATTGATAGGGTGATGGTAGGGAATGAAATGGAGGATAAGGGAGATGGTAGCCAAGGATTTATGTGATGGATTGGATAAGAGGAATGGAAGGATATGGGATGGATGGGTAGTAGGTAGGTGCGGGATATTTGATAGGGTATTGAAAGGTTTTTGTAGAGGTAGATGGAAATGGTGATAAGATAAACATTGACACAACCCTTGAAGGGTAGTGGATGAATGGAGGAAAAAAGGATGGAATATCTTGAGGCTTTGATGTATGAGTGGATATGGACCTTGGTACACAAGGACCCAAGATGGATGGAGAAGAGGGTGAAATATTCAAGGTAATGGATTTTGGGACATAAGGACCCAAAATAGATTTAGAAGATGGGGTATGTTTAGATGGAGATGAAGTGGAAGACTTTGGAAGCTTGGATGCCAACTCTGACTTTTCCTTTTTGTCCAAGTCTTTTCAGATATACTTGGGAATCCATATAACTTTTTATTTTCCTTTTCTTTTGGATGATTTAGAATGAAATTATTCCATGATGGATTTAGGAACCCATATTTTATTTTATTTTATTCTTTCCTTAGTGGACATTTGTGGTCTCTTGAATATTTTGTTTTTATTTGTAATCACATGTCGATTAGACTAGACTTAGTGATGTTTATATGTAAGTAGATTCTTGTATTTGTGATTTTTCCATTGCACATCCAAATTGCTTCCAAAAGACTTGGGGACTGTGGATGAATAGGGCTGATATGGATGGGTTGATAGGGAGAATTCAAGGATTCGTGTCTTTGTTGATATTGATAGGGGATAGGGTAAGTGGATGACAAACTAGTAGTTATAGGCATGTTGGATGGAGGGATATAAGGACCCAATATAGATGGAAGGTTTGAAGGTTTCAGCTTTAGGATATAGGGACCAAGGATGGATTTGGAGGACAGAGAAGGATAATGCCTATATGAAAGTGGAGGGAGATAAGGTGTGGAAGGAATACCAACATTTAGAGAGTGAGTTGCATGACCAAGGCTCTTCTCTTTAGAATTTATCTTTATATCAATAGGTGAATGAGTAGGTTTGATAGGAGCAACTGAAGCTTGAGGGGATTTATTTTTATGCAAGGGATTTAGAGGAATGGTGGTTTTATTAGGTAGATATATAATACTATGACAAGGGGATGATGGGATACTCTGATCTTGATAAGGATCTTTAGATGGTGTATAAAGGGTACTTTCCTTTGCTCTTGATTTTCAATAGGCTCATTAGAGATGGTGGAAAGGATATCTCGATCTTTCTTAGGAGATGGAGGGATATCTTCTTGGAAGAAATGGAAGGGGATGATAAAATCATCATGAGACTCTTGAGATATGTGACTTTGGTCAACCATTGGATAAGGATGGATGTTGTCTTGATCTTGATCATTACTAATATTTGTTTCTTCACATTGTGGATTTCCCTCTTGACATGGAGCCACTTCTAAGGATGAGTTAGGAGTTTTGATCTACATGAGAGATTCTTGAAAGGATAATGGAGTATCATTTTGAGTAGGCATGATAAGTGTTGAAGCACATGGAAGTTTTCGGTCTATGATCTTTGAATCCTGAGAAATACTTTCAGTCATATGCTGATTATCTTGGATCTCTTTTAGAGGTATTCCTTAAGGGTATACATAGTCATCATTAGGCTCATTCTTTGATAGAGATGGTGTGGCTGGTTTTGAAGCTTTAGGATATGGAGGAATGGTGGAAGAAGTAGATGTGATATGTGAACCATTTCTAGACATGTATTCCTGATATTGATCATGCTTGAGATTAGATGAATCATTAGGATTTTCCACTTTGATTATACCATCATCTATGAGATCTTGGATTTTATGTTTCAACTCCATGCAAGATGAAGTTTTATGCTCATTGTGTTGATGATATGCACAATAGGTACACAAAAATTTTAATCCATGTGATGTGACTTCAGGTAATGTGATGAGATCATGCTCAAGAAGTTCTTCTTATGTTGATTCATAAGATTTTCCCAAAGGAGTGAAGTCCCTCTTGCGTTTAACCCAAGTTTTTTCTTTCATGAGGCTACTAACCCCTTTGGAGGGAGACTTCATGGTGTTTTTAGCAGCTTTTAGGGCTTTGGAGCCACTCTCTTGATCAAAGATAGGATGGTCATGAAGTTGTTCTTGATAAAAGATGGGTTTTTTGTTCTTAGATGCCTCTTTATTTGAAGAAAAGGGAAGTATGGATGGATCATGATTATAGAGAAAATGAATTATTGATGAGGAATTTTTGAATGGTGTACCCTTTTCTCCCTTTATGGCTTTGATTTCAAATTTAAAAGTTTGAATCTATTTTGATATGGCTGCAATAAGAATCTTGTCTTTCTCATTGCTAAAACCATAAGGTTTAACCCATTTATTTTTAGCCCTTGTAAGGTTGTCTTGATGTGCTTGCTTAGAAGATTGATGAAAAAAAGAATCAACAAGAGAGCCTCTAGTTTGTATAGGCATAAATCAATCAATTCATTTAACTAGTGCTGAGGTGATGTCTAAAGTGTTGACTAAGTCCAAGACCTAAAAGACAAAGAGATAATGTCCAAATGAGAGGGAGATAGCAATGACTCTGATCTTGAGTCAAGGTTAACAAACCTTCTCTCATAGCTTAGGATAAGGACAATGTAGACAAAGATGATTAAATTGAAATAAATAATGGGTCACTTGGACTAGCACATCAAAATCAGACCGCAAAACAACGACAAGTCAGACTGTCAACAGATTGCAGTCAAAGACAAACTAGTTGTAATGTTGTGAAAGCATAGATTTGAGAAGATTTGGATAGATATAGCATAATGGAAGACAAAATTAGACAGAAAATTGACAGATTTCCAAAAATTTGACACTAGATGCAGAGATATCATATGAGCATGTACAGTTTAACATCTAAAAGTGTAGTTTTTGAATCATTGATCATTTTGTTGTTTGTTTTGGTGTTTTCACTCATGCCAAAGACATCATGAAGAGATTATAAAGTCAATCACAACAATCAAGCCCTATGCCTAGGTGGCTAGAAATGGACAATACTTTCTTGAATTTGCTTACAATAAAATACCCATTCAAGTCAGACAGTTAGAAGATTGGCAACATTGGCTCCCCTCCATGACACACACTTCTCGAGCCTACCAAGCTTCAAATTTCTCAAGATCCATAGATCTTGATAAATTTATTGTCTCAACAAGAGGGGTACATGAGAGGTTTCTTAGGCATGCACATCTCACAACACCCATATCAATAAGTAGAAAGGATTTTGGCCACTATTCTAAAAAGGGTTTTAGTAAGGGTCTTCATTTAAGTGTATCCTCTGTGTCCATGCAAGCACGATTAACGCTACTAACCCCATAGAGAACCTTGGCACAAGAAGCCAAAATACATGATTAAGACCTAGAGACCCTAATTTGTGTTAGGTGAGAGCCGAGTATAAGCTCAAATGCCACTTATCTTCCAAGACTTTGGTCTCCAGGAAGCGTTTGATTATAGTGAGTCGAAGAAGCTTGGCGTTAGCTCATTCTCACTTGGTTTGTTCTCCAAGGGTGAATACTTTTTTCCACTTAGAAAAGCCCTCTAAAGTTAATAAAATATCAAATGACGAATGACAACAATGTTTCTGTATTTTTTATCATCCCTTGAAGGGAGAGAGAATAATTTCCTGACATTCTTTCCATCCCTAAAAATCAAACCAGAAGTTCATTTTAAAATGTCTTGCATGTGGGTTCCTAGTTAATAAAAAAAAGAAAACGCACAATTTTTTTTGTTGATTTGCAAACACAGCAACCTACAAGACAATCCATCAATATTTTTTGTTTTTATCTTCTTTCTCAACATCCTGCAAACTTCTATTAGGCTGTGAAAATAGAAAATAGCAAACAAAGATAACCATGAGCATTAGAGAATCAATAAAATCATGTTGTTTTTATCAATTTAAAATGAAAAAATACATGCAATCTACAAAAATGACATGCAATCTAAAAAGAAAAATATGTAATCTACATAAATGACATGCAAGCTAAAAAGAAAAAAATGCTACCTACAAAAATGACATGCAAGCTAAAAAGAAAGACATGCAATCTACATAAATTACATGCAAGCTAAAAAGAAAAACATGCAATCTATAAAAATGAAATGCAAGCCAAAAAGAAAAACATGCAATCTACAGAAATTACATACAAGCTAAAAAAAAGACATGCAACCTATAGAAATGACATGCAAGATAAAAAGAAAAACATGCAACCTACAAAAATGACATGCAAACTAAAAAGAAAAATACGCAATCTACAGAAATGACATACAAGCTAAAAAGCTAAACATGAAATCTACAGAAATGACATGCAAGCTAAAAAGAAAAACATGCAATCTACAGAAATGACATGCAAGCTAAAAATGATTAAACATGAAATCCACAAAAATGACATGCAAGTTAAAAATGATTAAATATGCATCCTACAAAAATGACATGCAAGCTAAAAATTATTAAATGCACTAAAAAAAGAATGCAAATGTGTTAGAAAAGTGATAACACAGAGATGGAACGAGCTAAAACAGAACTCAAAGGCGCTGAGAGAATAATAGACAGAAGATAGAAGGAATTTTGGAACTTGGTCCACGCTAAAACAAAGATGAAATGTGTTGTTTTACCTACAAAATCAAAGTACAAACATAATCCCAAGATTTTCAAAACTAATTCAAATGTGATGACAGAAATGGATGTACTACCCTATGGTGGGCGCCAAAAATGTGCATGTGAAATCATGTCAGGTACCTGCAAGCTGCAACAGACACTTCAATAGATCATTACATGGTTAGTAAAAACTAAATTCAATAAACAAAGACTAATCTAAATTGATCTATTACCTTCTAGTAGGCAGGAGTATGAGTTTGCTCTCAGGTCATCGCAAACTCAGTGACTACACCTATTCTAAATGAAGGATTAAAAGAGCTATATGATGATCTAAATGATATGAGAATGCAAGATTTGTTGTAAATCCAATATTAATTAAGAGTATATTTTAGAGCACCAAATGATATGTGATTGTTCTTTTTTATTTAGCCCAAAGTAAATGTATTGTAAATTATAAAGATTTGATTGCTTGAAATCAAACTAAAAAATTAACAATGCTAAATGATTAAGAATGCTAGAATGCAAAAACTCTATAATAATGATAATCAAAATCTAGGTCCTTTGTGAAGGAAAAGAGGTTCTCTTTTATAGAAATCTCTCTCGAATTGACGGTCGAGATTGAAAACCAAAGAGTGGATAGGATTCGATTTGAGGAAGCACAATCCATGTGCAAAGAAGATGATTGGTCGAGAGAGTCAGTTGACTGGACTGACTAATCTGTTATTTTGAAAACTTCCAAAAAATGTTTTCAGTTAACAACTTTGTTTACAAAATGAGAAAAAGATAAGAATAAGTTAACTGAATAAACATAGTTGTTTCCAATTTGATAATTAGTTAAATGAAATTGATGACATCATATGCATTTTTAAAGATTTAAATGATTTTAAATGAATATTTTATTTTTATTAATTAATTTAATTCCTTTTTGGATTTTATTGATAATTTAGCAATTTTATTTAATTAATGTATTATAATATCAATTAAATAATTAACTTAAGATTTATTTGTCAATGTATTTGTATTTTTAAGAATTAATTAATTAATCAAGTACGATGATTAATTAGGGCCTAGGGTTCAAGTCGTATTAGCTTGAATTTGATGAATTGCCTATTTGGTTTAGGACTTAGAAGAATCAAGATTAGGGTTTCTTTATAAACAATTGAGATTAGGGGTCTAAGGTTTATATGACCATTTTTAGGTCATTACACTAGCTAGTACATATTTTTTCATGTTCTCTTCCCTATAACAATCATATCTCTTCTTGATTTCACATCCTTCATCCTTGAAAATAACATCATGTCCATTCTCACACAAGTGTCCACCACTCAATTGTGATACAAACATTCCACATAATAGACATTGTCAATATTATTCTTACCATCAAATGTAATAGATCATTTACCAACAATATATGTTGCCTTATCATCACCAAATTTAAAAGAACTACCATCTTACCTACTAAGTGATACAAATTTACTTTTATCTCCAGTCATATGATGTGAGCAACCACTATCAATTAGCCATTCATTTTTTTCTTCTAGTATATAAAGTAGTCTCAACATTTTTATCATCCTTAGCATAGATGTTAGTGATATCAATTGCAGATTTCTCTTAATCGTTTTCAACATAAACAAGCAATCCTCAGTCTCTAATTCATCATCTAAGAAATAACATCTTCATTCACATAGTAAGCCTTTTTTATTGAATCTTTTGAACTTCTACCTAGGAGCTTTGTGAGGACATCTAGTAGCCAAATGACCAATTAATCTTACCACACCTAAATCATTTTAGGGGTAACATACCTTTGTAATTTCTCCTACCTTTTCTCAATCTTCTTGCAAAGTTAGCCTCAAACTCTTCTTCATCATCACTGTCACGTTCATCTTCTGATTTTGTGGCTCTGAATGTTGTCTGTGATTTTTTCTTATCTCTTCCAAACTTCCTTAGCTCAAATGTAGTTAGGGTACCAAACAACTATTCCTTAGTAATATGTTTTGGGTCATACTCCTCTTCAATTGCTGAAATTTTGTCACTGTAACTATTTGGTAATGTCATCAAAATCTTCTTCATGAAGTCCTCATCGGTAATAGTGTCTTCTTGGTTCTTGAATTAATTAATTATATTCTCAAATATCTAAAAATAGCTCTTGATATCTTCTCTGTCTTTCATTCTCAGGTTCTCATAATGTCTCTTAGCTATCAACCTCTTAGATAACTTGACAATGTTATTTCCTTCATAATTTTCCTTCAACTTTTCCCAAACTTCATAAGTCATCTTCAATGAAATAACCTTAAGCCAATTTAGTCTTTGATAAAGAACCAGTAATAGCATGCCTCACCTTTTCATTTTCCACATATTCCTCAATTTCATCAGGTGTAGTCAGTCCATTCTCCGGAGGAACATACTTTGACTCTACATGCTTCCATGTCTTGCAACCAACTGATACCATGTACCCTTTTATCTGATATTTCCATGAATTTTAGTCTAATCCATCGAACATAGGAATATTCAATTTGTGTACCATCAGATCTATCTCAAGTGGTTAAGCTCTTTACTGGGGAATTAGGCTCTGATACCAATTGTTGGATAGGTTGAATAACTGAGAGGGGGGTGAATCAGTTATTCCCACACAAATTTATAAAAATTTCTCTCTATCAGTTATATTTAAGAAATTCCAATAATAAATTAAGATTTGTAGGTTTAGCACATTAAACATCCACAGAAAATATAAACATGAAATGCACACAAATGTCGAAACAGAGAACACCATATTTTATGTGGAAACCCCAAGATGGGTAAAACCACAGAGAAACTAGTTCTCGTGAAATGTAGAAACACATGTTAGGGTGACAACAGTTAAGGTGATATTATACAAAGACTCACTACTAGAAACACTCACTGCAAGAAGGCTCATTGTCAGTCAACTCATTGTTGATAAAGAGGCTCACTGCCAATACAAGGGCTCACTATCGGTACAAAAGGGCTCACTGCTGGAAGATATGAAAATGAATAGAATTCACCTCTAAGATCTACAGAATGTTCTGCACAAACATATATCTCCTTCGCATGAATTCATAGTCACTTCACATATGCTCCATAGATATGCCACACATACATTCACTTTTACATTCATGTACTTACACTAGATTCTTATGTTCATCCCTTACTTATACAATACCATAAGATCTACTAGGTCGATCAAAAATTTTGAAATAGGTCACACCAAAAATATTCTCACAATGGGAAGGAATGAAATGAGGACCACCTCGACCAATACAATACACCACACCACTCAACACCTTCTCCAAGGTACATGGTTCCAACAGTTGTGATCAACACATTACAACACCAAAGTTGGGACGAAAAATACATCCAAAGGGGATCAAGTATACAATCTACCACAATGTAGATTCTAGGGACCAAGAGCCATCGGTGAACACATCAAGCACTTCAACCGATATGCCAGATACTCCAATCGATACAAAAATTTGTCAGTACACAACAATCGATACAATAATATGCAAATCATAGTAACTAATACAATTAGAAGTTGAGATATGAGTGTGTTGACACCAATGTCAATCATTAATGAAAACAACATTTGAAAGCATCAACTTTACATTCTAAAATTTACACTATCACCTCAATTTATGGTTTTAGAGCTTGTGTCCCCTCTTCAATGGATGATGATCACCTTATAGAACCTATAAACACTAAGCATGTTTTTTTAATTTTCATTCATGAATAATTTATACAACATTGTATATTGATTTCTTCTCTAATAATTGATATTATTTTTCTTTATCATTCAATCATGAACACAAGTCATTTGTGTTATGATTTTTCATGTTTACATTATGTATCTAATGATAAATATATATAATCCACCACTATAAAACATAGCATGCATATTGTATTTTAATTGTATATGTTTCTTATAAAATTCAAATTTCTTCATTATTTTGAGGATCGATAGCTTAATTAAGCAAGAGACAATTTTAATTAAATAATTTTGTTATTTTTCTATAAGAATCTCTTGTTTCAATATGTGAATACAAAGATTTCATTTTACTTGTGTTATAAGAATGTATTTGCAAATAATTACTCTTTTTCTATAAGATATTTATCTTCATCACACTCACTTCTATGACATACAAAAGTAAAAAATTTAGAGGATCATGGATTAAATGAAGAAAAATACAAAGGTAATATTAATGGTCTACACTCCCCATTACAACTCTAGAAATCTTAGAACAAGGTTCTAAAGATGTAAACATGTCCTTAGATGAATTTATATGGCTTTTATTTTTTATTTTACTACTATTTAAAGCTAAAAGTTAGAGTATATACTTTAAAATTTAACTGTATATATTTCTTATAAAATTCAATTTTCTTCATTCTTTTGATGATTGGTAGCTTAAATTAGAAAGCAATAATTTTAATTAAATAAATTTGTTATTTTCCCTATGAATCTCTTGTTTCAATAAGTCAATATTGTTACCTAACTTTTAAACTTTTTGGTTCATACCTCGTATATACATGATCTTTCTCCCAATTTATGCATACTTTAGGTTATGCCTTCATCTTTGTCATGCTTGCAATATAAAATCGGTCATTTGTTCTCCCTTGAATACCTATTTGATCAGTTTTCTAAGAATTTGTACATAGTCTCCCACTTTGGAAAGTTCACAAAATCCCCGACCTACCGGACTATACTAGATTGTGTGTCATGCTTCCTCTCTTTCTTAAGTCTTTGTTGTTGGTATTTTAGAGGTACTCCCTAACTGTCTTACCTTTACCACTTTGAATGGAAGGCTCGCAAAGTCACTAACTTTTCCAACCATACCAAGATGAACTAAGATCTATCATAAGCTTTCATGGTCAACGAGTTAGATAGAGTCAAGAACTAAAAAACTATTTTGTGATGGTTTAAAACTCTAGGAAAGTTACCAACTTCTTGACTATGAAGGGTTCACACCTTTTAAGGAGATGTGATTTTGCAAGGCTGGCATACATGAAGCATTAACTATTTCCTTCAACTGCAAAGGACACGTATTAAACCAACACAAACTTAAATGTACTAGTGTTACCAAATTTAATGAGAATTAAATGCCTCACTTAAAAAGGTGGTATTTTTTAGAGTTTACTTTCATTATGAGAAGCCTAGAGAACAAAGCTCATAGCCTCTGAGCACTGTAAAAATAAATTTGTGCATGCAAGAATTTTAGGTTGGATTATGAGGCCCTTTCTTCCTCTTTGGTGGTTCAAATTGTAATTTGAGGCTTTCCCAACTCTTTGTTTGAGTAAATTGGTGGAATTCCCCCCTCCATGATTTTTCCCATTGAGCCTTATGCTCATTCTTTGCATTCCTACACTTGACCAACCCAAATATTAGAAAGCAACATAATCCATTCTCTACATTTTTTTCACAAACCCTAATACCCATTATGATCGCAGTAATAGATAATGGTTTGTATGGGATTTTTGATACAGGTGTGATTCATGAGGATATCTAAGAAATACTTGACATATTAAAAGGAAATTCAACCTCTCCCATAGCAAGAACTATAGTTGACAACAACCTTCTGAAAGCCACTAGTTTCCCTAAAGTAATTTGTTGTTAAGAATTTGCATCTTTCTATTTGAACCACTATCACCCAAAATCCTGCAAAATTCAAGATTTTGAAAGAACAATCATTGTAAAAATTGATTTAGAAATCGTATCTCATGCTCTCAAATTACTAGAGTGGGAAGTGTTTGTGGATAAATCGATTGAGAAATCCTGGGAATACTTTCAGGATAAAGAAGAATGACGCTTAAAAAAATTGTCATAGCCTGGTTCAAGGTAAAATGGAAGGGCCAATCATAGCTCCCGTTGACTTTAAATAAAGAAATTTTAACAAATGAGATTAAAGAAACAATTGTTTTGTTGCACCACATAGTTGGGAGCCCAACAAATAAATAATTTGTGGGTTGGATATATCATTTTCTCACACTTATTTGTAGAGATGAGCAATGCATTGACTAGGGAGAGATAATTAGCCAATAATTTCATGAAAAATTAGCTCATTTTAGGAGGGCGAGTTCCCTCCATATGTGTTCCTTACCGATTTATGTGTTGGTGGAAACCCAAGATACCTAGCCATTCCCTAAAAACTCCAGAATCTCATAATCCAAACCAACCTATTTTTGAAAATTTTCCTCAATTACAAAAGAAATTCAGGATGGAAGAGTTCATGATGTTAATGGTTCTTTCCTATGGGTGATGATAAAGAAGATTGAAGGATTACTAGAGAGGAGGATATCTTATGAAGCTTCTGCCCATATCAAGCGTTATGGTGGCATTTTTCATCAACCTACCCATTAACACTCTCCATAATTTTGTTCAATCTTTTGTTTTAGCACCGATACACTTTGCTTCTTGTAGAATAACCCATAAATGTTCCTTCATCCGCTCTGCTATCAAACTTCCCAATATTGTCTTCATCTTTTTGAATGTAACACTTGTTACCAAAATTTTTGAAGTTTTTAACTCTAGGTGCTCTTCCATGCCATGACTCATATAAAGTCTTCCCATATTTCTTCTTGTACATAAATCTATTAAGAATATACATAGTAGTATGTACTACTTCTCTCCAATATATTTTTGGTAGAATTGCCTCCTTCAACATAATTCTTGCTGATTCCTAAATTGTATGATTCATTATTTCCACACCACCATTCTATTGGGGTTTTCTTGCTGCTGAAACTATCTCTTAATACCATGATTTTCACAAAAAATTTCAAAAACATCAAATATAAAATCTCCTTCTTTGTCATATCTCAAACACTTAATATTTTTACCACAATCAATCCCAAATCTAGCCTTAAATATCTTGAACTTCTCAAATTCCTCATATTTATCTCCAAGAAAAGAAATCCATGTCATCCTTGAATAGTCATCAATACAAAGTATAAAGTACTTTTCACCTTGAAAAATCCTTGTTCTTGTAGGACCATAGAGATTGGTGTGCACAATCTTCAATATACTGATAGATGAATATTATTTTTCCTTGAATGATTCTCTTCTCTTCTTCCCTTCTTGATAACTCTTACATTTAATGTTTTCTATTTTATGCAGTCTAGATAGATCTCTCACTACATGAGATGACCTTATTCTCACCACGTTATCAAAGTTTATGTGATAGATCTTCCTATGCCAAAGCCAACTATCATCGCTCTGAGATAGTAAACAACATCCTTCTAACACTCCTTCTAGCTGGTAAATGTTCATTCTTATTCTTTTCCCAATTGCAATTAGGTTTCCTGATTTCAAAACCTTCATTTTTGAAAATGACATCATATCAATTTTTCACACATGTTTCCAACACTCAAGAAAATTGTGATACAAACTGTTCACATAATACACATTGTCAGTGTTATTCTTTCCATCAAAGGTAATAGAGATTTTACAAAAAATGTAAGCTACTTTTTCATCACCAAATCTAACAGGACCACCATTATACTCACTAAGTGAAACAAATTTACTTTTATCTCTGGTCATATGATGAGAACAACCACTATCATTTAACCATTCATTTTTCTTTATGCTAACATACAAAGTAGTTTCAATACCATTATAAATTTCAAAATAGATGTTAGTAATATCAATTTATGATTTCTCATCCTCTTCAACTCAAAACAAACAATCTTCTGTCTCTGATTCATCATCTGAGATACTAGCATCTTCATTCACATAGTAAGCCTTCTTATTGAACTTCTTAAACTTTTATCTAGGACCTTTCTCTGGACAACTAGTTACCAAGTTACCAATTTTACCACATCTAAAATATTTTAGAGGTAACATACCTTTATACTTTTTGATACTTTTCTTCAATCTCCTTGCAAAGTTTTCTTTAAACTCTTCTTCATCTTGCCAGCAGGATCATCATCTAAATTTGTTTCTTTGAATGTTGTTCATATTCTCTTATCTCTTCAAAACATTCTTAACTCAAATATTATCAAGGTACCGAATAATAGTTCTTTGGTAAACAATTAGAATAATAGAAGGGTGTGTACTAAGAGGGGATGGGTGAATTAGTACCCTTAAAACTTTTATCAATTAACCTTATTAATCTTTGCTTGCATTACTAACCATATTGCTTTTCTACCTTATGCATGTAACATAAATGTAAGTGCATGTTAACAATCATAGAAACATTCATGAAACTTAGTTACACATGACACAAGAATTGATAACATAGAAAACCCTTGTTAGAAGGTAAAACCTATGGTGGGGATGAAATCCAAAAAGCTTCACTATCTGTAGAATGGAAGGTGTCGGTCAAGGCTACAAGTTGTGATCACTTCTGATGATCTTACCTTGTTAGGAGTAACATGTTAGACTTTTTAAGTATACTCAGTTAAGAGATTTTAACAACATAATGTATGTGTGCACTCGGTTAAGAGATTTACAATAAGACTGTTAAGTCCACCTTCTTGAAGGGTTTCTTCTATTTGCTACAATTTTTAGAGAGTAGACAAAAATACTTATGACCTGATAACTTTCAATCTTGAATTTCTGAATACAAATCCTTTAAGTTCACAAAAACAATATCACCTTATTGTGATGAATAATACCTCTGTTCTACTCGGTAGCCTTCAATCTAGTTATTCATAACTGAGTTCTTCCTTTTGTGTCCTCTTTGTCTGATCAATAGATGTCTTCTCTGGCCACAATCATCACTTTCTTGATTGATTATACATCTATATATATAAAGGTTTTGACCTAATTAGGTTTCACGCTTTACAAGAAAAACTCTATGATCAAAGGTTTACAACTTGAACTTGATCTCCTAGTTTTCATGTATTCAACTAGTTAAACTGATTAAATCCATTACTTATGCTTTACTTGATCCTCAAGAAATGGTTTTATAACTAAGCATAAAGCTATTTTTAAGACTTAAGTGCTTTAGCTGACATGTATCTCAGATCCACTTTTGTCGGTAATAAAATTGTCTCTCGGTAGACTGGTGCTTGGGTTACTTTGTAGACTATGCTCTCGGTTTACTCTTTGAACTGTCTGTCGGTGATAGTGCTATTGGTGTTCACTGATTTTGGTGATCATTGTGCTAAGACATATTCGGTGACCTCTGCGCCTGACTATTTTGATGACCTCTGTGCTTGACTGAATGCTATCACTCAGTGATCATGTAACCAACGGTCCAAAAATTGTTTCCTTGTATACTAATGACAACTTATGATCGTTTAAGGATTATTAATCTCCCCCTTTGGCATTAGTATCAAAAATTGATATGTGCAAACTGATATTTTTAGTATATACACCAAGTGTTTACCTTGTCAATGAATCCCCTTATGTGCATGCCTTGGTACAGTGTATGTACATGTTTCCTCCTTTGTGAGTTATATACATTTTCCCCCTTTTTAATGTATACATATATTTTCCCCCTTTTTTTAAAATAATGACAAAGGTGTAGTACTTACAACTTATCAAATATGTGGGCATGTGATTTTTGAATGTCTACCATCTGCTTCTCCGATTACTCCTTGAGGTGCTCGAGGGTCATGTGTTCTAAAATGAGTCTGGCATGCATTTCATAGATACTCTCGGTGGCTAACATCTCTGGGGTGACAATTAATGTCTTTTCCAAAGTCATGTGTTTCAACAACAATGTGAGATTCGGTAGTAACATAGCTTGGAGCTCGGTTACCTCATCTCTGATTTTGATTTCAACCTTTTTTTCAAGTCTCAATCATTTTGATTCTACAATATTCTCATAATGCAATTGGAATGCATCTTCCTCAGTTGTTAGACTTTGTGCATTAGCTTTAAGATCTTCATCTATTTTAGTTATCTTTTTGCTATGCTCGGTAGTGAATTGATCTAGTGTGCACAACTTTTTAACTAAGTTAACTACTTCTGATATTAGTGGTTCCAATGTAGTTACTAGCTCAGAAATTTTTACCTTGTTTTCTGCCACTTCTTGGCTGATCTTCTCTGTGAGCTTGTAGTGACACTTCTCTTCTACACATTCCTCAATGACCTTGTCGGCTTCTACATTCTATTATGTTATGGCCTCGGTCAGAACTACTAGTTGATCAACGATGGGTTCATTTTGATCAATCTTTGTGTTAGGAACTATCTACAATAGGATTTCATTTGTAGTATCCAGGACTTGTGAATTTTTGTGCTCCTTCTTGAGATTTTCCTATATTTCCTTCCTTTTTCATAGTTCTCCATACTTGGTCAGTGACCCAGGATCCAGTGTTCTTGGATCACAGTCAGGTATATCTATTATTTCATCAAGTGTGACCGGTGCTTTACTCTTCTTCTTCTTCTTTGAAATATTGGTGGAAGCAGGGGAATGAAGGATTATAGCAAAGATCCTTTTCTATCTCTGTTGACTTTGGTGATTTCTTGGGAGTTGTGGTGCCTTTGGTATGCTACTCGGTCTATACCTGTTGGTTGGTAGTAGATATCTCTACTTCAACCTTTTCTTGATCTGCAACCTTGTTTGCCTCTTCAGGGTTCTTGGTAGGTGCATCACTCTATTTTTCCTCTCTACTTGTATCTTTATGCTCGTTATTTGTAACTTTATACTTCCCATGTTCATCACCTTTCTCTATTGGTATGTTTGCATCAGGCTCATGTTTTTTACCCTTTTCTTTAGATATTATATTGATAGCTTGTATCAATAAAGGCATGTTACCTGGTACATTTTCCTATGCAACATTAGTGGCATCCTTTTCCTTTGGTTGCTCAGTGGCAATACTTACATCTTTATCATTCTTCAGATAATCATCAGAATCAATATGAGTGATATCTTTTATAGTGATGTCTAGTGTTTCTCCTAATGTTTTCAATATCTAAGGTATGTCATTCATGGCCTTACTTTCCTTTTTTGTTAATTCAATCACATTGACATCCTCGGTATCATTAATGAAGATATGCTTAGGGCTCGGTGTCGCCTCCTTTTCCTCCGGGTGAGCAATTTTGGTTATATCTTGTTCCTACTTGGGTGGATTGAAGATTTTATTCCAAATCTCATTGTTTTCTTTGTCAATGTCTTCTAATCTGCTATGTAGTACTTTGTATGCTCTCATCTTTACATAAAATTTCTTTGCATTCTCTTCATTGTTGAATCAATTTCTTCAACTGTGGACTCGAGCAAGAAAGTAACTAGGGATCTTTCCCTCATCTGTTTCTCTGTGTGCAAGGCATATGTCCATCTTGCTGATATTTTGTCATTGAGATCTTGTGGAATATTCTTGTTGAATTGTATAGGTACATACTTGTATGCAACCATTGCCTTAATTATGGCTTCCTCTATCTTGTCCCTATCCTCAGTAGACAGTGTAGTCCATTGTCTAATCTTATGATGTGAGATGCTTCCTATATTGATGATTGAATTAAAATTTTTATCAATTATCTTTGGTATTTTGGCCTTCTCTACTTGTAGTCTTTGTTCTATTTCTACTTCTGTAGTATCATCCTTATCTTCTTTTACTCTTATGTATTTCCTCTGTTGTCTCGATGCTTGTTTCTTGGTGGAGGCTTTTCTTTTCATATAATTTTTCACTATTCCTTTCTTCAAGGGTGGTGAGTCTACCTCTTTTGTAGTCTTACTCCTAGTTCTTGATGTAGTCGTCACTTCAGTAGTTCTTGTTTTCTTGGCTGGTGGTTCATCTAATTCATCAGACTCAAAGTCACTTAACTCTTTACCTTCAGCGATGTGTGACTGTCCCTTGGTGACATCTTGTTCCAACTCTTCATCATGTACCGAAAGTTTCTTTTGAAGAGTATTTATTATTTCTGTCTTCTTTCGGTCTATCTTCTTCACTACTAAGCCAGTCTTGATTCTAGACTTGGCTTCCTTATATGTGCCAAATCTGCTCAATGATTTTTCCACTGGTTCATTCAGTAAGGCTTCAATAGCCTTTATAGCCTGATCAATGTTGATCTCATAGCCCAATGGTGGTAACCATGTTGTTCTTGGTACAACTGTTTTGATAAGTGTTGTATCGGTGTTCACTATGAAACATATGTCATCTTTGTATTTTTCAACCTATTGTGAAGGGATTATCATTCTCTTCTGCATTCTATCCTTGAAAGTGGTGAAGTATGCATCCATTATAGATGTGAAGTTATCCCCTAGTGACTTAATGAATTCACTAATCTGTGCAGTTATTGGTCGGGTTGTGTCCCAAGTGACATTACTGACAGAAGCGAAGAAATTCTAAAAATAGAAGAATGTGCACATAGGGAGGGAACTGAACTTACATGTATTAGATCTGGCTAATCTAATTGTCCACATGTTTTCTTCTAGTTTCTTCAGTAGCAACTCGGATAAGTCTAGTTGAAGTCCCTTCTTCACAATCTTATAAGTAGTGTCAATTGCTCCACATGCTATGTTGTTCATTCTGCTAGCTTGGAATATCTTGTATCCAAGTACACATGCACCAAATTTCATCTTAGGTTTGGTGATTGTATTGAGTTTCAACCCTCTGTCGTCCCATTCAGCTCCTGTTAACTTTTCAAGGTCGGGGTGTGAAGGATGCTTTAGGGCTTTTACCTTTTTAGTTATTGGATAACCTGTTACAACATGAATCACATCCTTTGTGATCAGTTTTGCTTCATCCAACCACATTTTTTATGACATTATTTTTCCATTAGTATACTCAGAGAAAAACATAGACATCAAGCATCACCGATGGAACACAAGCAGTACTAGTGAGTTGCAAACATACCTGACAGGACAAAGAATTTTGAGAAAAATGCTTAGTATAAATGTGACAAACATCACCGGTGAACACAAGCATCACCGGAAAACATAAGCATTACCAGTGACACAATTTCCATAATCAACCTGACAAGAAAAGACAGGCATACCCGACAACATGTTCAAAGAAAGGAACAACGATGACCAAGAACACCGACCGTCAGAACCGACAGTCAAAAAAGCCGCAAATTATAGATCTGATTTTCACACGGCAAATAACACAAAGTTATTATATTTTGTAGAATTTTTTTTTGTTTTTTATGGTCATTCAAGCTTTATGTAAATGCTTTAAAAGCATCCTAACGGATCTAAAATCATATCTAACTAAAGATCAAGATCAAGTTGTATATCTTGAATCTAGAGTTAACCCGCGAATGCATGAATCAAGAATTGAACCTAAGCTAGTATAAATAGATGTTCATGCTCAATTGTGAGTACATGAATTCTTTATAATTGATAGCCACAAAGAGCATCTAAGGAGCAGAAGGCAGAATTCATGCAAATATTAGAAACAGAATATACCAGTTATCAAGAACACACAGAGGCTACCGACGAGCAGATAAAGGTAATACTCAATCATGGAAGGATGATTAATAGTATTTTTGAAGCTTTATAGGATCTGTTTATCAGCAATTGAAGATTTCATTTATCATCAGATCAAAGACCTATGTATTTGCATTCTAACAAGTGCATCACATCTAAAATCCTTTTGTAGAAGGTGGACTTAACCATCCTTTGTAAATCTCTTAACAGAGTGCACACTTAACAGTGTTGTTGAAAGATTCAAATGAAGTAGATCTTAACAGGTCTCTACTGTAATACTCCTAACAGGGCAGGTCATCAGAAGTGACCAAATTGTAAGCCTTAACCGGCTCTTCTTATCTGCAGATAGTGAAGTTTGTGAGTAACAATCCCCACCACAGTTTTCAATTCCTTAACAGGAGTTTTCTGCGATATCATATCTTGTGTCATGTGTTATCTAATTTCATGAATGTTTCTATTATTGTTGCATATCCGAATGAATGTATGATATGATTTCATATGCATAAAGAAAGATGAATAGATAGATAAGTTAAATTACAAACTAATGACTAAGGGTTAATGAGCTAACCAAGAAAAGTTTTTGAGGTACTAATTCACCCCTCCCCTCTTAGTACACCATCTCAATACAATTCCAAAAATCGGTATCAGAGCTAAGTCTCTCTCTTGAAAAGCTTAAAGACTTGAGAGAAAAGATCAGAGCAATGGATAAACCCAGATTGGATATGACTATTGAGAATGAGAAGTTACAGATGCAAATAAACTATGAGCAGTATAAGGAGGCGAAGATAAAGCTAAGCAAACTTCTTGATGAAAGACAGGTTATGGAAACTAGGCTGAATGAGAAAGACTACAAAGAAGTGGAGATACAAGAGTACTTTGAAACAATAGAATCATCATTGAGAAAAGCTTTAGATGCATCAGTTGAAGAAATTACAAGTATGCAAGAGATCAATCTACATCTGACAGATCAAATCAAAATGCTACAAATTGGTCAAGAGTCTCAAATGGTAAAAATGATTGATGTTATGAATGATGCAAGAAAAGCTAAAAATGAAATAACACTAGCCATTGATGATAGGAGGAAAATTATAGAGAAGCTACAAGAAAAAGAATAAGAGATTCAAAGACTCATTGAGCATCACCATGAAGTCACCAATCAAATTATTCTTATGAGTCAAGAAGCAAACAGATTAAATACATAACTCATAGAAAGCATATAGACCATTGGTGAACTAAGGGAAGAAAATGAAAAACTAAACCATGAAATCAAAGTTCAGATTCAACACAATGAACTGATCAAAAAGGCTAAGGATAGCAACAAATGGATGGATGACTTTCTTGATGGACAAAGAAGATTCAACAACTACACAAGATTAGGGTACAATGAGAATGGAGAATCCTCAAATCAATCTGATAAGAGGAATGCTTTCACAACCCCAAGATCCAAGAAGCTGTCATGCAATCACTGTGGAAAACCAAGCCACACCTCAAACATCTGCAAAAGAAAAATGAAAGGTATTTCTCAAACATAATCTACTTTCATTGGTAATTGTTATAATAGTCAAAAGAAAGGACACAAGGCACATGAGTGCAGATCCAAAGTGATGAATCCAAAGAGAAAAACCTATATGGACAAGTATTTTCCTACATGCAAGATGAATGGGCATACACATAAGGAATGTTGGAAAAAGAATAAAAAAGCATGGACTCCAAAGGAGAATGATAAAAGCTACAAACCAGCAAGAGAAGGCAACTCATATGTTTGGGACTATAACACATGGGTAAATTGCACAACATGTGGAAGGTTTGGTCATATTGCTACCAACTGTATGAGAAAGTGGACGAGAAGGTCAAGAGGATGGTCCAATCCAGGAATGACATGTTTACACTATCACAAGGTTGGACACGTGATAAAGGATTGCAAAGACTGACTGACAGACACAAATACACATCCCAATGGAAATACCATTGATGACATCAAAAGAATGAGAAACAAGATGTGGGTAAAAGCCACAAACACTGAAGGTGTTAGTACAAGCAATGCAAATGGTGACACCCCATCCACTGGATCTGGTGACATCACTACATCTAACTAGATTGCACAAGTAAGTATGGAACTACACTACCACATGTTTTATTATGCATCAGTTCCATTACACATAGTTCATATTGTTATATAGGCATGAATAAAGATGCAATATATTGTTACTTGATAATCTACTATAAAGAAACCATCTGTTATTGGGCACAATCTGCATCAGTGAACACACACAAAAAAGACGTGCAATACTTACCAAAATGTATCATTCATTACACAAGTTGTGTGTAACCCGACAAGTATCAGTATACACTGAATCTAAAAAAGTTGTCACAATATCACCGACGATCATCGGTGAAGTCTCCAACACCAATAAGCTACCTCCATGCTTTGCAAAGACACCAAAGAAGTTATGAATCTATTTACCGACGGAGGCAGTCTTCATAAACCAATGAAGTTGGTACACATTAATGACAACTTAGGGCACCAAAAAGGTATAAAATCTCGACGGGTAAGCTCATTTTCGCACCCACAATTTTTGAGTAGAGCAGAGCGATTTTGAGCAGTTTGAGAAGTGACCCAGTAGAAGTCATTCACTGAGCATATAGATTCAAAGGAAATCACAGACACTTAGTAAGTTCATTTACTCACTGATAAGCACTGTTTTGATTTACAGAAAAGCCCTAAAATCTTGAAAATGATGGCATCGACATCTAGGGTAGAGAAACTTAAGGATGACAAGAAGAAACCATTTAACCTTGTTAAAAGAGGGGCATGTGCTGAACCAAAATATAAGTTACATCCTAAGATATCCTCTCAACCAGATGATTCTGGAGCATTCTCCCGAATCCTAGCTAGGGTTTTATTGGTCGAGGACGTTAGGTCCTATATACACTGCAAGATCTCAGAGATAGGAGATCTAGACCTAGACAATGCCTATAAGGCACTTTGTGATGATGGTGCAAGCTAAAAGAAGAACATAAACACTTAGAAGTGAAAGGTCTGACAAATGCACTTCATTTCCTGAAGGTTTTTAGAACATAGTGGATTAAAAATTTTCTAAGCAGAGTACATAGCAATGCTTTGTGGTTGAACAAGCCAAAGGCTATAACAAAAGATGTTATACATGTAGTGACAGGCTATCCAACAACCGAAAAACCTCAGGCTCACAAACATCCTTCTATTGCAGAAGTGGAAAGGTTAACCGGAGCTAAATCAAACAAGAAGGCACTGAAGGTAAACACTATCACCGATGAAGAGTTAAAATTTGGTGCTTGCGTAGTTGGATATAAGATATTTCAAGCTAGAAAAATGAACAGTATCTCTAGCACAGCAATGAGAACAGCCTACAAAATCATCAAACTAGGGAAGAAGATGGATCTAGCAGAGATCCTATTGCATCAATTTGAAGAGAACATGTGCACCATAAGGTCCTCAAGGACAAACACATGTAAGTTTGGTTCTCTTATAGAGTGTATATTATTCTACTTAGAAGAGTACTTTCCTTCAATTGGAAAAGTAACATGGGACACTAGCAGATCCATTACCATGCAGATTAATGAATACATTAAAACACTAGGTACAAATTTTGACAATGTTATGCATGAGTACTTTAAGGCAATTAAGGATGTGCTACAATCAAGAAATAGAATTCTTGAAAGTCTTGTTGAGGAATACAAAGATGACATTTGTTTTATGGTGGATATTGACTTCACCTACATTCAAGCAGTAGTCCCAAGGAAATCTTGGCTAGAAAAACTTGATTATGAGATCAAGACTGGGTTAGCAACATAAGCAATAAAGACATTATTGAATGAACTCGTTGACAAAAACCAATTGAGATTTGGCACATATGAGGAAGCCAAACAGAAAATTAAATCAACACTTGTTGTCAAGAAGGCTGTAAAGCAGTTTAAGAGGATGGTGAAAAACATAAAGAAAAACTTGAACATATCCTCTGATGGAGAAGATGAAGAACAGGGTAAGGAGGAAGAGCAAAGTAAGGAGGAAGAAAGAAAGGAATAGCTTCCCATCGGTGAAATAGCAGAGAAACAAGAATTAGAGGAAGAAAAATCTGATTCACCACCTCCTCCTCCAACCAAAAAGTCTAGAACAAGAAGCCAAATGGCCAAGGATGCTAGTCCTTCACCTATGGTAAAAGGCAAGGTGTACAAGAGGAAACCTACACCTACAAAGGTTAAACCACCACCTAGGGCACCTGCAAAGAGGAGAAAGTATGTTCAAACAAATGAAGAATTAGAAGATACAACAATGGATGAACCTGATGCTGTCAAACTTGCAAAGGAAAAAGAAAAGCTTACTTCACCCACTGAGGGGATTGATGACATATGTAAGTACATTTCTAAAGCTGCATCTGTTAGACATCCAAAAATTAGGAAATGGTTACAATGGGATACATTAGAACAAAATAAGATTGAAGATGCACTTATCAATAAGATGTGCAAACACTATTATGTCCCACTGCACTTCACTTCACAAGATGTTCCACAAGAAATTATGGATAAGATATCCTCTAGATTCACTTTTGCACTCCATGAGGAGAAGAGGATAAGAGAAAGAGTACTGGTCTCTCTTATGCCTCCTGATTCAACAAAAGAGGAAATCAATGAAGTAATGGAGAGATATACAAAGAAATTCTCACCAAAAATGAGAGCCTACAAATTTCTTCAAGGAAAGCTTATAGAGCTAGAAGAAGACACTCATCAAATTTGGAGTGACTTACTAAATTCTGATGAGAAAAATAGTACTGAAAAGAAACCTATCAAAAAAATAGGTCACTCATCATTTGAGTTGGAGAATGAAGAAGTACAGATCATAGGTCAGAGACAAACAAATGTTATAGATGAGGATTGGTCAAAAGATGGCCAACATGATCAAGTACTGGATACCCCCATCCACATTAACTTGGAGGATGAAGAAGTTGCCAAAGAGGACCTCACAATTAAAGGTAACTTAGATGTAGATATAAATGATGATTCATGGTTAGAAAACATTGTCGACACCATTATAGGAAAAGACCCTACAACAGAGATCCAAAAAGATGAAGACATCAATGCTACTGCAGAGGGTAAGACTGACAAACAAGACAAAGCTATTGACACTGCAACTGTCAATACGCCTACAAATATGACTATATTGATAGATGTTATCGATATACAATCCAGCCAGGACAAATCATCCAAGGATGATGATATACCCAAGGATATGGGTACAAATGAAAATCAAGGTGCATCCAATACTCCAAAGGATACCGATACAGAAATGAAGGATGACACTGATGAGCAGAAAGATACAACAAAGGAACAACAACAAGAGGCAGAGAAAACTATAGAGGATACCTCAAAGAAGATTGTAGAGAAAGAAAAGGATGAGAATGTAAAGAGACATGAGGAATTAAAAAAAAAGGAAGTCTCATCTGTTGAAACACCCAAGGAACATGCGGAGACATCTTCACAAAACTGGCCGGTGATTATAGAATAGGTACAAAAGGATACCTCAACCTCTCTGCACTCACCAACAAAATCTACACAATCACAGGCCTTGCAAATGGTATTACATCAATCTGCCACTACAAACCAGCCAAAGAAGAAGAAGAAAATAGTGAAGAAGGACATATTGGCTGTAACACTTGATGAAGTCATTGAAGTTCCAAACTGGGACATTACCACTTTGGACAGTGACAAACTTCAAGAGTTTGGAGTACTTTGTCAAAGGAAAGCCATACAAAAGAAAATGATCAAAGAACACAGAGAAAACATGGCACTTGAAAAGGCAAAGGAGATACTACAACAACTGGTTCCTGAAGTAAACATTGATGAAAATACTTCAGTTAAGGAACAAATTGTTGTTCTTATCGATGCTATCACAGAATAAGGGATAGAGGCAGATCAAGCTATGGAAGAGAAAGAAGAGAAGAAATATCAATTCAAGTTAATTGATAAGATAAGCCAAGAAGTGGCAATGAACAAGGTCAAGCTCTCCAAACTTAGTGATGAACTAGAGCCAATGATTGCTGAAGCAATAACCTTAGTTTAGAAGATGTGCACACTTGACAAATTTGCAAAGGAGAACAGTGACAAGCTTGCATAAATTGATGCAAATGTCACTAAGAGTGCACAAATACTAACCTCACATGCCAATAGTATAAAGGCACATCATGACATAGTCATTGAGGCAAATAGGATAAGGCAGGAAATATGGGATGCTGAGACCCAATTCAGAGGTGAGATCATAGAAATCCAAGCTCACATCTTACCAAATCTCACAATACTTCAGCAACATATTTAAGAAGCTAGATATCTTATAGCAACCCCAGAGATGTCTGTAGTAGACATCATCTATGATATTCATGTAATAATTTCAATAGAGCACATGGCTCTAGAAATACTGAAAGAAAAATGGGAGAAGATGATGGAGGAAGTCAAGTCCTCACATTCCCACCTTTTTGAGAAGTTGTAAGTACCTTTGTCCTTAGAATCAAAAAAGGAGGAAAGGCAATGTATATAGTATGTACGATACATATATCAGTTGAAAAATAAAAGACAAAAGGATATATATATATATATATACTTACACTTACTGGCATATACATAGGGGGAGTCATTCAAATGACTAAGGCAAAAGTATACACAGGTGTACATACTAATATACTCAGTATGTTGCACATATCATGTTTTTGATACTAATGTCAAAGGGGGAGATTGATGACATTATTTCTCCATTAGTATACTTAGAGAAAAACACAGACAACAAGCATCACCAACAGAACACAAGCAGTACCAGTGAGTTGCAAGCATACTCGACAGGACAAAGAATTTTGAGAAAAATGCTAAGTATAAATGTGACAAGCATCATCGGTGAACACAAGCATCACTAGTGAACATAATCATTACCAATTACACAATTTCCATAATCAACCCGACAGGAACAAACAAGCATACCCGACGACATGTTCAGAGAAAGGAACACTGATGACCAAGAACACCGACCGTCAAAACCGATAGTCAAAAAAGCCACAAATTGTGGATCTGATTTTCACACGGCGGATAAGATAAAGTTATTCTATTTTGTAAAACTTTTTTATTTTTTTTTGGTCATGCAAGCTTTATGTAAATGCTTTAAAATCATCCTAATGGATCTAAAAGCATATCTAACTAAAGATCAAGATCAAGTTGTATATCTTGAATCTAGAGTTAACCCACAAATGCATGAATGAAGAATTGAACCTAAGCTAGTATAAATAGATGTTCATACTCAACTGTGAGTACATGAATTCTTTATAATTGATAGCCACAAAGAGAATCTAAGGAGTAGAAGGCAGAATTCATGCAAAGATTAGAAACATAATATATCAGTTATCAAGAACACATAGAGGCTACCGACGAGCAGATAAAGGTAATACTCAATCATGGAAGGATGATTAATAGTATTTTTGGAGCTTTATAGGATCTATTTATCAGAAATTGAAGATTTCATTTATCATCAGATCAAAGACCTATGTATTTGCATTCTAACAAGTGCATCACATCTAAAATCCTTTTGTAGAAGGTGGAATTAACTGTCCTTTGTAAATCTCTTAACAGAGTGCACACTTAACAGTGTTGTTGAAAGCTTCAAACAAAGTAGATGTTAACAGATCTCTACTATAATACTCCTAATAGGGTAGGTTATTAGAAGTGACCAAATTGTAAGCCTTAACCAGCTCTTCTTATCTGCAGATAGTGAAGTTTGTGGGTAACAATCCCCACCGCAGTTTTTACTTCCTTAACAAGAGTTTTCTGCGATATCATATCTTGTGTCACGTGTTATCTAATTTCATGAATGTTTCTATTATTGTTACATATCAGAAAGAACGTATGATATTATTTTATATGCATAAAGAAAGATGAACAGATAGATAAGTTAAAGTACAAACTGATGACTAAGGGTTAATGAGATAACCAAGAAAAGTTTTAGAGGTACTGATTCACCCCTCCCCTCTCAGTACATCATCTCAATACAATTCCAACAATTTTTCTATCATTTACCTGACTAAGTACAATGCATATCCATTCAGTCTTGAAATCTTTCAAGAATAGTAGGGCATTGGTTAACTCTTTCACCTCAATGTGCTTGTGTTCATCTTTCATTTTTTCATCCTTGCATAGATTCTGATAAGCTTCTTCAATCTCAAGATCTCTAATCTCTACAACCTTGCAGTAGATGTATGTGCGGATATCTTCAACCAGAAATACCCTAGGAGGTATACTTGAAAATGCTCCATTGTTGTCGGGTTGAGCAGTAACCTCAGGGCAAAACTTATAGTTAGACTCCTCAAAGGTTGTGTTCTTAATCAGGTTGATCTTCTTGTCCTTTGTGATCTTGATCTTTGAGACTCCCAAGGTAGTTTCCATTTTTTGTGAAATATTTAGGGCTTCTTGTAAATAAACTATTAGCTCAGTGAGTCTAGATACTAACATGATCTTTGTTGTGGATGATTGAAATCAGTCAAAGTAGCCTTTGAATCTGCTGTGAATCATTCTGCAATCTTGTCACTCTTACTCACTTTTCTTCACTCTGCTATTTTCACTTTATCACTTGGTGAATGAATGAGCTCTTTGTTTCCTTATTTATAGAAAATAACCTAAGTGGTGCATTGAATACTTTAGCTACCACTTGGTCGATGAAACAAAGACACTCAGGTATCATACCAAAGTCTTCATCCTTGGTGAGTATACAACGCTCAGCATAATTGACAACTTATTTGTACTTTTCACATGTTCACAGATGGTGCTCATTATCTAGCGAATAATTGATTGTCTTTCACATGTTTACCGACAATGCTTGGTTTATATTGACAACTTGGTTGTTTTTCATATGTACACCGACGATGCTCGGTATGTATTGACCGCCGAGATTGGATTCACAAAATAATAAAAAGTAATAGCATAGTGCATCTCCATTCATGCTAATTTGGCATATTATCAATGAATATAGGAACTGATGTAAAATATAGCTTTGTAGAGTTTAGTTCCATACTTGTATTTCTTAGGTGGGGGTGGTGGAATCACCTAATCCATTAGATGAGGTGTCACCAACTATATTGCTTGGTCCAACATTATCATTATTTGAAGCTTTCCTCCACATTTGATTTCTCATATAGTGTTTCCATTTGCAAAAGTGCTTAACTCTGTCATTCGGTCTCTACAGTCCTTCCTTAGGTGACCAATCTTATGACAGTATAAGCATGTCATTCTGGAGTTAGTATAGTTCCTCGATCTTCATATCCATTTCCTCATGTAATTTTCAGCTATGTGTCCATATCTACCACATGCGTCAATTTACCCATGTTTTTTAATCCCAAACATATGAGTTACTGATTCTTCTAAGTTTATAAGCATTTTCTTGCTCTTTTGGTTTCCATACTTGCTTTTTCTTTTTACTGCATTTATGAGATGTGTGGCCATGCATTTTGCAAGTATGATAGTATTTTTCCATGTAGGATTCTTTCTTTTTTTGGTTTACCTTAGATCTGGATTCATGTGCTTTGTGTCCATGCTTGTTACAGTTATAACAATCACCTATCAATGTAGAAGTAGATTTGGGAATACCTTTAGCTTTGCTCTTGCAAACATTTGATGTATGGCCTAGTTTTCCATAGTGATTGCATGACTGCTTCTTTGCTCTTGGATTTGTGTACAAATTCCTTTGATTAGATTGGTTTGATGATTCTCCATGCTTAGTATACCCTAAACCGGTATTGTTGTTGAGTCTTCTTTGTCCATTCAGAAATTCATCCATTCTTTTTGTACTTTCTTCAACTTTCTTAATCATATCATTATTTTGTTGTTGAATCCTCACTTCATGTTTTAGTTTCTCATTTTCTTCTCGTATTTCACCAATAACTTCCATTTTTCCATTAAGTTCTATGTTCACTTGGTTGGCCTCATGAATCATACAAAATTTTTGATTGGTTATTTCAATATGATGTTCAGTAAGTCTTTGTATCTCAGTTTCTTTCTCTTGCAGCTTTTCAGTGCTCTTCCTCCTGTCATCAATAGATAAAGTTATTTCTTGTTCAACTTGTCTATCATTATTCATAACATCAATCATTCTTACCATCTGTGTCTCTTAACTGATCTACAGTACCTTTACTTGTTCAGTCAGATGTTGAATAATTTCATTCAGACTTGTAATGCTTCCTTCAGATGTGTCAGATGTATTATCAGATGCAGATCCTGGTGAATCAAATAAATCAGGTATCTCTTCTTCATGATAGTCAGTTTCATTGTAGTGAGATGCCATGACTTTTCTCTTAGCCAATATTTCTTTCATCTTGTTTCTTTCTTTTTTGTATTGCTCAAAGAAAATTTGTATCTCCAACTTTTGATTCTCAATATTTTTGTCAAGCTTATATCTTTCCATTGTATGATCTTTTCTCTCAAGTTATTTAAACTTTTCCAAATAAAATATCTAGCTCTGATACCAATTATTGGAATAATAGAAGGATGTGTACTGAGAGGGGAGGGGTGAATCAGTACCCTTAAGACTTTTATCAATTAAACTTAGTAATCTTTTCTTCCATTACCGACCATATTGCTTTTCTACCTTATGCATGTAATATAAATGTAAGTGCATGTAAACAATCATAGAAAAGTTTATGAAACTTAGTTACACATGACACAAGAATTGATAACTTATAAAACCCCTATTAGAAGGTAAAAACTACGGTGGGGATGAAACACACAAAGCTTCACTATCTATAGAATGGAAGGTGTTGGTTAAGGCTACAAGTTGTGATCACTTCTAATGATCTTACCATGTTAGGAGTAACATGTTATACTTGTTAAGTCTACTCGGTTAATATATTTTAACAAAACAATGTATGTGTGCACTCGGTTAAGAGATTTACAATAAGACTGATAAGTCCACCTTCTTAAACGATTTCTTCTATTTTCTACAATTGTTAGAGAGTAGATGAAAATACTTATGACCTGATAACTTACAATCGTGAATTGATGAATACAGATCCTTTAAGTTAAAAAAAACAATATCACCTCATTTTGATGGATAATACCTCTATTCTACTCAGTAGTCTTGAATCTATTTCTTCATAACTAAATTCTTCCTTTTGTGTCCTTCTGCATGAAACTCTTTGTCTAATCAATAGATGTCTTCTCTGTCTACAATCATCATTTTCTTGATTGATTGTGCATCTATATATACAAAGGTTTTGACCTAATTAGGTTTCACACTTTACAAGAAAAGCTCTATGATCAAATGTTTACAACTTGACCTTGATCTCCTAGTTTGCATGTATTCAACCGGTTAAACTAATTAAATCCATTTTTTATGCTTTACTTGATCCTCAAGAAATGATTTTATAGCCAAGAATAAAGATATTTTTAAGACTTAAGTGCTTTAGCTGACGTGTATCTCAGATCCGCTTTTCTCAGGAATAAAACTATCTCTTGGTAGACTTGTGCTCGGTTACTCTATAGACTGTGCTCTTGGTTTACTCTTTGAACTTTAGGTCAGTGATAGTGCTATCGGTGTTCACTAATTTTGGTGATCACTGAGCTAAGACATTTTCGGTGACCTCTGCGCTTGACTATTTCGGTGACCTCTGCGCTTGACTGGATGATGTCACTCGGTGATCATGTAAATGACGGTCCTAAAAATATTTCCTTGTATACTAATGACAAACTATGATCCTTTAAGGATTATCATAAAATTCTTTGGATCATACACCTCTTCAATTATTGAGATCTTATCACTGTACCTATCTGATAATGTCATAAATATCTTCTCCATAAATTCTTCATCGGTAATAGTTCCTCCTTGGTTCTTGAATTCATTTGTTAGATTCTCAACCATCTGTAAATATATTTTGATATCTTCATCGTATACCATTCTTAGATTATCATAATGTCTCTTCGCTAAAAGTTTCTTAGATAACTTAACTCTATCATTCCCCTCATAGATCTCTTTCAACTTTTCCCAAACTTCATAAGAAGTCTTCAAAGAAATAACCTTTGCTAATTTAGTCTTTGATAAAGCACTAGTAATAACATACCTTTCCTTTTCATTTTCCTCATATGCCTTGATTTCATCTTGAGTGTTAATCCCATTCTAAGGAAATACATACATTGCCTCCACATCTTCCAAGTCTGGTAACTAGCCAATACCAAGTATCCTTTCATCTAATATTTTCATGAACTATAATCTTATCTATCAAACAAAGGGATAGTCAATTTGTGTGCCATTACATCTGCCTCAAGAGGTTAAGCTCTTCACAAAGGAACCAAGCACTGATACCAATTTTTGAATAGGAAAAATAACTAGGAGGGGGGTGAATTAGATATTCTCACACAACTTATAAAACTTTTCCTCTTTCAGTCAACTCACAAACAACATAATCAATAGCTTTATATTTTTTAGTTAAGAACATCAAACATCCACATAAAATGTAAGCATTAAGAACACAAAAACACTGACATAGAGAACACCAAAATTTACGTGGAAACTCAAATTTGGAAAAAATAGAGAGAAGCTAATTCTCATGAAATTTAAAACACCTATTAAACTGACACCGATATGGTGATTTTTAAAAAGTCTCACTATCCGTTGTGCACATTGCAAGCTGGCTCACTACTAGTACAATAAGGCTCATTGCCAAAATAATAAGGGTCACTACCAAAACAACAAGGGTCACTACCAAAATAACAAGGCTCATTGTCGATATACAAAGGTTTATTTCCAGTAAGGCTCACTACCAATATAGTAAGGCTCACAACCAAAATACATGAAAAGACATAGAATCCACCACTAAGAAAAACACACTACTACACACAAACATGGATCTCCTACACATATATTTTCAATCACTTCGCATATCACCACACATGAGTCTTATCGGATACAGATATATATCCAGATATATATATTAATCTAGATACCCAAACAACTAAACTCTTCACCTTTATTTATACAACATGATGAGATCTACTAGGTCAGTGAGACAATTTTAAATAGGTCATAACAAGACATTCCCATGGTGGTAAGAATGAAATGGGGACCACCTTGAACATTACAACATGCCTTTATGAAGCCAACATGTCACACCATCTCCAAAGCACTCACTTCCAACATATATGATCACCATGTTACACACACATAGTTGGGATCAAAAAATATAAAGGATAAACATCCAAATAGGATCGATCCAACCAACCAAATTTTGCATCCACGAAGAACACTCATTGAAACCTGTCGATGACAATATAAAGTATTGGTGCACATAGACTGATATGCCAAACCAGTCGGTTTCATAGCAACCAATACACTGAGAGGCTAGAATAAGGATGTGTTGATATAAATAACAACACTAATGATAAAAAAAATAGACCACATAAATCTCACATTCTAACATTGTTAACACAAGTGTCCAACATGCTAAAAATATAGTAAACTAAAACATGCAAATGTCTATCTTCACTCTATTCTTTACCTTGTCCTTCTCTACTTGAGAAATCAATTTGGTGGGTAAATTACAATTGACATTGACTAAATATCATATCTTCATCATTATAGATATTAATTATTTTCTAAAATTGGTTGAACCCATGCCCGTAAGAGCCACCATGATGGTTGAAATTTACAACTTAATCAAAGGTTATATGTTTTGGGATTTATTCTAGCACCCACTAACTATTTGGAATAATACTAACATCATTTTAATGTAAATAACTAAAGGAAATTCTCTTAGAAAGATAGAAAATACAACAAAAAAATTTCACTTCATTCAATTTTCAAAAGGCAATGGACATATTTGTCCAATAAGTAAAAAATTAAATAAATCTTCTAAAAAATGTTTGAAAAACCTTAAATGGACTAACAAACATATTTAATCCTAAAATTATTCTTGTAGTGTACTAGTACAAGATTTAATCCTTACTCTTTGATATATGGTATCATGTCATCCAATCTTGAGATCTCATTACTAATCTTTTCCCTTAATGATATTATTTAAGGCTATACGTAATAAGAACATCATTTACAAGATCTTGAGATAATTGATAAAGGAAGAGTAAATACATTAGATAACCTAGTGTTGACGGGGTTTTGTTGACCGGGTCCGCCAACAGTCATAAGTTGTCACCGGGTTCCGGGGAAATCGGCCAACTCCGCCTGCAAAGGTTGTCCGGGGAAATAAATCCTACGGGTCTTCAAGCACCTGGGTGTCGGGTCATGACAGTGCAGGGCTCGGTTGGGAGAAGTGACTATCTTCGAGGGGGATAGCTGGTTTCTTCAACTCATCTTCTCCGGAGATTCGATCAAAGTAAGGTTTTTCCGAGCGTTCTATACTTAGCAAATAAAACAAAAAAGGATCTTGCAGGGTTAGAAGTATTTCATCTAACTATAGTCATGCTGAAATATCTGGAACATCAATAATACTCTGGTAGACTACACTAAATACCAAAGAAACACATAACCATCAGCTAGCATTCTATTAGTAGTGGGGGTAAAGAGTTCGTTAATCTACTTTAACATACTACAGTAAAAGACATAAAGAACATTAAAACACAAATACCATTAACTCAGAAGCAGGAATACCAACAACATCATTGCCAAGAACTCTTCCTTCTTCATTAATATTTAGTCCAACAAGCACTGTTGCGTGATACAAAGGTGGCCCCAAGGGAGCATCTAACTACTGATAACAGAACAATGGAGCATTGAGCTCTGCAATTTAGAAGAGAAATCACTTAGCTATTACTATGGACAACAAAATCATCAATTTTGCCGACCCTTGAAAATGGGCCGATTTGCCTATTTATACAACTCTCTTCTAACCCTAACCCTATTTACATTATGTTCCAATAAAATACAATATCTAGGGGCTGGTACTACCTGCGCCACCCTACAAAAGACCTGGAGATAGAATAGGTTTGCCATGTCAGAAGAATAAGATAAAAATATACATCGGAAGAATTAGTCTCGAGAAGAGAGCCATAGAGGAGAAAGCAGAAAGTAAATCCCCCAGGGACCAAGGCTACATGCCTCATAAATGGGAAATGCGGCACCCTGTCTTCAATGTGTCAGGTGTACCTCCAAGTGGCGCCTCGAGAAGACCACCCTGTCAGAAAACCAACTGCCAGGCCGACGCCTCTTGATGTGGCCAACCACCTTCTGACAGTCTTTATTAACCATGACTATAGTTAAATGAAATACTTCAGCATGACTATAGTTAGATGAAATACTTCAGCATGACTATAGTTAGATGAAATACTTCTAATCCTGCAGGATCCTTTTTCATTTTATTTGCTAAGTATAGAATGCTCGGAAAAACCTTACTTTGATCGAATCTCTGGAGAAGATGAGTTGAAGAAACCAGCTATCCCCCTCGAAAATATTCACTTCTCCCAACCAAGCCCCACACCGTCGTGACCCGACACCCAGGTGCTTGAAGGCCTGTAGGATTTATTTCCCTAGACAACCTTTGTAGGCAGAGTTGGCGAATTTCCCCGGAACCCAGTGACAACTAATGACTGTTGGCGGACCCGATCAACAAAACTCTGTCAATATAAACTAGCGCTAGAAGGAGGGCATGAACTCATCCCCCTCCCAAGATTTTTCTTTTACACCTCCAGAAGGTTCCCCGAGTTGTAGTTTTAAGAGGCAAGCCTTCAGTGGGATTGGATCTTTTTCCCCAGCAAAATTTGAAACAGTCCTCAGGTCTGCCCCAAATCCTAGAAGGTTTGTCGAACTCGAGCCTCCTGCTCAAAAGAAATGGACCTCAAAAATCACACCAGCCACTATTGTCTGGGGATCTACCATATCTCTGAATACTCAAACTCCTTAGATAATTCTAGGAACCAGTGCCCAAACTACCCAACATATAGTTCCCCCAATGGCTGCATATTTCAAAAACACTGGGTCCCCAATGGGCACTTTTTTGGGTGCAACCAATGATTTACCCTCTCACCCAGAGAAAATCTGCCCAAGATATGAGCACTTAGGCTCACAGACCACAGAAGAACACTTACAGGCATACAAAGATGCCATGAATCGACACCGGATCCAACATGTAGATGTTGTGACCCGTATGTTCCCCTTGTCCCTAGGACAAAGTGAGTTGAACTGGTACCTTAACCTGCCTACCAATTTCATAAACACTTGGCAAGATATGGAGGATGCCTTCCTGGCTACCTCTTGCATGCATGTGGACCCAGCCTGGTCCCACAGCCAGTTAATCTCCATCAGAAAGGAACCCAATGAACCTCTTGCAGCATTCAACCATAGGTTCTAGTGTGCCCTGAAGTGGTGCATGGGCCCCTTCATTCCATCCCCAGAGGTAACCATACAGACCTACCTCAACGCGATGGACCCTTTCGTTGCCACTCTCCTTTGGAGAACGACCGCCATAGGCGATTGGGACACTTTGGCAAAAGTCTACAACCTAGCCCTAGAGCTATCCCGTGGTCTCAACAAATCCCCGGACGGGATTGGGCAGAGCGCACCTTTTAATATGATCCCTGATAGAACTGTGTATGCCGAGGGATACACCCCAATCTGGCAATAGTTGCCCCCTCGATGGAAATGAATCCCCCGCCACCCTTAATAGACCAGCAAGTATGATATGTTTATCCAACCCAGACCCAAATGACACCGGGTCTGGAAGTCTTCCCTTGGAATCAGCCATAGCAGACACAACAGACTCAAACACAACCATCTGGAGTGCCCTTCTTTCAGTCATTCACGGCTGGAGGATTGTCGCCCTCGACTCCAGTTAATCCTAGTGCCTTCCTGGGAAGCCAACAACAACCGCAGCCGTCCCATTGTGACACTAACACTCAGTTGACCGCCGAGGTCAAATCCCTCCGGTGAATGTTGTCCACTCTGACTATGGACATGGGTCAACTGAAGGCGGGGTCCTACGCACCCCAGAATTTAAATTCCCAGAGAGGAAACATTTTCTTTGACCAACAAAATAACAATGCCAGAGGAAGAAACTTCAACAACGGGTCCCGACCCAGTCAACAGTAATGGAATAACAACGCAAACACCAAAGGCCCACCCCCAAACCAAAATGCCAACCAAAATGGTGCTGGACCATCACATTTCACACCAGTCACAAACTTTCAGCCCATGACTAACTGGTGTAGACTACACGATACTGGTTCGCACAATGAGGTGAATTGTGCCACTTTAGAGAAGGTTATCATGATCTCCTAGCTAGACAGGAAGCAGTCACATGATATCACCCCTCCAGAGCCCCCTGTCCAAGAAACAACCCACAGTGCCTTCACCTGTGACACCATTTTCTTTGGGACTTCCAGAGAAGATGAAGAAGAATCTGAATTGTAGGGATTCTTTAACGAATACATTCTGCCTTTCAAGGCCAACACCTTTACTAACCCACGGACTCCATACAATACTCAGAGTCAGGTTGGTAAAGGACCAGTCTACACACCTGCACCCCCTACCAAAGATACTCCTCCTCCTCGGAACAACACGACTGACCGACCCGTGCCTCCAAAAGGTCCTAGCTCTAACCAAGAAAAAGATATCATGAAGCAAAATCACCATTTCCCAGGAGGAAGATTCGATATCATGAAGGCGTTAGAGCAGACCACCACCTCCATGACCTTGATGGAGGTTTTACTAAACTACCCCGAGTAGAAGAAGTCTCTTTTGAAGCTCTTGGGAAACCTGAAAACTGTTAGCCGCCCACCCAAGACCGTCTCCTTCGAAGATGCTAATGTAGCCGTCTTCCAGGGGAATAATGAGGATCCTCCCTTCTTACTAGGCCTGAATATCCATGATAAAAACATACATAATTGCCTAGTAGATTTTGGAGCTTCGGGTAATATCATGCCCTTGTTCATCTGTCAGAAGCTCAAATTCCACCCCACCCCATCTAATGGTGCAGTAATCTAGCTGGATAAGACTACTGTGAAAATGGTGGGGGAATTAAAGAACATTTGGATACATCTTATCCAGGACCCCAGGATAGCTAGTATCATTGACATCCAAGTGGTGGACATCCCTGAGACTTATGGGATGTTGCTAAGTCAGAACTGGTCTAAGTCCTTAAATGGATACTTTTCGACCGACTTCACCCACTTATGGCTTCCATGGGAAGGAGAATCCAATAAGATCTGGGTCGAAAATGAACCCCAGATGAAATAGGCCCTTACCAAGGTGGGGAGGGTCAACGAAGTCTTTTTCTCTGAGACTTCCCTGGGGGTGCACAAACCTTTTGAAATTTTAACATTTGATTTCATCCCCGGAGAATATCTCGCCGTACTACAAAGGGCGTAGGACCTAGAAGAAAAGATGAGAGTTGAAGTCAACTCTCAAGGTGCCACAACAACCCTTTCCACACTCCTATCTGACACTTGGTGTCGAGTACACTACCAGAAACATTCAGAGCTTGAGTGTGGGCTATGTCTCTCGATCACTAACTGGCAACTCGATACCTTCTGGAATAAACATATAATTGATTCCCTGGGACCCAGTACTCCTACAGGATGTGCTCCTTTGGTGCCATTCCCTGGGAAATCCCAAGTCGAAAAACCTCCGGAGGTAAATTCTATTTTCACACCGGTCATTCTGGGAGGAACCCATAAGTCTCCCAATAATAATCCAAAGAAAGCTACTCTGTCCCAGCCCCAGATCACAAACAATGACTTATGGACCCTAAAGTTTGATGGGTCCTGATCCAAAAAAGGCTGTGGGGCTGGGGTAGAGTTAATCAACCCACGAGGGAAGTCCTTCCTCACATCTTACAAGTTGCAGTTCAACTATACAAACAATGTCACAGAGTACAAGGCTTTGGTCCTTGGACTCTTATTTGCTCTAAGGAAAGGTATCACCTGCCTCCGGGCTCTGGGTGATTTAGAGTTGATTGTTAAATAGGTCCGGAGTCAATACATATGTCATGACAAAAGGCTGGCCGCATACCGCAACTTGGCTTGGAGCCTTATCAAAGATTTCAATGCCTTTGGCATTGACCTCCTTCCCTAGTGATGGAACTATGTCCCGGATGCCCTTGCCATTTCTGCCAGCACACTTGAGAAAATGGCCGGCTCACGACTCTAAAAATTTTCAGTTGAGATGGTCCCCACCCCATCCATTCCAGATAATGTCACCCACTTTCAGGTTTTTGAAGACGATCAACATATCTTGGCCTTCATGGCAAATGTTGGTGTCTTTGAGGACCAGATAGTGGAGAAACGAGACCATGATGATACTGGGTAGGGTAATGAAGACGATGCGATCATGGACCTGCCCACTAACACCATCCCAAAGGGGATGGTTGCGCTAGAATGAATCTTCAACTTGGACCCTTGGGCCCGTGAGAAGGTGTCATCCTCCCCTGAGGGAGGAAAGTTTGAAAAGGTTAACATTGGCCAGCCTGGTGAAGAAAAGATTATTCATATTGGTACCTCTTGTTCCCCTGAGGAAAAGGAGAAGATTCTCACGGTTCTCCAGGAATACATCGACGTAATTGCTTGGGGTTATGAAGACTTGAAAATGTATGATACATCCATCATGACACATACTATTCCTCTGAAGCCATATGCTAAGCCCTTTTGGAAAAAGCAAAGACCAGTCAACCCCCTGATAGAGCCTCTGATTCGTCAAGAGGTGGAAAAAATATTGTCAGCCTGGATAATCTTCCCAATCTGGCATACTACGTGGGTTGCCAACCTGGTCCCTATCAGGAAGAAGAATGGTGAGATCCACCTTTGCCTGGGTTTTCAAAATTTGAACAAGGCCTCCAAAAAAGATAATCACCCTCTTCCCTCATTGGATGAGGTGTTGCAGATAGTGAATGGATCCCAGATGATGTCCTTCCTAGATGGATATTCAGGATACAACCAGGTCATGGTCAAGTACGAAGATAGAGAGAAAACAACGTTTACCACCAAGTGGGGAATTTTTGCGTATAGAAAAATGCCCTTTGGTTTGATCAACACAGGGGCTACATTTCAAAAGGCCATGGACATTGCATTTGAGGGCCTCATAAATTGGTGCATAATCATCTATATGGATGATTTGACTATCTTTTTTTAGGACAGGCGTGATCATCCTGCCCACCTCACTCAGATCTGCGAGAGATGCCGCTGATATGGAATATCCCTCAACCCCAAGAAGTGCATATTCGGGGTCACCGAGGGGAAGTTGCTCGGGCATATTATCTCTGAGAAGGGTATATCCATAGACCTTGATAGAGTTGAAGCATTGCTAAACTTACAGATGCCTGGCAGCAAGAAAGAAATGCGACCCTTCTTTGGAAAAATCAACTTCGTGTGATGATTCATCATAGGATTCGCAGAAATAGTTAAACCACTCAATGAGATGATGAAGAAGGATACCAAGATAGAGTGGAGTCCTAAGGCACAGTGGGCATTTGCCCAAATCAAACAGACAATAACGGAAGCACCTGTCCTGGCCAGCCTGGACTATTCCCTTCTGTTTTACATTTACTTGTTTGCTTCGCTGCATTCTGCTATGGCTGTGTTGACCCAAAAGGTGGAAGGGGAGGAATGACCGATAGCTTTCATGAGCTCCCCCTTTAAGAATGCCAAAGTCTGGTATTTGCCACTAGAAAAACAAGCCTTTGATCTAGTCTGCGCTGTGAAGAAATTTTGGCACTACATTCTCCGGAGCAAAGTACATGCTATTATCCCAGACCAGGCCGTCAAATCTATGCTGACACAGAATGAATTAGGCAAGAGATGGGGGAAATGGATGGCCATCCTCCAGGAATATGACTTAGAAATGCAGCCCATGAAAATAGTCTGGGGCTAGGGACTAAGTCGGGTGATGGCTGAAGAGACTCCTCGCATAGAATGCCAAACTTACACAGTGGAGTCCATCACCCAAGATCCGTGGTATATTGATTTGGTATACTTGTTGCTAAACAACAAATGTTCAGAGGGGTTACCTCCCCACAAACACCATGCTCTGTAGATGAAAAGCACCCACTTCATGATAAAAAATTCTGCGCTTTACCGTAGAAACTACGAGGGGGTGTACCTCCAGTGCATTGACAGAGACCAAGCTGTAAGAATAATTGACGAATTCCATGGACAGTTTGGAATAGAGCATGGCTCAGCCGATGCCACTGCCCATCAAATCCTTTGGGCTGGATACTATTGGCCCTGTATATTCAAAGATATTTATGCTCATGTTAGAAAATGCCATACTTGCCAAACCGCAGCACATCATGAGCGTAACCCTACCATGCCCTTACAACCGGTCTACGAGGCTAGACCATTTGCCCAGTGGGCACTTGACTTCATCAGAGAGATTAACCCCAAATCATCTGCCAACCATCGATACATTCTAACTACTACTGATTACTGCACTTGGTGGTCTGAAGCTATACCTTGCAAAAATAACACGGTAGACGTAGTTATCAAGTTCTTGGAAGAAAATATCGTCACATGGTTTGGAATTCCCTTTGCTTTGGTATGTGACAATGGTCCGGCATTTTCTTCAGCACAGCTACTTGAATGGACCTATAATCAGAGGATCACACTGAAGGTCTCCAGCAACTATTATCCCCAAGGAAATGACATTGCTAAATCAACGAACAAGAATCTACTTGAAGTGATCAAGCATCTATTAGAACAGAATCCCAGGGATTTTCATCAAAATCTAAAATTCACCCTCTGGGTGGATCGCATTTGTATTAAAGCCGCCCTGGGAACATCCCTATTCCACCTGGTTTATGGTCAAAACCCTATATTCTCAGTCAACTTACAAATCCCAGTTTTACAGTTTATGCAAGAATTTAGCAACAGGGACAACATCGTGGAGGTTTGACTCTTGAATCTGATGTGAATGGAAGAATAGCGAGACACAGCCCTTGAACATTTTGTGTGTCATCAAGCAGTGGTAAAATGATGGTTTGACAGAAGAGCCCAATACAAGTCTTTTCAGATCTTGGATCTGGTCCTGTTGTGGGACAAGGCCCAGGAAAAGAAAGGAAAGCATACCAAGTTCCAATGGCTCTGGCTCAGACCATACTTAATTTCAGAAATCTGCGGGGAAAATACTTATCACCTCAACACCCTGACTGGGGAACTTGTCACATTGCCTGTTAATGGATAGTTTCTAAAACACTACTTTGAGTAGGGTAAGTTTGTCCCAAGTTGTATTATATGTAAAGCCCTCTGCTTGTAAATATCTCTTCCAGGTGTCTCGTTGCGAGGTTCCCTGCCTTGTAAATAGCCTTGTCGGCTGTCCTCCAGGACGACCCTCTTTTCCCGTCTTTGTTTTCATTTTCAGTTCTCTTTTGGTCCTGATGTTTTATTCTGCCTTGCAGGAATGGGAATGCTTCGCATAACTCCAGCCTCTGGTGCAATGTCTACGACATGATGAACCATAGAATCTATCTTTAGCATGGTGGAATCGGCCCGATCTCTGGGGTTGTTTCACAGGTTATGGCACATTTTGAACAATCTCTATTGGGTGTTGTCTCCAGGAGTTTGGCAATTAGTGAACATGTAATACAAGGAACAAGTAATCAGACACATTGAGGGTAGATCAGATGTACTAATTGGTTGACCCACATCTAAAAATCTAAAGAAATTCTCCCTGGGTCCAGAGTTTTATCCTCTCTTTGAACATCTAAATACAGGTGGGTAGGTGAAAGAAGTACCACCATTAAAATTAGCTAAGCTTAAGCTTAATGGTGAAAGAAGTACCGCCTTCCCCCACCCAAAAAAAAATGAAATAACAAAAGAAGAAAATTGGGATAAAACTCTGGGCTTCGGGAGAAACGGGTGAATTGATGACTGGTTTGATGTAATTAGTGCCTCTTCTCTATTCCTCCCAGAGGTCATCGGCTTGATTTCCTTTCAAAGCACACATGACACCACTGATGAAAGACTACGAACTGACTCCTATGTGGTTGGGTTCTCTCAGATATGTTTCTCTTTGTCTGTCAGGCGCTCTGGAAAGCGGCTTGTTCCAGTTTTGCTAACCAGAGATTCTACAGTTCTCAAATGCGCTAAGGCATTTGTCACAGATAGTCGCTATTTGTTATGCCTTGCATCTCCGTCCATACGTTTTGTGTACAAAATGTTGGGTCCCTCTTTTTGCTTTTCATTTGCTTTTGCTTGCGGCTTTGCCTTGCCTTTCTTTCCTTTTGTTTTCTTTCTCCAGGGATTTCCTCCCCGGTGGTTGGTTTTGTTTGTGGTTTGGTTTTCGCCTTTGGGACTCCAGTCCTGGAGGTTGTTCTTTGGTGGGAACCAGATTCTAGACTCTGGGATTCTTCGCCATGATGTCCTTAGGGATACCATCACGAGGAATCCCTAGGCCTAGAGTCTAGAGGTTTTTCCTGTCTGGAGATCGTCGGAAGGAGGAGGATTACTTTTTATCGCGGGTATAAATAGGTCTATCTGTCACTTTCACAATTACCGTGATTAAAACCTTCGAGCACTTAGAGCGAATTAAAGAGTGATTTCAAAGCGATTAACAAAGTATTTGTAGAGAGTTTATGATAATCAGTGCTTAACATTTTCATTCATTCTTAAGCAAGTGCAGGTGCTTCATGGTGGTGCCTCTGACTAATTGACAGCTCAAGCTCCCTCGGTAACCCTTCCCTTTCCTCCGCTTTCTGCGTTCTTAGGTTGGTGTTTCCGCTTTCCCTCCTCTCTGTTTTGCTTCCGCTCTTTGGATTTTCTTTGGTTTTGTCTGGTTTTTTATTTGTCTCGCTTTGTTTTATTTCTTGTTTCATCTGGTCTTTTGTCTTCTGGTTTTTCCGCCCGTTGGTGGGTCAGCTCTGCGAGAGGGTTGTCCACCCTCTGTGCAAAAGTTGTCTTTCTGTAAATAGCGTAAATAGTGTAAAGAGTGTAAATCGCTATATATATTTGCACCTACCTTGTCTAGTTTTTCTACGGCTGTCATCCCGTGTTATATATTCATGTGCATATGTATATAGTTGTAATGTAACCCCTATATATCTCCCTATTTCGGTGTATATCCCTTCGGCTCTATGTATATCCTTCCAGGTGACTTGACTAGCTGGTCGAGTCGCCTTTGCTTCTGGTTTTCACCTTCAAACTCGCTTCGAGGCAGAAAACCACCTGTTTGAAACTCAGCTCACGGCCGGTTTTTAAATAGGAAGTTTTCTCTCTCCTCCTTGAAGTCTTCCAGAACCTCATTTACATCTCATGCGCGCAATCAATTCCAGCCAAGTGGCTTTCCCATTTTGCACTTTCAGACAGTTGGCTCCGACATCATCGCCATCACATCCATTTAATACCTACGCACATGGCGCCCATGTGGGCTTGATAACTTGCCTTTTTATACATCCTTGCTAACGGTCATTTCTCTAGACTTCAGGCCTTTTACCACCATCCATCCTGCGTCTTTGCCAAGTGTGATAAAATTTCCCAGACTCGGATGTACGATGAAGATCCTAAGTTTGCAATGTGTTTTTCTTTTTGGTTACCCTTGCATGATACTAACTTTTCAGGAAAGCAAACATCGCGGTGGTAAGATCTCCGGCCCCCGTAGTAACTATTTTATTTTGATAAAATATTCTGACGGTCGCTTTGCCTTGCAGGTTCCCAGACTTCATCTTCCAAACATGTCTGAAGCATCCGCATCGTCTCCTCCTGGAAGTCTAGAACTGCCAACAGCGACAAAAACCAGGGCAGCCATGAAATCTAAGATGGAGAGGGCCCTAGAGAAACTGCCCCTCACCATGAAGTTTGTGCAGAACAACGTCATTACGGGCTCAAAGATTGAGTCCAAGGTTAAGCTTATAACCGACACCAGCATCAGAATGTGGGCAGAGATGTAAGCCTTCATAAAAGTAATGCACATCCAGTGACAAGCTGGGGATCAATTAGCGATCAACGTCGGAGGTTTCAAGATCCTCCAGGCAGCTTGCTTCCCGTGCTCCGTGTAGTCTTCGAAGCTTATCCTGACGCTAGCGGCCAACTACAACTCCTCTGTTTGGACCGTTATGCTTGTAGCTATAGAACCTATAGGATACCCCATTCCTCTGGTATCCCTCAACCCAGACACATTCCATGTGGGATTAGGAATCCCACAATTTGACAGAGCCACAATTGTTACAAGGGCTGATGCCTTGGAACAATTTACTCAACTAGAGGATGCTGCCCGGGTGTACATGAATAACCACTGGCTCAAGGCCCCGAAGAGGGACCCAAAGAGAATTAAGATAGAAATCCCCCGCTCTGAATTCAAGGAGAGCATCTAGATGGGGATGATAGCATTGGCCCGGGTCTTTGAGCAACCCTCAGCCCAGGAGTTTGCCAAATGGATGTATTATTTCCTTGTCGGCATCTCTACCAAGGGAGAATTCTTTGACTAGGCAATAATAATCTCTAATCATGTCGACTCCCAGTTCCTCCAGGTGAACCAGAGGAAGAAGTTCTATATGTCTTCTTACATTTTTTGGGCCCTAGCACAACAGAGGCCCCACTCTAATGGCCTACTTACAGATGGTGTGCTCAGGATTGGCCCAAGACAAAAGGCACCATGGGACCATTTCTTGCAAATTCAATGGGAGGCCAGCTTCTCCAGTTTCTGCCGAGTAAATGATTCGTTCATTTACTATCACCTGCTCATACCCACCCAGGATGCTAGATACCACCTGTCCACTGAGGCGATGAAGTTAGTCAGTAGTTATGGACACTACTATATCCAATTCCAGCAGCATACATACATTAGGGTCACCGGCTTCTCTGAGAAACCCTACTTGTTGCCCAAGCATTGTGGGGACAAGATCGTGCTGCTAGAATATTGCCAACAAATAATGGAGTTGCACACCTTCTTAGCCCTCAAGAAGGTCCCCAACGTCCCGTTCCCGATCATCTGTGAGAACTACACCTGCAGTCTGGCCACCGCAAAAGAGGCAGACAATGAGCTGAAAAGTTATAACTTGCAGGAATTCTATTTGGCGTGGAAGAACTTTGATTCGCATGGAAAAATCGCAACAGCAGTGCCCTGGGCTTCAGAGCCCCATCGGATACACATGGAGGACTTTTGGGCTGATTGCCAGGATGATGTGGATGTATGGAGTAGGCACTATGTCAGAATGACAGCCAAAATGATACAGGAACTGAAGCTCCAGAGATTCCCTCCAGGCTTCTCTGATGCTGCCCCCACCATAGATCCCCAGTACAAAGAAAAGGGGATCGATAAAATGGCTCTACCAGTAATGGATTGGGCCGCCCAGGAGGGGCCCATGATTGAGGACTTCACTCGGGAAGTGGTTGAGTGAAGTCACGCCTATTTTAAAAAGGTGTGTCCCAGGAGTATGTGTCAAGCTCTCCAACCGGTGCTAAGATTAGCACCACAGCTGATACCAAGATTGACCCCAGGGGCTGGGACTTCTTCACAGGGCGCAGACAAGGGAAAAAAGATAGCTACAACACCCTCCGCACAAGAAGTCCCTATACAAAAATAGATCAAGCAATCTATGGTAGCCTCCTAACAGATGAGGGAGTAGTTAATAACGAGGCTTGCCACTCCCCCGCTCATGGCTAGACCAATTCGTCCTCCTTCCTCCCCATCGCTGGTAGCCCTAATGGTGAAGGCAACAGGGGTGGATCCCATGGAAGCGGTAGCAATAGTCGATGCGGGGCCACCTTTGATTACCCAGAGGAAGAGGAAGCACATAAAATAGCCCAAGGTAGAACCAGCGCCAGTGGCGTCCCTCCCCCGGGAAGTGGAAATTCTTTCTTCTAGCTCCCCGAAGCCGGAAAAGGAAACAAAGCCTGTAGAGGTCCTGGCCAGTCCCCCACCAAAAAATTTTAATTTATTCATGGCTGATGAGTTCGGCAACTTGCAGGGGGATGATACACAAGAAGGGACAAAAGTCCTAGGGATGGAGCACAGAGCTGCCGAACAAGAGGATGCACAGCAAGAGCAGTGAGTAGAAGAAAAGGAGTAGGAACCAGGGATTATCTTCAGGGCTCAAGCAATGCAAGGTCTGAGAGTGGACCAACAAAAACTGAGTGAACAAATGACATCTACTGGGGGACCCAGACCTTTGGGAATAACCATTACCCCAGTCGCCACGTTCCAAGGGCTACTCCTGGGATCCTCTTTTAAGCAGGTGATCACAGCGGCTCAAACTTTAAATCTTGGCCTGACACCTCCCATACTGCTAAAAGAAGTGCCGACAGAAGAAGAGGCCCCGATAGAAGAAGACCAAGAAGAGGAAGAAACGCAGTTTGAAGAAGAAATCCCCGAGAAAGCCTATCAAGGTCCAGATCTAGCGATTGATGTACAAGACCAGGCTGAGGAGATGGAGGTTGAAAAGAATGTTGCTGCAGAGGTTGAGGCAGGGGGAGGGACAGATGAAGTCCACGTTGACGAGGAGCAACAGCCACTGGACACCAGGAAAGAATCAGGAGAACAAACTCTGGTAGGAAGGCCACCTCTCCCACCTCAGTGGCTGGTAGAAAGTAGAAAGAGGAAATCTCAGTCCACTCTGGTGATTCCCCTCCCTGGCTGAAATAATGGCCCAAGTTTAGGCCCCGACAAAGGCGAAGAAAGCCCAGACAGTTCAGACTTTGCGAACTAGGTCGGGCGGAGAAACAATCGCTATGGTGGCAACACCTCCCCCAGATGCCAATGAAGCAACTGCAGATCCTATAGATTACAGTATTGCAGAGGTGTCCCTGGGAAAAACAGGAAAGCAAGGTGAGGTAGACTTGCTTAAGGAGGCAGCAAGGGCAGTGGAAGCCTGATATGAAAAGGAGGCCCAGAGGCTCAAAGCTGAGGAAGAGAAGAATGCAAACCTTATGGGGTTGCTTACTAAGCTGGCCTGACCCGTTAATGCTGCTCCTCTAGAGACCTCCACCTCAGAAGAATTACCGCAGAGTGACATAGACTCCCTCCGAGTGATGAAGAAGAAGGCCCAGGCAGTAGATGAATGGGTCGCCCTACAGATAGGAAACACCTGGCATTTCCTGGCGTCTACTCTCCTGGACTTATACACAGCCCAACAAGTTATTCATGAGGCAGGAACACTCATTGAGCAGTGGGAGAGTGACGTCAAAAATTACCAAGCATGGAAGGTAGAGCTCGAAGAGCTCCTCACCTTGGGAGAAGATATAATTTCCCAATCCAGAATTTTGGGTGAGGAATCATTTGATTTTGTGAGAACTCAGCACTCCAGACTTGACCTCACATTGGAGGTAACCAAGCAACTGGTAGAGTCCTTACAACAAAAGGTTAATTTTGTAAAATATTCTTCTAATTTATACAAGTCTTTTGTAATAAAGTCTTCCGGGGCTGATCCCCTTAGTACAGATACATATACCCCTGAAGATTTAGTTTTGGGGAGTTTTGATGAACTAATGGCATCTCGGTATCAATCCCCTGACGGGCTAGATGGGGCCCACATGGCAAGATTAACCGAAATGATACTTAAGGGCCATGACGCCGCAAGGATGACGGATGAATTCAAAGAAAATGTTTCAGACCTGGGGGAACAAGTTGAAGTGGCCAGGCATAGAAGGGTCAACCTAAAAGAGATAGATGAAGATGGCATTTCCTGCCTCCTTCAGGCCTTCAATGATAATAAACAACCTTGAGCTTTCTCCGGAGGCCGGGGGAGAACTCACATTGAGTATTCTTTATTCTTTTGGGGGCATAATTTCTCAGATCCTGGATTTCTGGATCCAAAGTTTTGTATTCTTTCAAGTGACCCGTGTCCCGGTCCTTGAAGCCGACCGGTCACTTTCAGAAGTGGTTAATAAAAATTGTCAGAAGGTGGTTGGCCACATCAAGAGGCATCGGCCTGGCAGATGGTTTTCTGACAGGGTGGTCTTCTAGAGGCGCCACTTGGAGGTACACCTGACACATTGAAGACAGGGCGCCGCATTTTCTATTTATGAGGTATGTAGCCTCAGTCCCTGGGGGACCTACTTTCTGCTTTCTCCTCTCTAGCTCTCTTCTCGAGACCAATTCTTCTGATGTATATTCTTATCTTATTCTTCTGACATGGCAGACCTATTCCATCTCTAGGTCTTTTGTAGGGTGGCGCAGGTAGTACCGGCCCCTAGATATTATATTTTATTGGAACATAATGTAAATAGAGTTAGGGTTAGAAGAGAGTTGTATAAATAGGCAAATCGGCCCATTTCCAAGGGTCGGCAAAATTGATGATTTTTTTGTCCATAGTAATAGCTAAGTGATTTTTCTTCTAAATTGCAGAGCTCAATGCTCCATTATTTTGTTATTAGTAGTTAGATGCTCCCCTAGGGCCACCTTTGTATCACGCACCAATGCTTGCTGGACTAAATATTAATGAAGAAGGAAGAATTCTTGGCAATGATGTTGTTGGTATTCGTGCTTCTGAGTTAATGGTATTTTGTGTTTTAATGTTCTTTATGTCTTTTACTTTGGTATGTTAAAGTAGATTAACAAACTCTTTACCCCCGCTACTGATAGAATGCTAGCTGATGGTTATGTGTTTCTTCGATATTTAGTGTAGTCTACCAGAGTATTATTGATGTTCTGGACATTTCAGCATGACTATAGTTAGATGAAATACTTCTAACCCTGCAGGATCCTTTTTCATTTTATTTGCTAAGTATAGAACGCTCGAAAAAACCTTACTTTGATCGAATCTCCGGAGAAGATGAGTTGAAGAAACCAACTATCCCCCTCGAAAATAGTCACTTCTCCCAACTGAGCCCCGCACCGTCGTGACCCAACACCCAGGTGCTTGAAGGCCCGTAGGATTTATTTCCCTAGACAACCTTTGCAGGCGGAGTTGGCTGATTTCCCCGAAACCCGATGACAACTTATGACTGTTGGCGAACCTGGTCAGCAAAACCCCATCAACACCTAGGAGTATATTAAAGACAACTAAAAAAAGAACTCTAGTAAATACATTATTTATAAACCTTTCTAATTTAGAGATTTGGTACTTTTGTGAAAAACTTAATAATCTAAATAACAAGAAATGATTTTTCAATTTGGCATGACTATCTTTGGACTATCTACTCCTACTAGAAAATTGGTAAATATATAATTAATATTAAACATTTATGATGATACCATTGAATAATCCTGGATAACTAAGAGGGGAGGTGAATCAGTTAACACAAAATAATTTTTATTAACTTAATCTATAGGAAGTAAACTTAATTCAATGAGATAATTATAACATATATAAACTTGAAATCACAAAGGAAAACTGAACACAAGAAAACCAGATTTACATGGAAAACCAAAGATGGAAAAAATCATAGAGAAACTAATTCTCATGAATAAGAACACTGATTAAGGTTATTTTTACAAAGGCTCATTGGTGGTATGCCTATTGTAGGTAAGGATCATTGTTGGTTGGCTCATTGTCAGTTAGGGTAACTACCCTAAATACATAAACCAACTATTACAACTGCAAATTGGATAACTACCAAAATAAGGAATGATGAGTAACAATTCCACTAGTAAAGTATTTCACACCAACTGCAACATAGAAGAATAATATTCTATCATTGATTGGATACAATTGCACAATGATGTTTGAATATCTTCTCTTCAAGTTTTAATTTCTCACACATCTATATCTCTTCATCAAATATAAATCACCTTCTACATATACTATTCCATGCTTGCATATTCATCCATGTCAGCTACGCACAATATTAATTATCATTTTATAATTTTTCCACATACAATTTTAAATACGTCGCACCAAGGCATTCCTATGTTGGTGATGAAGGGTACTCCCCTTATTAACACAAACACACACAACAAAATAAAAAATAACAACAAATTGTAAGGACAAGAAATTGGCTTTCTATTATCTCTAATGAAATGGAACTAATTTTTTTAGAAATCTAACATGCACAGCCACATGGGCATTTTCATTACAATATTCTGCAAGCCAAAGCCACCAGAGATATTTCCCAAAAATAGCCCTAGATAACCCTATAAGCCTTCATTATATAGGCAATTTTAACCGCCCAAGAAGGTTCTAGAAATTTTAACCCTAAAGCTTGAGGCCAACCATCACTAAGATATTATTATTCATTTTTATTACAATAGAATAGGCCCCAAACAAATTCCAGATTTCAAAATAAATTCTGTAGGAATTTCATTTTCTACTATCTCAGGTAGTGTAACTTCCAGAGACCGTAACTCATCGCCCGTTGATCTGATTGGCTATTATAACCCCATTTTAGAAATTTCAAGAAGTTCTCTTTAACACCTATCTTGGTGAAACTCCAGTCAACCAAGGTTTTGACCCCATTTGGAGCTTCTAAAGCCTTCAAAATTGAGTTTGATGTTTTTGTATCCTACTGCCAATACCAAAAATTCTCAATATCTTCAAAACTAGACTTGATCTTGAAATGGAACTTTACTGACATGTTGATATAATCAAAGTGAACCTTGAGGGAAGAAAATATGACATTCTGAGCTCAAACAAAAAACTTACTAAAAATAGTAAATTTCCATAAATAGCAGCTCTGCACAAAGATAACCCTTGTTAAAAAGAAACCAAAAAAATATTTTGGGTGATGCAAGTTTTCCCTTACACCCAGGATGCTCTTGCATCAATTGGAAGGAATGAAATGTGGACCACACCAAAATATCCTTGCTCAATACATCATGCTCTCCACTCATCACATCATTCAAAGCCAAAAATGAGATCTATACATTATAATGTATATCATGTTGCTGAACAACAATAATTGATAACCAGATAGGAGTGGACCCAAATGAAGGTATCTCAATACGTTATAACATGAATTAGACCAATATAATCATGACCAAAGATCAAACACTATAGCACATCATTTGAAGCACACTAATTCCAGATCACCAAAGCCAAATGGAATTTCCACCAAATATGTTGACATCAATGACAATCATTAACGACAACAAGAATAATCAAAATCACATTCCAACAATCTCCCTCTTTTTTATTGATGTAAACATTCATCAATGATAAAACAAATAAATAAATATCAACATTTTAAGTCTTATTTTCTTTTCCCCTTTTGACAACAATGACAAAGGACAAAAATCCCCGTGAAAAACTTACTTTGCTCCCCCTAAGATGAATCAACCAAGCATTGATCCATAAAAGAATAGGCATATAATACCCTAGACTAATGCACACCTCAGTTCATATTAGTCTTGACTAAAAAAGGACAGAACCCCCAACTTCTTCTTGAGATATTCAAAAGTATCCTTGCACAATAGTTTTGTAAAAATATCTGCAATGTACTCTTTTATAGGTACATATTCAATTCTTACTTTAATATCTAAAACCTTCTCCCTCAAGTAGTGATATCTAATGGATATATGTTTCATTCTAAAATGTTATATACCAGATTCTTAGAAATTTTTATGGCAATGGTATTATCAGACAAAATTGAGATAGGTTCATCAATGTTATGCCAATATCCTTCAATGTCTATTTAATCCAAAGTACCTGAGTGCAACATGAATATTCTGCAATATATTCAACTTCAAAGGTAGATAATGACACTAAATCCTATTCCTTACTTGACCAAGCAACCAATTAGGAGCTAAGAAAACAAGATTCACCACTTTTACTTCTCTGGTTATCAACAAAACTGGCCCAATCTGCATCAGTATAGGCTGTCAAAGTGAAATATAAATCCATAGAATACCATAATCCAAATTCTTTTGTTCCTTCTAAATATCTAAAAATCCTCTTTACTACAACAACATGTGATTCTATTGATTCTTGTGAAATATGGTTGCTAAAAAAATATCATACATAATATATAGTCTATTAGTAGTAAAATACAATAAAACTCCAATTATTTATCTATACTTACTTGCATCATCTTTGGGTGAATCATCCTCTTTTGTTAACTTGCATCTAGTAACAATAGATGTACAAACTGGTTTAGAATTTTCCAACCCAAACTTCTTCAACAATTCTCTAATATACTTGGACTAAGAAATGAAAACTCCTTTTCTATTCTTATTTACTTGTAATCCAAGAAATAAATTTAACTCTCCAATCATCTACATTTCAAATTCTTGTTTCAATTCCTCTACAAATCTTCTGCATATATCATCATTACCTCCAAAGATTATGTCATCAACATACACTATAACAATCAACATATGATCTGAATTAACTCTGCAGTATATGTTGTTATCAACAAATCCCTTCTTAAATTTATATAAAATTAGATACTTCTCTAATCTTCCATATCGGGCCCTAGGTGCCTGCTTCAATATGTACAATGTCTTCTTCAACTTGAAAAATTCATTCAAATCTATCTCTAACTTTAATGCTTTCATATTTTCAATGTAGACCTCTTCCTTCAATTCTCCATTTAAGAATGCTAACTTTACATCCATCTAATAAAATTTGAAATCTTTAAAATATGCAAAAGCTAAAAAATATTATGATCGCTTCTATTTAGGCAATAGGGGTAGATGTTTCTTGAAAATTGATACCTTTGATCTGAGTGTAACCTTTGCAAACTAGTCTTTTCTTAGTCCTTATTACCTTTCCATTTTCATCAAGCTTGTTTCTAAATACCCACTTTTTTCCATTCACATTTTTGTCTACCAGTGTGGACACAAGCTCCCAAGTTTGATTCTTCTCAATCTGATCAAGCTCTTCTTTAATTTCCTTTACCCAAATTTGACCGTTGCATGCTTCTTCTATAGTCTCAGGTTTAGATTTTAATAGTAAATACAATAAAAAATGTTCTTAGGTTGTCTTAATTATTCTGATAATGTCTTTATTCTTATCTCCAATAATCTGATTTTCTAAATGATTTCTTTGTACATACCTTGGAGTCTTACTTGTAGATGTTGGAGCCTGCTTTGTCTCTTCTTCTTCTTCTTCTTCTTCTTATTCTTCTTATTTCCTATCTTAATTTCCTATGTCCTTTGAGTCAAATTCATATTCAATATGTTTGTCAATATTTATTTGAATATCTTGATCAAATTTCACATTCTACTTTTCAACTATCTTGTTTAGTCTTTTTTATAACACTAGTATGTTTTTCTCTTTGTAGAATAACCCAAAACTATGCCTTCATCAACTCTACTATCAAACTTTCCAAAATTGTTTTCATCTCTCTAAGTGTAGCATTTACTTTCAATTTTTTTGAAATACTTTATAGCCAGAGCTCTTCCATGCCATAGTTCAAATGATGTCTTTCCATATTTCTTTCTAAATACTACCTAGTTAAGATTATATGCAACAACGAGAATATCTTGTCTCTAATATACCTTTAGTAAACCTAGTTATTAATCATCGTTCTAGCTTCTTCTTGAATTTTTTAGTTCATTCTTTCTACCAAACCATTCTATTATGGTGTCCTTGGGCTAGATAACTATCTTTTGTTGCCATGTTTCTCATAGAAATTGTTAAATTCATCAAAAGTAAACTCTCCTCCTCCATCAAACCTCAAACACTTGATTTTTCTATCTACTTCATTCTCAACTCTTTCTTTGAAAATATTTAATTTTTCTAATGATTCTGATTTTTCTCTTAAGAATGAAACCCAATTTAATATGGAATAATCATCAATTGAATAATCCATAAAAAATCATCAATTAAAATCATAAAATATCTCTCATCTTGTAAGCTTATTGTCTAGTTGGACCACATAGGTTAGTGTGTACAAAATACAACAAAATGGTAGAAGAATGATCTTGTCCTTTGAATGATTCTTTTGTTTGTTTTCCTTCTTAACATCCTTCGCAGATAATACTGTCTGGTTTGGTTAGCCTTGGCAAATCTCTAACTGCACTATTTGAACTTATCCTTACCAAACTGTCAAAGTTAATGTGACACATCCTCTGGTGCCAAAGTCAACTCTCACTGGACTATGTTATTAAGCATCTCTTTGTACTTTCTAGTTGATACATGTTTCCACCTATCCTTATTCTAGCAAAAATAATAGTTCTAGACTTCTTTCAAATCTCATATCCATCCTCCTAAAATACAACATCATAACCCTTCTCACACATCTATCCAACACTCAGAAAATTGTGATGCAAACCCTTCACATAGTAAATATTGTCAATGTTATGTTTTCCATAAAAAGTAATAGAACCAATTCCAACAACCTGTGCCATTTTATCATCACCAAATCTAACAAGACCACCATCATAATCTTCAAGTTTTACAAACTCACTTTTATCACCAGTCATATGATTTGAGTATCCATTATCAATCAACCATTCATCTTTATTTCTTCTAACATACAATTTATTCTCAATGATACCATTAGATCCCACACAAATGTTAGAAATATCAAATTGAGGTTCTTCTTTTTCAATAAAAAATAGGCAATCTTCTTGATCTGATTCATTATATGATATACTAGCATTTTCATTAACATAGTAGGATTTCTTATTTAATATTTTAAACTTCCTTTTTGTTCCTTTTTCCAAACACCTAGTTGTTATATGACCAATATTTCCACATATAAAACATTTAAGAGGTAACATACCTTTGTATTTGTCGGTACCTTTCTTCATCTTGTGAAATTTGCTTCTAGCTCATCAAAAATTTCATTGTGAGCATCATCCTCTATATTTGTGGATTTAAAGGAGGTTTCAGATTTCTCCTTCTCTTTTCTAAATTTTCTCATCTCAAAAGAAAACAAAGTGCCAAATATATATTCTCTATTAAACTTCTTCAGATTATAGACTTTCTCAATTGCAGAGATCTTGTCATTGTAACTATCTGGTAGGGTCATCAAAATATTTTCCATAATAACTTCATCTGTCAAAGTGCCTCCCTGATTTTTGACTTCATTCTCCGCACTGTCAATTCTGTCAAAATAGTTTGCAATGTATTCACTTTCTTCTATTCTCAAATTTTCATATCTACACTTAGAATTCAATATCTCTGATAATTTAACTCGATCATTTCCTTCATACATCTCTTTCAAATTTTCCCAAACATCATAAGCAGTATTCAATGTAATAAATTTTGTCAACTAAGTTTTTGATAAAGCACATAGGATAGCATACCTCACTCTTTCATTCTCTTCATGAGATGAAATCTCATATGTAGTAGTACGACCATTCACGAGTGTAACATATTTTGTCTCAACAACTTTTCAAGTAGTATAGCTCAGGGAATTCAGGTAACCTCACATCTATACTTTCCAGAAACTATAGTCGAATCCATCAAACATAGGAATAAACAATTTGTGTGCCATTGAATCTACCTCAAGTGCTTAAGATATTCTATGAGGAACCAATGCTCTAATACTAATTATTGAATATTCCTAGATAATTGAGAGGGGGGTGAAATATCATCTATCATAAAACAATTTTCATTAACGTAATCAATTCAGAGAAAATTTAATTCAATCAGATAATTATAACAGATATAAACTTGAAAGAACAAAGGAACACCAAATTTACGTGGAAAAACCAAGATGGGAAAAAAATAGAGAAACTAATTTTCATGAATAAGAACACCAATTAAGGTGATTTTTAGAAAGGCTCACTACTGGTATGCTTACTGCAGTTAAGGCTCATTACTGGTTGGCTCACTATCGATCAGGCTAACTTCTCTAAATACACAAACCAACTATAACAAATGAAACTTGGATAACTATAGAAATAAGGAATGATGAGGAACAATTACACCACTAAAATATTGCACACCAACTGCAACACAGAAGAATAATCTACTATCATCAATTGCATACAATCACAGAATGTGTCTAAATATCTTATCTTCAAGTTTGCATTGCTTGCACATCTATATCTCTTCATATAACATAAATAAACATCTACTTATACCATTTCATATTTCCATATTCATCCATGTCGGCCACAAACAATATTAATTATGGTTTTACAAGTTGGCCACATACAATTTGAAATAGGTCTCACCAATATATTCATGTGGTGGAAGGAATGAAATGTGGACCACACCAGATTGTCCTCACTAAATGCAACACACTATCCACTCATCACATCATCTAAATCCAAAGAATAATATCTACACATTATAATGCATATTATGTTGTCTAACCACAATCACTAATAACTAAATAGGACCGGTCCCAAAGGAAGGTGTCTTGATACGTTACAACATGAATGGGACTAGGAAAATCATGACCAATGATTGAACATTATAACACATCATCTGGAGCACACTAATTAAAAATCACCAAATCCAAATGGAATTGAAACCGTATATGTTGACATCAATGACAAAAATAATAATCAAAATCACATTCGAAAAGATACTACTATTGACTACTATATGTAGGGGATGCTTATTGATTTATCATTATTTATTAGAATTATATAATTTTAGATCATTATAGTGCACTATTTTCCATTAATCATCTTGATTATATAAAGTAGATGAGTTAATCTTATTATTCTTGGTATATCCTTTATTGTGTGAGATTACTTTTAGATAGTGTGAAACTGATGCTTATATTTCAAAGTTTTCAAATTCAAAATTTTGCTAATTTTGACCAATTTATGTCCATCATGAGCTAACTTGATACATATTTCATTTGATTTCTATGAGAAAATATTTTAAGTTATTCAATGTTTATTTATTCATTGAAAATACTACACATTACAAAGTGCATCATTCTAGGAATATTTTTTAGAAGTATTAAAAGGAACCAAAATTTTGCATTGATATATCTCCTAGGATTCTTGCTTTATTGAGGAGTAATTGTTGATAATTTTCACAATATTAACATTGGTTTAATCAAGGGCATTTACCTAAGAGAACAAGACCCTTGTGATCAAATTATCTCCCCAAGGTATTCAAATACCAATAATCCTTTAAATTCAATGAAGAGAAAGGAGTTTGATAAATAGAAAAGATTTAACAAACAAATTTTGCCAAATGAAACCACATATTAATTTGTGCTACACAAAAGTGATCTAGAGCCATATGGTTGAATTTTTCAATAAAGAAATGATTACAATTCTAAGATGCTTTCCAAACAAAGAGTATTTAGATTTTTAATCTTAAAACTTGTGAATATCAACATGGATGGAGACATTTTTCTTTTGCATTTCAATGACATAAAATTTTAGTTTTTATTGTTTATTTTATTATGATAACTCATCCATCTTTTAATAAAAAATCTCTTAATCATCAACCAAATTCAAAGCGGGAGTCCAGGCGTGAGTTGTGCGGGGGGCGTGAGTTGTGCGGGGGCTATGGTTTCAAATGAAAGTGACAAGGAAGGTGAATCTAAAGCAGATAATGATGACCCATTTTTGATGGCTCTCTAGGGTACAAGGTTTTATTCTTGGTTTTGGTGGGATGGATCTCTTGGGGTTGCTTGAGTGTTTTCAAGTGTTTATTTATTTCAAGCACCAAGATTGCTAGGGGCCTCTTTTCCCTTCTTCCCCTCTCCATATAACAGTTCTCTACTTGTGCTATTAGAAACCTATGGATTTTGGGATGTGTACCTGTTGGTTCCTTATTTTATACCAATTAATCAAGGCTCTTTACATTTTAATTGGTGTGTGAATAGGGTCTTGGATACTTCATTTTGGTTGGGGTTTCCCTGTTACTGGGATTGTGGTGTCTATTCTATCAAGGGGAGGCTTTCTGTTTGTAGGAGATTCATTGATGAAGGTTGTGTTTCCCTCTTTCATTCAACCTTCCTCATATGCCCTTCCTATGCTAGCCATGTTCTCGAAGGTTTTTGATATCTGATTTCCCTCTTTTTTTATTTGGGCTATAGAAGCCCTTTGGTCAGGCTCTTATCTTCTATGCCCTATTTCAGTGCAAGTTTAGTATCTTGTTGCTGGGGTTTTCTAGGTAAGAGGTGTTGTTGTGGGGGAATTTTTGTCCTTTGTGGTTGCTTTTGAATTCCCTTATGGGGCTAGTGATTCCCCTATTTTGGTTCATTTTAACAACCTTTCTATTAAGGGTCTCTTAGATGGTTGCTTTGTTGTGTTTGTTTGTGGTCTTTGATGTTAATGGTTGTATGGAGGCTCACTTTTATTGGCATTTCAAGCACTGCCAATATTTTGGGTTCACTAGAAGATCTATTGATAGTGATATGAATTTGATGATTTCTTTCATACCCTTTCCCTTTTTTGGTTCTCTTTGGTGTCTAAATCTGACTACCTTAATCTTATTAAGGTTAGATTTAGTTGTGTTTTTGGTTAAGGAACTCTTCTCATGTTTGGGAAGAGTGTCTTTTGTGAAATTTTATTAAGAGGGCCCTTGTTATTTTCCTAGGTTATTTCTTGGTGTGGGAATTTTGTTTTCTTTCCTTGGTCTCTTTCCTCTTGGCTCCTTTAGAGGTCGAGTTGTCTCCTATGGAGGTGAAGGTTGTAATCTTGGTTGAGATCAAGGATGCATTCTTGTACCTATATTCTTCCTCCACTATTTATCCCATTGAGGTGAATGCTTTTTAGATTAATTTGGAGAATTTGTGAAGGGAGAACTGATACACTTCTTGGTTAGTTAGGTTATGGAAGCTTTGTAAAACTCTTTTTTCTTTCTAAAGGTTAAGTGAGCCTTTAAAAAGACCTTTGTATTGATGTAAGGGGATTTTTCTATTTGTTGTCAGTAGTAAGACATTTTTCTTGATATTTTCATTAGGATACCAATTGGTTTTCGTAGGTTGGGTTGTTGTTTGTTTATGTTTTATTTTTCATAGCTATTCTTCTGAGGGTTTTAGATCCCTTAAAAATATATTGTACAGGGTTTCAAAGCCCCTTGAAAACATGTTTGTTCCTTAATAAAAAACATGGGTGGAGACACCAGAGTAAGATTGGAGCCAAACCCACTATTTGGAATATTTGCAAGGAGGGGGGGTGTTGCGTAATACATTGAGAACATGAATGGGCATGATGAAAAGTTAGCTATCAAGTTTTCTTCCTCTTGGGTAGATAAAAGGGTTTTGATTGGGGGTATTTCATTTCAAATCAATGAAGAGGTGATAGTTAAGGTGACAGGTCTCTCAACTGCTGGAACAAAATGAGTGGGTTGTCAAATATGAACAACCTCAACTAGTTTTTTAGAGAGAGTGAAAGTCCTATTAAACATCATGGTGGTTATGAATGAGAGTGGCTTCTAGAGCCCTAGGACCAATTATACCTCATGATGATGAAATATTTCACCCTTGAAGGTAGATTTAGGGTTTACTATTTCTATCATATTCCCTTCCTTAATCAATTTTGTAGCCATAATAGTATCCCATTTCCTTTTTTCTCCTTCACTCTCTGAAGAATTTATTTAACGAAGCTATGAATTTTGCTAAAAGCTAGGGAAAAACCTATCCCTCTTCACCAAGGCTTTATTCTTAGGCTATATCACTTCCATTTGTCTTCCTACCTACCTAGACCTATGTGGTCCATGAAGCTCCCAACTCTATTACGCCCCACTTTCTAGCCATTTGGATGTCACTCCTAGCCTGAGTAGAAAGAAATGTTTGGAAAATCCAATTTTAAAATCCCACCAAGGCTCCCCTGAAACACCTACCCACATTATTACTGAGGTGGAATATGTTGACTGTAAGCGTAAATCCCAACCCCCAAACAAAAAAGGTAAATCTTTGACTAAGAAAACCAAGCTCACCATACAAGAGGTAGACTCTGATACTTAGGTTGTTGAGGAAACTAGTACCTCAAGAAGGTCTCATAGACTAGTTACTTTCCCTGCATGGAAGCACAAAAATAAAATTATAGAGTTAGATACTAAGGAGGAGGAAGGGAACGAGAGTGCAAAAAAAGAAGATAAAGGAAAAGGGATGGAAATTGACAATGAAGGGGACACATAAATAGAATATAACTCAAAGATAGAGAACAATTTGACTCATGTTTCAGAGAGAGTCAAAATAGGGCCTATTGAGATTAGAAATGAGATGTTGCTAGAGGAAATTGATGCCAACAAACCAATGTTGTCAGGACCTATGGGGGAATTAAATTAGTGACCCATGCTAAATATACCATCATGGCAGATGAGCTTGAGACGACCAAGGCAAGAGTGTCTGAGCTAAAAAGTAAAATTGGGAGTATCTCCATACTTTCCATGCTTGTGATACATAGTTTGGCTACTTCTCTATGTCTCATGTAGAAGAAAGTTGTTTGAGATGAGGAAAATGAGGAAGGAAATTATGAGGAACTCTCCAAGTTCATAATAGAAGATTGGTCTACTGTGCTATGACAAATCATATGCACCTTCAAAGGAGACCAATAGGGACAAGTTCCCTTTTAATTTTTTTTCTTTGTTGTTATTTATCGGTTTGGGCATAGTTTAAAGACTGTTTGTTTTATTTTGGTTTTTAGTTCTGATACTGTTAGTAATGTTTTTATGCTTATTTCTTTGGATGGACCTAAGTGGCCCTATTTTCACATATTTATTAGTTTAGATGGTATACTGGATAGAAGATCTATAGACTTTTATTATATTTTGATGGCTTGGATGATTGTTATATTTTGAGGTTTTTGATGTTAGTAGTTAGAGATTAATGTTTTGTTAATGTGCTGCTACTATCTCGCTCTCGATTGGACAGCCTCTAGGCTTTTGTATTAACGAGACAGCACCCTACTTTTTTCTGATTTTAATATAAAAAAATGATATTAATTATTGATATCATCATTCATAGAACTACATAAAATTTCTTAAAATGATTGTAGTTTACACACTCTTATCATATTCCCAATTGTTTTTTATTAAGGTAAATACAATTTTTGAAGGGAACTGCAACCCTTTACAACAATAGAAAGATAAGAAATTAAAGTACAACCCTTAAAGAAATAGCTGGGGGACCAAGAGAATACAGAACCCACCCAGCACAAACAACTAGCAAATAAAACTAGCAGCCCCAAACCATCACTTCAACATCAACAAAAAAAATCAAAAACACTAAAGCTCTAACTGCTCTACACCAAGAGAGGAAGGCCGAAGCCATACAACTTAGGAAACCATATCCATTTATCCCTTAACCCCCTTCTTATGGGATCTGAGTATCATATCAAAGGAAGGCGAGGATCTCTTGACATATTTTCCTTTAACCATAATCCATCCTTCTTCCACTTTGGTAGCCTCATTCTGCCAGCATAGGGAATCCAAAATAGATTTCTCAGCATTCGTTGAATTTCCAGCACCCAACTCAGGCACAAGCGGCAGCAAACCAGATCCTGGACTCCTCCCAGCAGGAGAGGGAGAAGCAAGAGGACCATAAGAACCAACATCCCAATTAATATTCCCAATTATTATTCACTCTAATTTAACTGATTTATGTCAAATTAATTACATTTAATTAATCAATCTAAAATAATTTAAATAGAAAATATCTAACTTTACACTTATTTACAACTAATTAAAATTTTAAAATATAATTGATTCTCCAACTTGAAGGAATACATCTTTATATGAGCTAGTATAAGTATTTTAAATATATGCCTGAATTTTTATTCAAACATATCAATCTTGAATTATTTTATTGTTTAGGATTATATTTAATTTTTTCTTTGGTCAGTAATCTCTTTTGATTGGAGCTATGAACCAGTGGGGTCACATTTGGGGGACCCCATCCCCGTGGTTATATTTTTGTGACTATTGAGGCATGAACACCTTCCTATGTTGGTCATTCAATTTATACCGCCTTTCATTTCTCCTTATATCTTTTCTCTATCTTGTTGTTACTCCTTATCACTCCACACCTTATATCTCTCATTCGCGTGGCAATACTTCTCCTTATAACTCTCATCTTCTGCACACATGTAAGCTCCCTTTTCCCCACGTACTCCTTATCTCTCCCATACTATCCCCACCTTATCTCTCCATTGATTGTTCCACTACCATGCCCATCCTCCTTATCCCTCCACGATGCAGTCATGTGTAGTCCCTGCTAGTTTAGATGCCCCACACACATACCCCTCCAATTCTGACCATTGCATACAACACCCATATTTCTCTATTCATCGACCAATAACGACTAGTGATGCAGATACCATAAACAATAACCATCCTTAGAACCTTCTAACCATGTGCATGTACTTTGTCTACCAATTCTGCCTACCTTGCATTGATTTTTGATCTATTTGTAACCTGCACGGAATCGAACATTGAACCTCTGAATTACCATGGCTTGCAACTACTGCTACACTATGAGGTGAACCCCAAAATTATATTAAAATTATTTATATTTAAAAAATTATTTTTTAATATTATTTAAAATTTTATCATTATTAAAAAATTATATTATTTTGATTATGTAAAACTTATTTTATAATTGAATTTTTAAATATATAAAGTATATTTATATTTATAAAAATTTAAAATAATACAAGTGAATTATGCCTTCTAAAAAAATTTGAGTAAAAAGAAACGAAACACACATATATAAGATAATTAAGTTCAAAACATACATATAAAGAAAGTTGTAAAATCAAAAATTACTTTATAAAAGAGAGCATCTAATGGAACTAACATCACAATTTTTTTATTATTTTAATAAACATTAAATGTTTTGAATATATAAACCTAAAGTTTATTTTATTTATAAAACAATAAGATAAAGTGAATTCTTATTGTTTAACTAATATCTTTTATAAATTCACTTTTTTAAAAAAAATAAAAAATTGTCCATCTTTGTACTAAAGTCAATAATACTAAAACTTTATCTTTACTTTATTGCTTTAAATAATTAAATTTACCTAACTTATTTTATCTAAAAGATGATTGCACATTCCATCACATATACCTGTAACCCAACAAGGATCCTAAGGCATAAATACTTAATTTATAATATAGTTCAAATGTCAAATTATTATTTTTTAAATCCTAGTTTTATTTATATACATAAAGTAAATGACCTCGTGCCAAGCCTTTCAAACTCTTTGTGAGTTCCAGCCTAGAATGAATAGATATATGCTATCTAGAAAGTTAAGTATATATAACAACTATATTATTCTTCCCAAATTTAAGATAGGGTGCGAATTAAGTAGAACATGCAAATGTCATTTCAAAAGGTGTTAGGTATTCTATGGATGTTTTCTTTTATTGACATCACCTCCATGAAAATTCAAATTTTATTAAAGGAAATTATATTTTAGTATAACTATTAATATTAATTTAATAATGTATTTCGTAAACTTTTTAATATAATCGGTGGTGTTGGTGTCACACTCTTCTGATATTATGTGGGTTATGGGTCCTCTCGTACCATATGAGTTGGAGGGAGACTAGACCTCATGTCCTTGTACCTATCACAATAAGCTCTTGTCAATAAAAAAAGTCATCAACCCAAAAAACATAAAATTTTATATAGTAGAAGTGTTTCATAAATTTGTATGATTGTTTTAAATTTGTTTGATTAAATACTTTAATTTTTTATAATGATACTTTTGTTATTTTTTATTTTTATTTTGTTAAAAAGAATTTTTGTTTATTAGTTATTGTTAGATCGATTTAAAAACAAATCAAGTCTATTTTTCTCTCTATTATAACATTTATTTTTCGTGATACAATCACTGAAAAAGTTGTAATACTTTTGGACAACCATTATCTTGTGCACACCAAAGTGAATAATGGTTTTTAGTATGTTTACTTCTCTATTGGCGATTTTTTTTACTATCTTGTTTAGATCAAATATTTTTGTCTTACAAAATCTGTTTGAATTATTGCAATTTTTTCATGGGTGAATATCACCCATTTTTGAATATTTTGTCTCATTCAGGATTTTCTTCTTCTTCTATTACTCTAAAATTTTCACTTCTAAAAGCTCTCTTTGGAGTAACTATTTTCTCCTTCCTCTTTTGATGATAGAATAACTTATTCAAGCTCTTCTCTTTCTTTCAAGAGTTTTATTGCTTCATTTCTTTTATGAGAGCATTCTTATTTGCAAAATCTTCATCACATTGTTTGTGCGTTTAAAGGGTTTTCAAAAATTTTGACAAAACAAGTCATTCTTTATAAAATATTTGTCATATTCATTCTTTTATTTAGTTCTTACCATTTTGTACATTCTAGACTAAATGCATGTACATAACTTCTTGTCTATTCATGAAAAAAAAGGATCAAAATAGAAGTTGGACCACTTTGACAAACTCCAATGCAACCTTTGCAAATTTTCCTTTCCCAAAACTGTGCAACCCGGACTTTGTCACAACATATGCTTTAATATATCTTACCCTTCATTGATTCAATTAACCATTATGTTTAAAAATTCATTTTGACTAGATTTTTATTTATAATTTCACTTTTAATCTTAATTATCCTATAAATTTTTCATTATAAAAATATTTTTTATGTATAGCAGATAAATCCATAATAGAATATAATTGACTACAATCATGATAACATTCTAAATTAGATCTATCTAAAATAATAAGCATTTTGATTCCTCTTTTTGAATTTTGTGTTACCATGTAAATAACAAGTCTATCTAATTTATGTTTTGGTGCATTAGGGGTACACCTATGATTGGCTCAATGTGAAACCCACCTTACCTTGGTCCTACTTGCTGCCAAGTTAGGGCTAGGAAGGGTGAATCTGGGAAAGACTAATCCTTTGGTGATGCACGTAATTGCCTACAAACCATGTGCATTTATTAGGCCTAATCCTTAGAGTCAAACCCAAGACCAATGGAGAAAAAACCCATGGCCCAAGTTGACATCACTAGTCATGCGGGCTAGGTATGTCTAATTTATTAGACCTGCTATATTTTGGATGCTTTTGGTAGTTCAAAGTACACAATACTTGTAATTGGAAGGGGAAATCTTTATTAAAAAATGAAGATGATATTTTTCTTTAGAAAGCTATACCATTTTCTATAGATTTTTTGATCAAGAATATATATATATATATATATATATATATATATATATATATATATATATAT
>MU226542.1:1206156-1225803 GCA_018584345.1 Thuja plicata
ACGGTTAAGTCCACCTTCTACAAAAGGATTTTAGATGTGATGCACTTGTTAGAGTGCAACTACATAGGTCTTTGATCTGATGATAAATGCAATCTTCAATTTCTGATAAACAGATCCTATAAAGCTCCAAAAATACTATTATTCATCCTTCCATGATTGAGTATTACCTTTATCTGCTCATCGATAGCCTCTATGTGTTCTTTGATAACTGATATATTCTGTTTGTGATCTTTGCATGAATTTTGCCTTTTTCTCCTTATATTCTCTTCATGGCTATCAATTATAAAGAATTCATGTAATCACAATTGAGTATGAACATCTATTTATACTAATCTAGGCTCAATTATTGATTCATGCATTTACACATTAACTCTAGATTCAAGATATACAACTTGATCTTGATCTGTAGTTAGATATGCTTTAGATCCATTAGGATGCTTTAAAGCATTTACATAAAGCTTGCATGACCATAAAAAACAAAAAAAACAATTCTAAAAAATAGAATAACTTTGTCTTATCTGCCATGTATAAATTAGATCCACAATTTGCAGCTTTTCTAACTGTCGGTACTGATGATTCTGACAGTCAGTGTTCTTGGTCGTCGGTGTTTCTTTCTCTGAACATGTCGTTGAGTATGCTTGTCTGTTCCTGTTGGGTTGATTCTAGAAACTATGTCACCGATAATGCTTGTGTTTTTTGGTGAAGCTTGTGTTCTTCGATGAAGCTTGTCGCATTTATACTTAGCATTTTTCTCAAAATTCTTTGTGCTGTCGGGTATGCTTGCATTTCACCGGTACTGATTGTGTTTTGCCGATGATGCCTGCTATCTGCCGATAATGCTTTCTGACTGTGTTTTTCCTCTGAGTATACTAATGGAAAAATAATGTCATCACAATTTTGGTAGTGTATATTGGGGCTCTCACTTGCAGATTATTGTAATGAGAAGACCCATGTGGCTGTAGCAAGTTGTTTCTAGAATGTTGTAATATCATTTCATTGAAGATAATAGAAATTGTTTCTATTCTTGCAAGATTTTGTTTATTTATCAATTGTGTAGAGTGTGTTTGGGTGAGTAAGGGGAGTACTCTTCATCAATTTGTTTTAGAGAATAAGTTCCTAAGTATATAAGTAGATTATCGAATGTGTAGTAGTTTGCACTAGGATTATGGTTGTGGGTCTGAGAGATAAGTAAGGAATAATGCCTCCACAAAGGAACCATGGTGAAAGAATCATTGGTGTGACAAAAAAGGGTGTAAGAGCCCTCTAAAGACAAGTGAAAACACTATAAGAGGAGAGTATATTAGGGCAAGAGATGAAAGTGAGAACAAATTTAAGGAAGAAGGGCAATTTGAGGAAGAGAAAGAAATAGCTAGAAATATCGAAAAGGCTAGGTTTTTTAGGTCCATTTCCAAGTTTGGAAAGAAGCTGAAGATTGAAGTTTTCAAATTTTTTGATAATATTTTAATCAATTAGATCAATGAAAAGGAAGATTATTTTGAGTATGAAGAAGTAGAAGATCCTTAGAGGGTCAATTTTGCAAAGACTAAGCTGAAAGGTCATGCTAAAATTTAGTGGAAGTTAGTTCACTTAGAGAGGAATAGAAGAGGAAAAGAGAAAATAAAAAGATGGGATTGGATAGTGGAAAATTTAAAGGGACAATTCATTCCCAATGACTATGAGCTTGATTTTTTGAAGAAAATACAAGGGCTGAAGAAAGCAGGAAAATTTGTCAAAGAATGTATAGAAGAGTTATATTGAGTCCTAATTAGAACATGGAAATATGAGGCTAGAAAGGATAAAGTTGTCTGTTACATAAATGGGTTGAAGCCAAGTATCCAAGAAGAGTTGGTATTGTTAAAATTTCTAACATTGAAGATGAATATAAATTTTCTTTGAAGGTAGAAGAGAAGGTACACAAGAGATTTGAGAGAAATAAGAATAGAAGAGGTTGTGGTGGAAAGACCGTTGGACAGTCTTATGGAGGCTGAAATAAGACCAAAAAAAGAGTGATGACTTTAGTAGCAATCAAAATTAGATGGGAAATAATTTCTTATCAGCCTTGTAATAAAAATAATGGAGATTAAAGAGAAAGAGGAAGAGGACCACGACTAGGAAGAGGAGATTTCTGTGGAACATGTTTCCAATTCAAAGAAGGACATAGTTCCTATGAATGTCCCCAACGTCAAGGGATGAAAAATAGGAGATCAGGGGGAAATGCATATGTTACAGATCCAGATGAGGATATTGAGTCTCACTACCATAAATCCCTATGATTAGCTCCACTTTTTCTCCCTTTTTGCGTCCACCCACTGCTTTAATTTATTTCTCCTCCATTTTTTCAAAACGTAGGAGTTATTCATTGGGTCGGCACAACTCATGGCATTCATTGCACCTTGAAGAAAAGTATGGTGCAAATTTAGGCTTTCTATAACATTTGTATTTGATTTGATATTTGTGCCTACATTGACACCTACATGCGTGTTTATTGAACGAGTGGTTGCATACTTAGGCACTCTATTAAAGTGTATGTTTGTGGACCTGTCATATTTGATTTTCTATGTGTGTTTGTGGTTAGGATATACTTTTGATTTGCTGTCATTGTTTCCCATATATATCTTATGTAATAGCCTAACACTTTATTGTTTTCCCCATTGACAGTAACTTACCACTTATTTTCTGCACATTCTTTAGATTGTGCTTAAAGTGTTTATAGAACCCTCATGGAGGTTAAGTTCTTGTAGTAAAATATGTTGTGAGGTTGTGGCTAGACAACTGGATGTTGTGAGGTTTCTATGTTGCATCCTTACGAAAATTAAGATAGATGATAACTAGTGGTTGTGAGGCTCTGTGGAGATCTATGGGAAATGATAAAAGTTTTATTGCATCCTTTTGACTTAAAAAATTGGTATGATTTCATGTCATGGTTGAGAGAAGTACTGACACTTGTTGAAGACCTCTGGCAGGCCTAAATTTTAGTTAAGGAAAATAGTTGCGAGTTTTCAATGAAATTAATTGATAACCTAGGTTGGGTATGTTGCAACATCGTGACATTTTATGTGGATTACTCAATTAGCTCATGGTTTTGTGAGGATTTGACATGTGTTTGTGAAATTCTTGAAGGAAATGTTGAATGGACCCATAGTTGGTTGTTGCAAGTGCAGTTGTATGAGTTATGACCATTGGGTGATCATCACATAGATCTGATATAATAATGTGTTTTTGATGTGTATTAGTTGAAGTTGTGCAACTCACCATTCTCATCGACCAAGATGGAGATTGACAGTTGAGATGCAAAGATTTGAAGGATTATAGAATGACTAGTCGAGTTGAGAACTGAACCATGCGACATTAATTTCAAAATAATGGCTGAATTTTTTTTCAGATTACAATGAAAATTTTGAGATTGTGTTTCTCATTCCACATTATCATAGTTGGATTTGTTCATTTGAGATTTAGAGGTACACAAACATAATTAAAGAGCGTCTAATGTTGTTGGGTGTGATTTTCATGAACTTGTAAATGTTTTTTCTCTCTGTTCTTGAGAAATATTTTTAGTGGTGTTTTTTCTGGTTCCTGTTAATTGTCAAATTGGATTTAGGAGAAATGAGTCAAGAGAATGTATCTACATCTACTTCTAGGTCTATTTTTGCTAAAAAAGGGGCAAACTAGGGCTTATTACAAATATTTTGTTGACTTGTTAACCATGAATACCAACGCTCTATCCGCAAATGAACATCAATGGAGGTATGATTGTTTTAGGTGTAGGAATATAATCATTAATGCCTCAAGATGAGCTGTGTTTTATTACTTTTTAATAATAGAACTAAGGGCCCTCCAATGTCAAATCCATGGGATGTGAATTTGGCCAAGTTAATAGTGTTAGATATCTTTATTGATGTAGAGTTCCTTAGGGAATTAGACCTTAGATATTGCTTGTCAACCAAGGTTATTAGAAGGGGAAACCACAAAACCCTAGTGACAATTGACAAAAGGAGTTTAACTAAGGCTTTTGTGATTACTAGTGCTAATTGTACCAAAATTGAATTTGAGAGAGAAAAGAAGAATTATGCAGCCCACCAGTGGGTCTTTAGTGAAAAATTGGTGCTTAGGTACATACACAGGGGATCTAATAGAAAGAATATCCCAATTCCTTATAATTTAGAGGAGTCTTTTCCCCTGAAATATTTCCAACATTATTTTATCTACATAGTTCATGGGTTTCGCAAGGTTTAAGGATTTGATGTGGAAGATAAGGTTCCAATTGATATAATGTGTATGGCGATGACAATCAAGAACCTAGATGTCAATACAGACTATGAATTTATAGCATACTTGATGAATGCCTTACATGAAGCCCTCGTTGCTATCCAATAGAAACCTGTAGCGATTGATTTCAAACATTAATCTTTATTGGGTCATTTGATTTTATATTTGAATGTTGATAATATAGATAAAAGTATTTACTTGGAGAAGGTTTCGCCATCTAGGGAGATGATGTCTGTGCAGTGTTGGACAAGAGCATGGGATATGAGCCACCTGACCCCCATTTTAATATATTTTTAGAATTGGATTACTTCCCCTATCATGAACCTTTTGGGGAAGGATAGAAATAGGTCAAGTCTTTGGGTGAGAAAGTTTATAAGTCCAACTCAAGAGGTTTTTAATGAGCCATTTGATCACAACTAGGGTGATTCTTATTTCTTTGATCAATTCAGTGTGTTTAGAGTTTATGGTTTCCTGCAACCTCCTCATATATTGTCGATATTTGTACCTAACAAAGTTTATTTTATTGAGTTTTTCTATCAATTATTTCTAGTTGAGAGTGAATACTTTAAAGGTAAGAGAAGGGATACTCTTGTGCCTAGATTAATTAAAGTTTTAGAATTCTCCATTGGCAAGAAGGTATTTGAAGAGCTCAACACATTCTTGAAGCAATTCAAGTTGGAGACTACTCCTCCCAGGTTTTATCAAGGGGGCATTTGTACAGATGATTATTTGGGTGAAGATTTCCCCTTATGAGCCTTTGGACGATGAAGATGTAGTGAGAAATTTTTACTTCAAGAAGGATGTTATGGAAAATAAGGAAAATTGGACAAATTTGATGATGTGGCAAACTCTGTGTTGTTGATTTCATGGTAAATTATTTGCATTCTCAGTAAGAAACTAGAAGATATGGTGAAAATTTTGTTCTATAATTGTTCTTGCAGCCATTGGAACTTTGATCTTTGGCTATTGCTACAGCCACTGAAACTCTGTTCTACATATGTTCCTACAACCAAGTTAGGACAGAGTAACTTCCAATTTTTTGCTAATAACTATCTTTCTATTATCTATTTAAGTCTTGTTTAGTTGTTAATTCATGTTTAGCACTCATTCTATTTATTTTCAAGAATTTTCCTTTAGTACTATTTCCTTTCTATTTCTATGTTAGTATGAATACTAGTGAGCCCTAGTGCATATACAGTGCTGACCCTTTTCAAGTTCACATCCCTCGATTGATGAAGAAATGAGCTTTCATGATGAGTAAGATAACTACTTAGACTGGGGTCTCATGGATGGGGGATTTCTTCAAGGAAGAGATTAAATCATTTTAGATGTATTATGGTGATTTGGGGAAAACAATAACGATTTCGTGAGTATAATTTGAGGTGATAAATTAGAATGTTTATGTTAGGCATGACCTCTTCAAATATTTCTATATATAAAAATCCACATGTAATGTTGAAATAATATGATATATAAAATACAATACTAGTGCTTCTAATATTTTTGAGGCACTGGATCTATTGGGAGTGAATTTTGTCTTCCTATTGAAGAGTTTATATTGGCTCAAATATATGGTTTGAACATCATTATAAAATGATGAGGCTTGTTTAAGTTAGTGATTACTATCAAAATTCTATTATTTTCCAATTCATACAAATATCTATCTGGATAGTGGCGGTTGGTAACAAAATATATGAGATATTGCCTATAGCTTATGGCTATATTCCTTGTGTTTATAAAAGGAATACCAAGGCCAATCTTATGAGTTCTAAAAATTCTTTGTACATGGACAAGTAGAATAGTTTATGTAATAGATATTTTTGAAGAAATAGAAATGACACAGTCTTGTATTAAATCAAATGTATGAATACTTCTATAGAAATTAATTGAAAATATCATTTGCAGATTGAATTAAGTATTTTTTATTTCTCTATTTCTCTATGTTAGAAATTGTGAGTGATTCTGGAGATCTCTAAAGTAGAGATTTAAACATTTATTGAATCACTTATATGAATTTGGTAATTATGTATGATTTTTGTAGAGCATATTATTTCATTGTTACCATTGATTAGTACAAGTTATTAAATCAAGGAAAATATTAAATTCATGTTTATAAGACTGATGCAACAATTCAAATAAATAGTAGTGATTCTATAAGACTGATGCATGGTTAGATGCAGTTAAATGTTTGTGTAAGGCACTAAAATTTAGATAAGTATGCACAGATAGTGTTGGGTTTATTTGATATTTGACTTTGTTACCATGGGTATGTGGCATTGGTCCTTACTGTTCAGACTTTCAGTAGGAAAAAACTTATGAAAACCAAGTTGTTTCCTTCACTTTCTTCCTGTGAATGTATGTTTGCAGTTAAGTCCCTGTTAGGATTAAGTAATACTGAGAGGGGGGGTAAATCAATATTACTACACTTTATAATTAAACTTAGAAATTTCCAAATTAACCAAATAATTACTGAAATGAAAAGACCATAAAATACACAACTCATAACACAATAACTTTGTTCACGAGGAAACCACGACCAAGGGAAAACCCTGGTGGGGATGATACCCACACATATGCACAAAAAGTATAGTGTCCTTGTTAGGAGACCTAGCCCTGTTAGGATCTAAATATTACATTATTATATTTCCTTATTAAAGGAATACAAAACCCTGTTAGGGGTATACAGTGAGCACACTTCTCTTACAATAAAAAAATTGTCTTTGTTACGGCTTTATCAAAATAAACTTATACAAGAATTTAATATTCTTAAGTAGTTCCAATTGTAGCTTGCATAACCTTCTATCTAATTATAAAATCACACTGTATCCATTCATCCGATCATACATTATCCATACTTCGCTTCTCAAAACCTTTCCATATATATACTTTATCTCATACCCAGTCGACTCCCAAATACATCACAAAACATGATCAAATCTTATCCAAAACTCAAATACAAAGTTGGCAATCATAAATTAACAAAATTAGGGTAAGACCTAATCCAAATCTAAATTATCATGATTGGATTCCATGTTACACTCCTTCAATCATTGCGACTATTCAACTGCTTTGTCTCGCTGCTACATTGTCTTCACATGAATTCAATCATCTGTAACTTTCATCTCTGAACTCCAACAATCAAGTGACCTTAACTAAAGGTCTACAATATCCTAAAATACCTTCCTCTAATCTCCCATGACATTGTACATCATATTTAGTGCTCTCTTCTCAAAACTGTACTCCTGCACTCAGTAAACTACTTTCTGGACTTAGTCATTTTACAAAACCTTAGCACCAACATTGTGTTTCACTAAAAGTGACCATACATAACTATAGTGTCTCCATAAATGACAACCCTTATACACTCCTGAATGAGCCACTTTCCAACAAACCCACCTCTCAACTGAATTCATCAATGTGTTCGGAATAGAGACAATTATGATATGTGCCAACTTCTATACTTGTGTTGACTTGTTTACCCAGTTGAAGCAGTGGATCTGTTGGGAGTGGAATTTTTCTTCCTATTAAAGAGTTTAGATTGGATAAAATCTATGGTTTGAACATCTTTAAAAAATGAGGATGCCTCTTGAAGTTAGTGATTACTATTAAAATTCCCTTATTTTCTTTCTCATAGTAGTCTATAACCGGCTAGTGGCGGTTGGTAACATAATATATGGGATACAGTTTGTAGCTTGTTGCAATATTCCTTGTGTCTATAAAAGGAATGTCAAGGCCAATCTTACTGGTTCTAAAAATTAGTAGTAAAGGGACAAGTAGAATAGTACTATATGTAATAGGTATTTTTGTAAAAATAGAAATGACTGTCTTGTATTAAATGAAATGTATGAATACTTCTAAATAAATTAATTAAAAATATCATTTTCATATTGAATTTCTCTATTGAAAATTAATTAAGGATTTTTTATTTCTCTATTGCTCTGTGTTAGCAATTCTGTGAGTAATTTTGGAGATCTCTAGAGTAGAGATTTAAACATTTATTAAATCACTTATATGAATCTGGTACAATTATGTATGATTGTTGTAGAACATATCATTTCATAGTTAGATTTGATTTGTATAAGGTATAAAATCAAGGAAAAGATTAAATTTATGTGTATATGTTCTAACAATTCAAAGAAATAGCAATGATTCTATAAGAATGATGCATGGTTAGATGCAGTCGAATGTTTGTGTAAGGCACTAACATTTAGAAGAGTATGCACAATTAATGTTGAGTTCATTTGATATTTGAATTTTTTTATCATGGATATGTGACACTGGTCCTTACAGTTCAGAGATTCAGTATTAAAAATCTTATGAAAATCAAGTTGTTTTCCTTCACTTTATGTGTGTGAATGTATGTTAATTTGCAGGTAAGCCCCACCTCTCAACTGAATTCATCAGCATGTTCAGAATAAATCCAATTCTTATATGAGTCAACTTATATTCTTGTGTTGACTTGTTTAATTGATTGAAGCTCTTTAAGTGTTATGTTTCAAGGGTTAACATTCGTTGGTTGACCAACGAACTTTGTTAAAGTTTACATCATTTGTTGGTTGTCCTTGTTAAGATCGACTATTTCATTTGTTATATCTTGTGGCAATGTATTTCCCAAGTCCTTGTGCCTTAAGTGTTTTCCCCACACACAAAAAATTAACCCATTTATAAATGCATGTGAATAATTTTCGTTGGTTAAAAGGTTGTGGGTCTTGTGCGGTGGTGTGATGTAATGTTTCTCCTATCTCCCCACATTACAGAGATGCATTGTTTCTATCTGAGGTGCATGTGGTGGCACGTTGAGAGCTTCCTTCCGTCAAAACACATTACCGAGTGATTTATTTGTGCTTTGGATTTTTTTGTGATGTGGCATGCATTGGCATGGTGGGATTTCATTTCTCCTTTGTCGCATCATCGAGCAGTGACATGGACAACAAGTCACCTAAAAGGTGGGTCCACGCTAGTTATTTGAGATGAATGGATAATGTGGTGGGCCCAAGGTTTATTTTGAAGTGATAAAAAAATTATTGATCTCAATGGAAGGATTTTGAATCTTGCCGAGTACCATTGATTTCTTTGTATCGACGACTATGATTTAAAATCAAGTTGCTGCCCGTTCTAGCTTTAATTACTTACACATGCCGATTTAATGGTGCAAAAATCATATTTTAAATCTGAGAATAATTATGAAATAGATAAATAATTGTGTGAGTTCAATAACCCATTTTCAGCTTCCAGCGCAGCGGTCTAACCCAAAAAATTGACAAATAGTGAGTTAAACCTTGGTTTAACTCACTGCAAATTTTTTAAAGAAGTAAGATAAGAGTGAGTCTAATTCTTTTCTCTATGGCCTCCTCTGGATCCTCTAATACACAACAATGACAATAGATAATTAGAGAGATATAGAAAGAGAGCAATAGGGAGAGAGGGAGAGAAATGAGAGAAATAATGGCAGAAAAAAGGAGAGATAAATGTAATGGGAATGATTTATCCTAAATGTTTATTTTATAGAGTTGTGAATTTATTAAATTGATGTTAGTTAATATTTTTATTTAAATATTTTACTTTCACTTATTATTACATAAAATTAGTATGTTTAATCTAGAGATTAGAATTAATATATGGTTATAACATAGATCAAAAGAATTATTTTCTCATGTGATTTTTAACTTTTAAATTAGAACCTTGGTAAAAAGTAAATTTATTACTAGGAAATAGAAAGTATAAAGCAATTTGAAGAGATTCATAATTTTGGTAATTATTTTCTTTGTTAAGTGGTGAATGTAGATATATGGGTTGGGGGATATGAAGTGTGTGTGGGAGGGAGAGATAGAGACAAGGGAGATGGAGAGTGATGACAAGAAAGGGAAAGAGAAAGGTAGAAGGACAGAGGAGAGTAGATGTGGGGATGGAGGGAGAGATAGAGATAGAGATAGAGATAGAGATAGATATGCATAGAAATAGATAAAGGGGCAAGTGAGAGGGAGATAAGAAGAGATAACTAGAGATAAAAATTTATAGTAAGATAGATGGAGGGAGATATTGAGGGAACGTGAGATATATTGAGATATAGATATAGAGGGAGATATATATGTAAATAGATAGAGTAGAGATAGAGCGAGGGAGAGAAATAAAAATTTGTATAGAGAAATAAAGAGATATAGAAAGATAGAGCAATAGGTAGAGAGGGAGAGAAATGGGAGAAATAGTGCTATAAAATGAGAGAGATAAATGTAGCAAGAATGAATGAGGGGGAAGGGAGATATGTAAGGAAAGGCAAGGAAATAGAATCAAATCAAACTCTAACCCTTTTAAAACATAACCTTAAACCTACTTAAACACTTACCTCAATCTATAAGCTTAAATAAATACCAACCTTAACCTTAAACCTAATGTAATTCTAACCTTTAAACAAATTATTAATCTTCAAACTAAAAATAAACCAAATTGAATCTTAAACCTAATAGTAAATAAAACTAAATCCAAATACCCAACGAACACTAGTAGAATTTGGCAAATAAATGACTACGTGACTAAAAATGAATGAATTATACTAATTTTTTGTAATTTATAAATATAAATGACTAATCTGGTCATTGGGTAAAACCGCAACTAATAATTGGTTAGAAAAATAGAAATGACTAAATAAATGACTATTACTCCTCTATTATTTTTGTTGGCATTTGATGAAGGTGGTCTAAGTTTTTATCATGGGATTGTATTGTGGTGTTTTTATTCCTGGAAACATGATCTATTGGAGGCATGAGACCAGTTTTATCGATGTTGTTGAAGGATCAAATTGGAGAAATGACTAAGTGTTCAGTCAACCAGAAAGAAAACAATATGTGAGGTACAGGCGACCAGATTTAGAGTTAGAGATCGAGTTAAGATGTGTGGTCATGCATTTATCATCTAAAAAGGCATATTCAACTATATATATGTTAGAAAACACAAAAATGGAAAAATATTAAGGAAATAATCTAAGAGAGTGAAGCAAGAAGAAAATATTTTACCATAACCCAATGAATGAAGGATTATTCAAGAACTTTCACCAAAAGCATTAAGAAGCTCCAAGATCAACATAAGAGACAATGTTTTTGAAAGGGGACAACTAAAAAAAAACCTTGTGCATATAATATGAATGAGGCAAGAATCCTAGAAAAAGAGAGAGAGAGAGAGAGAGAGAGAGAGAGAGAGAGCTGGAGCAAGAAGTTCATTACAATATTGAGAGAGAAAGAATGAGAATATGAGAAACATGTGAGAAGAACCACTTGTGAGAACCCTTATGAGAACCTTCAATTATGAAGTGTGTGTAGAGACATCACTTAAGTAGAGATGAGTGAAGGAGTTTGCATGTAACTTTTATGTCCTATGTGTGCCACATTCACATTAACTGTGTGTCAAGTGTGAGAATCCTCTTAAGGAGGAATATCTAATTTCCTTAATAAAGGAAATACAATAAAGGTGACATGTCCTCTTACTTGGACTAGAGGAAAAGAAAAATATAGGATACCTTGGTTTATCCTTTAATTACATAGATCACCAAGGAAAGATTAATTTCTAACACCCCCCATTAATCTTTACTTGGGGAGATTAGATCAATAGGTATCACACCCAAATGTTTACAATGATTTTGAAATATCTCTTTAGAAAGAGTCTTTGTGAAGATGTCAGCAGCTGGATCATTTCTCCTACAATGGAAGAGGGACTCTTGCATCTCTTCAAATTATTTGTTTAGGAAGTAATTCTTTGCTAAGGAAGGAGCACTTTGACAATACAAAGGTGTAGGTGCTTGTAGAGGAGATCCCAAATATTTACTTCGATTCCTTAGAGATTCTTTAGTTACATGTGTACATTCTGGACTTTTTGAAGAAATGGCATCTGAGCCTACAATAAGGCAATAAAAACTAGTAGATCTCCCATCATTGGGATCTCCTAGTTCTGAATCAGCAAAATCTTTAAGAGAAAAATCAAATTGTGAATCATCAAAGGAATCAGTCTTAGAAATAATACAATCATCAATTTCATAAAGAAAATTTGTTTTGGAATCGTCATCAAGAGGAGTAGAGCTAGTATCATCACCATTATCACCAGTATTGTCATCATTATTATCCTTCATAAAAACCATAGGATTAGTACCATATTCAAAGAAATCATGAACTTAATTTTGAGCAATACACATATCTCCACTAGGAGAGTCAAAATAAGGTAAATTAAAATTAAGAAAGGTAGACATAATATCCTCTTCTTAGTCTAAAATATCATCAAAATGAGAGCAAGAATCATCAAATTGGAATGCATCATAAGGAGAGAACATAGTATCACTTGGAATCAAAGTTGTTTGTGTAGGAAGATAGTAATCTAGGGGGTTATTCCAAGAATAACCATCATCATATGGTTCGTCCCAAATAGTAGAATTATCATAGTGAGAATTAGATATCCCATAACGAATAGCAAAAGCTTGACAAGTGTTATTATAATGAGATTTTTTATTATTAGGAGTAGACAAATTCTCATGTTTGAGTTTATTAAAACAATTATTGGTCACAAACATCTTTCCCACAATAATTACAATGAGTCTATTATTAGGATGATTATTATTATTATGATAACCATTATTATGATTATTATAATTTGATCTATTATTATGATTATTGTTATGCGATCTAGACATGAAAGCATGCTCATTAGTTTTAAGTGTTCCAGATTTAATTAACTTAGCTTCTTCTTGACGTAATAGAGATTTAAAGACAACATAATTTAATTGAGTTGCTAAAGAAGGAATTGCTAATTGAGAGTGAATATTAGTAATGGATTGTTGGAATTCTCTAGGTAAACATTTTTTCAAAACAATATGAATTAAACAAATATTAGTTAAAGTTACTCCTAAACTAGTTAATTGACTGTGAATAGAATCAAACTTAAGTAAAAATTCATCCATGGTTTTGAAATCATTGTACTTGAGATCCTCCAATTGATCTTGGAGTTGAATCTTTCTAGATTCATTGGCATTGTCATAGGTGTTTTTGAGAATATCCCAAGCTGCATGAGCTTTAGTGTAATGAAAAATTAAAACATACAATTTAAGGCTTAATGAAATGTCGATTAGGCCTAAAGCCTTGTCATTTTTAGTATTCCAAGCATCAAGATTTGCCTTAGAAGCCGTAGTCGCGGGAACAGAAGCTGCACTAGTGGCAACATCAAGAATGTGTCAAAAATGAAAAATGAAAGTGATATGCGACTTCCAAGCATGAAAATTGGAATTATTTAATTTAATATCTGGAATTAAAGTTGACATAATGATTAAAATAAACTGCAAAACAAGTTGAAGTATGCAAAAATGAATCTAAAAAGGTAATTTAACGCGAATAGTAAATGGATGAATTGCAAGAATTTTAAAAATTAAAAAGATTTAAATATTTTGTTTAACTAGTGAAACAAATTTTTAGTGCAATAAAATAACGAATTAGAAATTGAATTATGTTCATATGAGTAAAATGAAAATGGGTTTAAGATGATATTAAGAAATATTAAGTGAAAATTTTTGTATAAGCGTTTAAATTTTTTTGTTAAAAAATATTTTTGCATAAATTTTGTTATAAAGTTTAATTTTTATGATTGATAAACAAATTTGAATAAATTAGCTAAAAATAAAAGAGTATCGAATGATTAAGAACCCTGCAAAACAAGATAATGATTAGCTTACAAAAATGTTAAAATAATAAAAAACTACAATGATTTCAAAAATAAATGATAGAATAGTGATTAGCATGTAGCTTTTGTTATAAAATGATTAACTTGCAACTAAACAAAAGAATAATAACCTACAAATAAAATAATGAAATTCTCTATAGTAGAGACAAAGAGGTTGTGCAAGAAAGGAGAGGCTGCACCAGTGAAAGGAGGAGCTGATTTAAAATTTTAAAAAAACTACAAGAGTTGCGTAGGTAGCTAAGAAGGAGCAACGTGCAGGAGATAAAGCTGCATGAGCAGCTAGGGAGCATGAGAAGATAGATGGGTGGGAAAAATAAGGAGGGGTTGGGTAAGAAGTGACCTTTTCTATGCAAGGGAAGGAAAAGGAATGAAATTTAATAGAAGAGTGTTGGCTATGCAGGGAAGTAACTCGAGAAGCTACAGCGTAGGAGAGGTAGAGGGAGATGGGAGGAAAAAAGAAGACGGAGAGATAAGGAGAAAAAAAAGAGGGAGAGATAAGGAGAAGAGAAAGCCTCCTTGCGAGAGGGAAAGAGAGTCGGCAATGACATAAGGCATAAAAAAATTATGAACATAGTTAGATTTGAAAGAACAACATATTTTATTTTATTTTTTGAGCTGAATTTCTGGTTATTTGATTGTGTGTGTTTTTAAGCATCAACGTTTCGGATCACACTCCGTGATCCATCATCAGGATGAGAGAGCAGTAAGGAGAAAATAATCCAAGAGAGTGAAGAAAGAAGGAAATATTTTACCATAACCCAATGAATGAAGGATGATTCAAGAACTTTCACCAAAAGCATTAAGAAGCTCCAAGATCAACACAAGAGACAATGTTTTTGAAAGGGGAAAACTAAGAAAACCCCATTGTGCATATAATATGAATGAGGCAAGAAGCATAGAAAAATAGAGAGATCTTGAGCAAGAAGCTCATTACAATATTGAGAGAGAAAGAATCAGAATATGAGAAACTTGTGAGAAGAGCCACTTGTGAGAACCCTTGTGAGAACCTTCAACTATGAAGTCTGTCTAGAGGCATCTCTTAAGTAGAGATAAGTGAAAGAGTTTTCATGTAACTCCTATGTCCTATGAGTGCTACATTAACATTAAGTGTGTGCAAGGTGTGAGAATCCCCTTAAGGAGGAATATCTAATTTCCTTAATAAAGGAAATACAAAAAGGTGGCATGTCCTCCTACTTAGACTAGAGAACAAGAAAAATATAGGATACCTTGGTTTATCCCTTAATTACATAGTTCACCAAGGAAAGATTAATTTATAACAATATATTATCACATTAGTTAGACTAAAGGATTGAGCAAGTTATTGAGGATTCAAGCGACACTGATAGGAAGGACAAGAGACATGTAGAGCAATCTTGATTATATTATCTAACCGGTCAATTTAATTTTTGTAAATGATTGCTTATGACTTGGATAATTTTGTGTTGACATTATTTGGTTGACCAATGCATTTTGGCATGATCAGATTTGATTTTTATGTCGGTGGGTAAAACATTTTAGGGAAAAGGTCGACCTGGTCAAGTTTTTATAAAATAAGGATGAAATTGAGTTATAGGGTTGTTATTGGAGAGATGAGGTGTAGAAATAGGTGATTGTGATTGTGTAAAGTTGTTGGATTACTAAGGTGGTGTTGTGATCAGAATTTAAGTGGATTTGTTAGAGAGGAAGTGTCATAATATGGTCATTTACTCCTGGATCTATCTCAAGGCAAGCCCTAACAGGTTTGTAGGTGAAACCCTTTAACAAGGTCACTCCTAATAGGGTGAGCGGGATCTTTAACAGGATCTAAAATATAAATCCCTTAATCTGGTGACTCTCAGAAGGATTTTGTAATCCCTTAACTAGGTAGTTCTTAACAGGACTTGTATTAGCTTTTAACCAGGCTAAAGATTCTCTTAACCGGGTATACCCTTAGCAGGGTGTTTATAATTGCTCCTAAAAAGGAAGATTTCATTGGTGCACTATTCAAATTTGTGGGTATCATCTCACACATGGTTTTATCCCTCTAACAAAGGTTTCTATGGGAAAAATCTTATGTCTTGAGTTTACTTTGTGTGAATGGTTTATCTTCTTAGCTTCTATGTAATATTTTCTTTTGCATGTTAGATTTTGTGGAAGCTATTAAAGAAGTGTTTCAGATTTGTGTGTGCATTGATTCACCCCCTCCCCTCTCAGTGGCTTTAAAGAATAACAATTGGTATCAAAGCCTTATTCCCTTGAAGAACCCTAATAGCATGGGTAGGATCCTTAAGGAAAATATGGAGGGTTTGATTAAGCACAAGAGGCAACTCAAAGAAGTTAAAATGTTCATTGAGGAATTGAAGAATCAAATGAAGCAGTCAAGAGCTAAAAGACAAGAGATTGTTGAAAAATTAAGTGAGAGTCAAGACTACATTGAGAATTGTGCAAACAAAGTTGTTCTGATGAATCTAAAGTATCCCTATAAGCCATGACTATGGAAAATGAAAATTTGAAAAAAGACAACAGAAACCTTAAGAGAGGGATTGAAGCTCAATCAATTAGGATGGGTGAAGAATTGGAATCAAGAATATCTATAGAAGATGAAATGAAAGGTACAGAAGATGCCCTAAAGGCCAAAGATGAAGCACTAAAAGTTGTGGAAGATGAACTTTTCAAATTTGAACAAGAGGTTGGTACATTGCATGCACATTTACATGAGACAAATGAACATATACAAGAAACTAATGAAGAGAATCAATAATTCCTAAGGCAAAATGAAAATGAGAAACTAAAAGAAGAGTGGAAGACAACTAAAGATCTGCTAAAAAAATTCAATGAGAGCACTGCAAAACTTGATGAACAACTAAGGAATCAAATAAGGAACAAAGAGACCACATGCCTTGGAAATACCATTCATTTTAATTTTTAAGTTGATGAATTGCCTCAAAAAAAGGTGTTAAAGAAAGAAGGAAAGTATCCACTGAAGGTAACATAAATAAATTCTGGTAAGAAAGCCTACAAGCCTGTATGTTTCAATTATCATAAGATAGGTCATACTACAAATGTATGTAGAAGCATGTCTGCAAATAGAACTAGAACTTATGATGGATATTTCTATAACTGATAATGTATGGAAATATTGCTTATGATTATAGATCTAGTATCTTTGATGGTTATTGTTACAACTACAAAAAATATGGTCACAAAGTTGATGACTGCAGGTCAAGAGTGAACAATCAAAGGTCATCATTGAATCAGAAAAGAACTTACCAAAGAGAGGCAATTTAATGTCACATGCTCAATCTATGGTAACTATGGACACATGGATGTGAATTGCAGAATGAGGTCTGAAAGAGGTAATTCTAGACCATGGAGATCAAATGGTATGGCATGTTTTCATGTCACAAGATTGGACATCTAGCAAGGGATTGCAAGTCAAGGAACCAATCGGTAAATCAGTCAAGCAATCAGAAAGAAAAGAAGATTGTGAATGTAGAAGAGGTCAGGAAAGAGATGAACAAAAATTGGAAGAAGAAGGAATACAATAAGACATTGGAGGAATCCACATCTCCTTTGGGTGTGGAGAATTCATCATCAAACTAAGCCTTCATGTTGATTAGTGGGAGAAAGTATTGTTGAATCCATCTTTGGACCCATATAGGTGTATGGTAATATCTAACAACATTTTAAGATGCAATAAGTCCATTTGGAGTGTATTATGAAACTTTTATTAGTTACATGGTGTTTTGATCATCGATAATGAGTTTTTGGGTCAATTGGTGAAAAGGTAAACTCTATTGGTAAGTGTTTTTAATGTATGTGTGTGAAGGTACGTAAAAAGGCTATTTTGGATTTCATTTTCACCTTGCACATTGTTAAAGTTGTTATGGAATTAAAGTATCATTGTTCGATTCATTTACAAAGATCCATGTGATAAGGAGAGATTGTTTGTGTTGATCTGGAAGAGAAAATCAATTGGGTGTTGTTGTCTTCTTTTGGAGGAACCCTAGTTGTGAACTATTTGAGGTATTTATCTGATATATTATCTTTTGGTTGAAAATTTTAGATAGCTACTCCCAAGTTCATTGATATTACTAAGAGGTAATGACCAGAGTTTAAGAAAAAACTATTCATATTGATGGAAAACCACCCAGGGGGTGCTCTAACTAGCATCCCCTATGGTGTTCTACATGTAGAGGATATTAGAGATTTTATTCATTGCAAGTTGGAAGACCTAGGATTAGGGGAAATATAAGAACAATATAAGAAGATATGTTATGACAACTTAGTGTTGAAGGATGAACATAAAAAAATGTCAAAAAAGGTTTTCATCATGCAATAATTATTCAGATGAATTTGAAGATGATTAGATCAGATGTGTCCTAAGAAAAATTCATGACCAGTTCATGTGGTTAGATCCACCACATAAGATCACTAAGGAGGAAACCCATGTTGTAACCGATATATGTGCAACTGGTGGTGTGCCCATTCTTCACACCATTTCTAAAGAAGAAGTGAAAAATTTGACAAAATCTAAATGGGATGGTCGTGTGATGACTGTGAATAACATTCATATGAAGTGGTAAAATATGCAGCTATGGTTATCGATTATAAGGTGTATCATTCCAATAGGATGAATAGCATACTCGATGGTTCTATTCTTACAAAATATATGACGATTAAGGAGAATGAAGAATTTTATTTGGCATAAGCTATGAGAGAGAGGCTAATAATGAATATAGAAAAGATTAAAAAGGAAAAGAGGCAAAAGTTTAAATATGGTCAGGTAATCATGTATTTTTTTTTCTATTTTCAAAACATGTTCCCCGGTATCGGTAACATCACATGGCTGATGAATACCCTATATTTTATTCAAATTAATAACTATATCAGACTCTTAGGAAATGATTTCACTATAAAGGTATGGGGATACCTAAAATACTTTTAGAAGAAGATGCATAAGAAGGAAAGGATACCATAAAAAATTGTTGAAAGATATAAGGTTATCACGTGCTTCATTGTAGACACAAACACTTGTATGATGGAATTTGTTGATTCAGGGACCTCATGGGTGATTCTTATGGTTTATGAAGTGGAAAGATATTTTATAACTATATATGCAAAGAATTTGTTGGCTCAACTAGTAGATCCCAAGACTCCAAGGTTTGGGACATATGAAGAGAAGTCACTTAAAGTGCACAAGGATTTGTTGGAACTTGTTATTCAAAGAAAAGTGAGAAAGGATGTTGATAAATTCATGACTCAGAAAGGATTCACAACTTGGAAAATTTTGAGAAGGAAAGAGAAAAACATGCTGAAGAGAAAGCTGGTACATATGGTGCAACAGATATCGATGATGTTGAAGTTTTTGGTGCAACCAGTAGCGCCCCAACTGGTCAGAAAAATAGAAGTTCTACCCAAGTTAAGAAGGAAAAACCTTCTCCTCCTACCAAAACACAAGAGAATAAACTAGTAAGGAGTGCTAAGCCTAAAGCTATATCAGTTAAAGAGACACCAAGAAAAACTAAGGTGATGGGAAAAATAAAGAAAGAAAAGGAAAAGAGGGTGATGCAGGAGCATCCTGGGTGTAAGGGCAATCTTGCATCACCCAAAAATATGTGTTTTTCTATTCAATAAGGGCTATTTTGTACAAAGTTGCTATATTTGGAAACTTACTATTTTTAGTAAGTT
>MU226542.1:1231421-1243238 GCA_018584345.1 Thuja plicata
AAAAGTGAAAAATAATTAAATGTTAAGGGTAGTCGGCCTTAATGGCTAGATTTCTGGAACCTTCTCGGGCGGTGGAAATTGCCTATATAAAGAAGGCCCGTAGTGTTGTCTAGGGCAGTTCTGGGTGTATCGGAGTAAGAATTCGAGGCTTTGTCCTACAGAATATTGTAAGTAAAATGCCCATGTGGCTTTGCATATTGTAATTCTGAAAGTTTGTAATTCCACATTTGTGGAGATAATAAGAAGCCCATTTTCTGTTCTTGCAAATTGTTGTTGTTTCTCTGTTTCTGCTATGTGTTTGTGGTATTAAGGGGAGCACCCTTCATCAGAGGGATAAGAAAGTTGTTGATGAAGAAAGTGAAGAAACAAAATCTGAAGAAGAGAAGAAGGAATTAAATGCTAAAGGTAAGAAATACAAAGTGGTAGGTTCCTCCACTACTAAGTCTATTGAGTCTAAATCTATTAAAGTAGTTTCTATAAATTCAATCATTCAAAATGTTAGTAAATATGGTGTACTTGCTAGAGTCAATAAGTACCATCACTTACTTGATGAGGGAGATCAAAAAAAGGTTGAGGATGTTGTAGTTACAAGTATGAATATTTTAAGTCAAGTCTTAGTCCAACTACAAGGAACAATTCCCAATATTTTATATGATAAAATTTATGCAAGATGGAAGGAAACACTTGTCAAAGATAAGGAGTTGGTAAAATATATTTACTGAGCCTACTACCTGACTCATCTGAGGAAGAAAAAGATGATAAGATCAAAGAGGTAAGACCTTTATTTAGAATAAGAGAAAGGGTTAAAAAGATATTGGTTGGGGAGACCCAATCGGTGAAAGATGAAATAGAGGAGATTCTGAGAGAGCATTTTTCTCTAGAGAAGGATAAGAGTGAAGAAACTCACATGGATGTTCAAGACGAATCAATAAAAGATAAAGAAGATAATCCAATGGTTACTCAGACTAATGAGGGATTCACTATTGATGGTGTAAAGGGATTTCACATGAGCAACAAGATGTGCATAAGGAATAACAACAAGAAGAGCCAGTAAACATGGGTATTGGTCAGGCTATGACCGATGACACAAGAAAAAGGTTCCACTAATGAACAACAACAAGAGAAAGTGAAAGAAAAGGAGGTCATAGATGATGACACACAAGGGAAATATGTACAAGAGGAGGAAACTACTGAAAAGGAAAAAAATGAAGACAAGCTAACTCCTCCCACATATTAAAAAATGAGCATTGATGGTGATATACAGATTAAAAGATAGATTGACTTAAGCAACATGAGCCTCAAAGAGATGATGGAATCTTATATGGAAATTAAGTCAAAAGCTAAATAGAAAAGGATGTAGCCAGAAGCATAGGTAATTCTCTCTGCTAGAGATTTACTATCAGATTTATTAAGTGATGTGAAGTATGATGAGACTGCCACACTGATAGAGCATTTAGCCTGTTTAGTTACTACAACTGGTGAGGAAATGAAGAACTTAGAGGATGTTGCAGTCTTGTGATTAGAGAAGGTATATGAAAAGAGGAGATTAGAGAAGTTGGCACAGTCAATTGTCTCAGAAAAAAACACTTACATTGAGTGTTAATCGGTCAAAGGGTGCATCAAATGATGGTGCTAAGATTCTTAAATTTATCTATGAATTTTCTCATTTTTTGAAAGATTTAGAAAGGGAAAAATGTGAAGCTCATCATGAGCCTAGATTACTTGTTTCAAATTTTGATCCTATCAATGATCATGCTACTAACTTTGGTGCTAAGGTTAGCAACATAAACAACAAGCTGAAATCAAATAGGAATGGGCAAGATAAAAGAATTTATAACATGATGGAGTTAAAGAGTTTATTGATTCCCAAGTTAGACATTTTGCAATATGGTGTGAAGGAAGATGAGAAGACTTTATCATTTCTAGATGTGTGCACAATTGATGGACTAGAAGAATTAACATTTTTACTATGTGGACAGATTGCAATTGTGGAGAATTTACTAAAAAAATGGGACAGTGATCTAAAAATTTTGAAGGGTAATTTCAGTGATATTTTCAGTAGAATGTAATTAGGTATTTCTACTCTTACATAAATAAAATTTTGACATCTTTTGTACTACCTTTGTCATTGTTGTCAAAGGGGGAGTAGTGTATAAGGATAAAATTTGGCTAAGTCCATGAAAAAAATGTAATGTAATGGTTAAGGGGAGCAGTATACATGTTTGTACTTCCTAGGGGGAGCTATTGAGCTATTGGGAATTAGTTTACTTCTTTGAAATGTAATGTATTTTTCATTTGTACAAGTAGTTAGAAACTTAACAAATTTATTTGTTTATTTTTCTAATGGTTGTCATCAATTCCAAAGGGGATATTGTTGACATTTAATGAAGGTGATATGAGTTTTGATCGTGGGATTATATTGTGTTGTTTTCATTCTTGGAAACATGATCTATTGTTGGCATGAGATTAGTTTTACCGATGGTGTTGAAGGATCAAAATGGAGAAATGACTAAGCGTTCAGTCAACTGGGAAGAAGATAGTATACAAGGTACATGCAAACGAATTTTGAGTTAGAGATCAAGTGAAGATGTGTGGTCATAAATTTATCATCTACAGATGTATATTCAACTATCTCTATGATCACATTAGTTAGATTGAAGGTTTGATCAAGTTATTGAGGATTCAAGTGACATTGACACGAAGAACATGAGACAAGCAAAGAAAGCTTGACTAGATCATCTGACCAATCAATTTAATGTTTGTAAATGATTGTTTACAACTTGGATAATGTTGTGCTGACTTTATTTGGTTTACCACATTTTGGCATGATTGGATTTGATTTTTATGTTGGTGGGTAAAACATTATAGGGCAAAAGGCCGACTTGGTCAAGTTGTTATAAAATAAGGATAAAGTTGAGCTTTAGGGTTATTGTTGGAGAGTTGAGGCATTGCAATAGGTGATTGTGATTGTGTGAAGATTTTGGATGCTTAAGGCCTCACTATGATTAGAATTAAAGTTGATCTCTCTAACAGGAAGTGGCATAATCAAGTCATTTACTCTTGGGTCTATCTCAAGGCAAGCCCTAACAAGTTTGCAGGTGAAATCCTTTAACAAGGTTACTCCTAATAGGGTGAGAATGATATTTAATAGGATATAAAGTATAAACCCTCTAAACAAGTGACTCTCAAAAGGATTTTGTAATCCCTTAACATGGTAGTTCTTGACACAACTTGTATTAGCTTTTAACCAGGCTAAATATACCCTTAACTGGGTATACCCTTGGCAGGATGTTTGCCATTTCTCCTAAAAGGGAATATTTATTTGGTGCACTAGTGAATTTTGTGGGTATCACCTCACAAGTGGTTTTCTCCCTCTAATAAGGGTTTCCACCAAAAAAATATTGTATCTTGACTTTACTTTGTGTGAATGGTTTATGTGCTTAGCTTCTATGTAATATTTTCTTTTGCATGTTGGATTTTTTGGAAGATATTAAAGAAGTGTTTCAGATTTGTCGGTGCACTGATTCACCCCCCCCCTCTTAGTTCCTTTAAAGACTAAAAATTGTTTCTTTTTAATTTGATCATAATACATGGAGATTAAGCCTTCCTCATGACACCCCTACCTAAGCAGGCCATCTGGCTGCCCCAATGGCTTGGTGCACCAAAAATACCTTTTGTGTGGAAGGCATTGCCTCTTGATGTAGTCTTAAGCCCTTCATATATTTTATTAAGAAATTTAACATTTACATTCTTTAACTTTTATTAAGTTCATTATGTTAATGAATTATTAATGTTTTTAAATATGATTTGAAGCACAATCTCCAAAGCCAACTAAAAGGTGGACTGATCTAAACTGGACTGCAACTAAAGTTCCCACCTTGTTTTCTCCTCCAAGAATGGAATACTATTTCATGGGTTGGATAGAAGAATAAAAGCCCAAAGTCATAGGGCAAAACTGCTAGAAAGATGTAGTTAACTGGCTCAAAAGGCTCCCACACTTATGCATAATATAAGGGGACCTTAAAATAGTGTTGAATTGCCCATAAACTGATCCAAAAAAGCATTCAAATCTTTCCTTTGACCACATAATAAAAAGTGAATGCTTATACACTTTATGATTATTTTTGTATTAAAAATAATATTAATTAAATATTTTATTTATGAACACTTAATAAATATTCTACAAATATGAATCATGTAACAATAAAAGCCTATATCCCTAAACCCCTAATTTGCATATAAACCTATATCTAAATGATAAACATCACTTAAATTTTTACATAGATCCCATGCAAATTTATCTCATACCAACTTAATACCATACATGTAGTAGTTATATGCAAAACAAAATAAAAAAATAAAGGAAAAAACCTTTTACCACTTATCAACTTCATTGAAGGACTTGTCTTTAACTCCACCATGCATCTCCCTGCATATATTCCCCTTTAACTATACATCCTTTAAATCTATCTCATTTGACCACACCTCACAATAAATGCTTTCATGAAGAGGTCTCCTCAAAACAAGGAAATATCCTTTTTTTTTTTCTTTTTTCTTTAGTGTTACTTTGATCAATAGTTTGTCTATTTTTCAATATCATAGTCAATTTTATGTTTCTCAAACATTTCATTATTAGTTCATACCACAAGATACTTATGCATCTATTAGATGCTATTTGTTTCTTTGATTGGCCAATCAAATTTGATTTTTTCCTTATATGTATATTCTATAGTTTTAAAATGTTCATATTTAATTGATTTAAATAAAAAATATTTACCTCTCTTTTTATTAATTGATGCTACCAATAGTAAGGAGAAAATTAGAATTTTATTTCAAAAATTAAAAAATAAACCATCACGACATATGGGAGGCAAATATATAGGAGTGACCTCTGCTCACAAATTCATTGGAGAATAACTCAGAAATTTGGGAGTCCTAATAGACATGCTCAGACTAGAGCTTGACCTTCCTCTTTGTCATTAATATGCTCCATAATCAGCAGTCAACAAGCATAAATATTGCTCAGAAATGAATATTGTCCATTGTTGCATTCAGTTTTCCTGATGGCTAGCACAGACTACCTAGGAAATGAAACCTGGAGATATTATACATAGTCATCCAAAAAGATATCAAGAACCCATGCACCAAAAAATAAAATCAGACCCGCACAACACAAAGAACAAGGTTAGTATATAACCTTTTCATACCAAAGATAAGTCCTCTTAGTGCCATCAATATTTGTTGCATAGTATTTATGTTTCAACCTTTGCTAGGAGAGCTCTTTATTTTTCCAGAGAATTAAGTCATTGATGTAAGGTAGGGAAAACCCTAAATTATCCAGAGATTTTTGTAAAATCTAATTTTTTTTTGCAAGGGATTTAAACATGATTCCTACATTTATGTTAATATAGTTGATGAGATTGAATAATCTATTTAATTTGTTATTTACTTTTTCTGAGAATTTGATGGCGATTGATGAGATTGAAAACCCAATTGATGCCCAGCTGGAGAAACACTTGAGCATAGCCTATGGAAATTGTAGGAGATTGGATGAAAATAAAATTGAATGGATGACGATACCAAAAAAATGGGTAAAAAGTGATGAAGGGCCGAAGTTAGGATTTTAAATAGGTGGGCTAAAAGAAGGACTGACATTTTATCTACAATTTTTCCCATTAGCATTCTCCCACCTTAAGCAAAATTTTGAGCATAGAGGAGGTCAAGGGGACCATACTCTAGCAGGAAACGCTACTCAAACTAGGGTTTCTACTCAAATAGAGGAACAACTAGGGTTCCTATGTTGTCGAGTAGTAACCCCAGCTTACTACCAGCATCAGGAGCCTCTCCAATCATACTAGGTGTGGCCTAGCCCACTCAAGGAGGGGCCTAGATCAATTCTCCAAGGATTTTGTAGGGAGATTCAACTAATATTGTCTGGTATGTATCAAAAACTCATGTTGAATATTTACTCTTGCAACTTTTGAACCCAAAAATTTTACCAAAATATTTTACCATATTAAAGATAAGTTCACTATTATTATCTGAAATTGATACCCTATTTTCCTATTGAATTTTGTTTAAGATTATTCATAAGACTTCTCAATATAATTATTCTAACATATTGTAAGGTCACACAACAACCAGATCATGCATGTATGATCCATTGCTTACTTTAACACTTGAATATGCCCCTGCATTTTATTGTAGTCCACATATTTCATTTTATTTATAATTTGTGCATAACCCACATCTTATAGATGCTTTTATCTAACTATCAATGATGTATGGATCTGCACCAGCTGATTCACAAATACTCTTACACTCCATACTATTCAGTGAATTTTTGTTGATGTTGCAACAATATGTAGAATCATATTTTTTATATAAGTAAAGCACCATACAATAAGAGTATAAATTTACAATATGTATCTTGTACTATGAACAGTTAGAAATGATCTCCAACTTAGATTGTCTTCTCGATTTCTCGCCACATATTTCTATTCTTGACATAGGTTTTAACAAGAAACAAACTGAGGATTTTGGATTTTTCTTCTGTAAATGAATATCACACTTTACCCTTAAATTTTTGACTCTAAAACTAATAAAAAATATACTTATGCATTCTCCAAATTCAGTTTTCATGTTTTTCATATTATTTTGTATGTTATTTAAGGTTACTTGTGAAATTACATTTTTTTAATATGACTAGATTTTGCAAGACTGATTCAAAATTTTGGACTGCCAAGTTTATGTAGAGTCCAAGTTTTGAAACTATGATGGAACTAGAAGAGAAAAACAATAAACAAAGCTCTCTAAGTTGACATTAGACAAAGAACAAACAAATATGGGATCCAGAAAACTCAAACAAAGACAAACAAAATCATATGTATGTCAGATCTCCCAATCTATAAGATGCAGACCCCCTCTTGGAATTTAAGAGATCTAAGTGATAAACTCCAATTAAGTGCACATTTATGTTCCTATATGTTCCCTTTTTGTTTCCTTATTGATACGATTTTCCTACTATTCCTTTTTCTAACCCTGTCCACAGAACTTCCCATGCTGCTAGCATAAATTGTGAGAATTAGAAGCTGTGTTTTGAGGAAAATATAGTAAGAAATGATATAACCATAGTTTTATTTTTCCTAATACTTCACAGTTAGAAGAAATACAACAATGCTGAAGTTATCTAGTTTTCCAGAACCAAAGCACTTCCAAATCCAACAGAGCATTTTCAACCAGGGAGGACATTAGGTGTGTTAAATTTTGAACCAGAATGCAATATATAGAAACAAAAAAAAAGCATAAGAACATATGACTTAAATATTTACCCTAGGAAAACCCTCCTACTAAAATATTTACCCTAGGAAAACCCTCCTACTTGAGGGAAAAAACCATCCACACCAAAAATAGATTCTTTATTGAATGCTCAAAATAATGCTTCACAAGATAAGATAAATGGATGTATTCTTCACTTAGTTTGTGATCACACAACAAAAATTTACAAATAAATAAATTATTGTGAATCACACAACAAACATTTATAGATAAAGAAATACTCACAATAATGACAACCCTTTTGTGATTCACTCAAATCACACCTCTGGGTTTTCTATATGATGATTAAAAAATAAGGAGATAGAAATCTCTGACTCAATTCACAAATACAAACATATATTTCTCAACACATATAAAACACAAACTATATTATGCTCACATGGATATCATACTAAATTCACCTCTCTCACAAGATCATTCTAAACCTCTCATACACGGAAACATGAAATTACCATTTCAATATCATGAACATAAACTATCACTTTAGACACAGGAAAAAATCAAAGCTTTTATTCGCACTAAGCTCTCAACCAAAAACTGAAGAAGATGATACACCATTAGCCGGTCCTCTATACAATCAATAAGAAAAGAATGTGAAGAGACATTGTCATTACATGAAGTAAATTAATGACAGTTTAGGATGCCAGATGAAATGAATCATCCATGCGATCATGATGCTACACAATCACAAAGCCATGAAATCCATGTAGATTAATGATTCCAACCGTGCAGGGTGATTGATAATACATACATGTTGAGTCTGGGTGGTGACAGTTGAGGAGATGATTCACCTTCACAACATATAAAGTCTTAAAATTAATTACCAACAGATGAATCATGAAGGCATCTGAGATAGAAGTGATGAGTCATCTAGGTTCCATGATAGGCTAATGAGATAATAGGTCCATCACAGGAAGAAATGATTTCTCCTAAAACTATAAAACATTAACAATCCCTCTTAGAAAAGGATATTTCATTTACAGATATCATATCATGGAGTTTCTCACATGACATCCATCAAAGGCTGCACTCAAAATGAGTCAATAATAAAATCTTATCACAGATTCTCTCAACATGATATTTTTATCTCAACATAACGTTCACCATGGCTACTCCCAAAGGGTGAAAGATCACAAGGGCTAAGTCATGGAATCTCTCACATGACATCCATCATTGATACTCCCAAAGGGTGGATCCACCATAGCTACTCCCAGAGGGTGTAACAAGGAATTTCACCTCAAACTTATTTCACAAAGAAGAATGCATTAACAAGGGATTGCACCTCTAACTTCTCCCTCATAGAGAAGAACTCATTAACAAGGGATTGCACCTCAAACTTCTCCCTCTCAAAGAAGAAATCATTAACAAGGGATTGCATCTGAAACTTTTCCCTCTTAAAGAGGCACTCATTAAAACACATAAAATATCATCTGAATGTTGATACTCCCTCTCAACAGGGGTAGCATTCTCATGGCTTTGATTATCACAATATGAGGAAATTGGCTCCAATGTTTGTCCAAAAATGAGCTTTTGATGTCACACTGCTACATAAGCTTGTCGATCCTTTACAAAGGACTTTTCATTGTACATCTGCCACTCAAGCTCCCTTTGAATCTGATTTTTGCATCTAAATTTATTTAAAAGTGGCTACAAGAGAAATTTAAAAATTTCTCATTCATTTATGTACACCATTTTAAAATATTTTAAAGATGTTTTAAAATAGTTTGAGAGAAATAATTTCATGGGAATGTGAAAGGATTATTCCATTCCCTTTATCAAGAATCAATTACAAAAAAAAAACCTAAAGCCTCAATGAAAAAGAAAGAGACTATATATGTAACAGAAAGAAAAGAAAAGGGGTTAATTATTTTTTTGGTGTAAAGGAGAGGGCAGCAGAGTTTTTGGGGTTGCACAAGTTTTATTTTAAAAATGTTGAGTCTGTGAGCTCAATTTTATGTTGGGAAATAAAGGAAGTGTTGATAAATTTTTGTGTTTATTTATGTCTCCTTTAGATTACAAATTCTTATGTCTCTGTAATATTTTTCAATAAAATTTATGTCATGTAGGGCAATGTGAATTGTAAATCGGGATCCGTGAATTCAAAATAATTAATCTATTGTGAAGTTTGTTTCTCATCCTTCTCTCATTTTCCTTCCATGTGTGTGAGAGGGTGATCTTTGTGTCACTTTTATGCATTCACTTAATTCTGAATTTAATCTTTGACATCGATTTCATAGCTATGGGTAGATGGTAGTGTGCCTTCTCTGTCTTCTGAAGGCATATCATGTATTTTCATTCACTGCATCACTTTAGAAGGTAGTTGCATCTTGTAAAACAAGTAGAGAGAACTTTCAATTACCAAATTATAGGTGACTCAATTATTGGTTTTCTTTTGTCTTTCAACTTGGGCATTTGTTAGTTAGTTTAAAGGATTCTTTTTAAGGAAGATAAATCTGTTAACCAAAACATATCACCAATGCTCTCTCCTTCCATATTTACAACTCTTTTCATTCAATTTTCTCTCCTTCTAAATCAATAATATATTTTCAATCATTCCAACAATATTGTCCAACAAAAACACTACATATATCAATAATATTGTCCATATCACCAACGTATTTCCTTAGCACATTGTCATAAATATTTTCTATCTATTATTCTCAATCATGTTCATCATCAATTACCTCAATCAAATATTTTTTATATATTGAGCTGATATCAATGATAATGTGTAATTCCAACACACATATCTTCCAAGGTTGGAAATAAGATAACATATAGATACACTAGGCAATATTTCATAAGTCATCCTAGAATGCATCTTCAAGATGAATACTCTCGATATGGATCACCAAATGCTAAGATAGAACCCAGAAAATAAAATACCATCCAATCCATGTGAAGGCATCCAAGGATTTATCACAAGTTAAAGAACAAATTTTCTCAGCCAAACCATAGCAGCTACCTTGAAACAAACATTCTAGTCACTATGCATCAACAAACAAACTGTAAGGAAGCAAAGGTGTGTGGAAACGCTTCCTACGCTAATCTTGAGAGGACGATTATACAAATTTCAACTTAAAAAATTACAACAACTCAAAGAAACACATTCAAGAGTATAAATGAAATAACCATAAACACATAACACCATGATTATCGTGGGGAAAACCCTTACGGGAGAAAAACCCCACACTCTAAAACCTGCATATTGTATTATCAAATCAAAGAATATTACAATACACTTGCAATTCAAGTTCTTACAAGAGCATCACCTCAACTCAAGCTTGGAGAGACACCACTAGCATCCTTCTGGCACCCAGCCTTGCAAACAAAACTCCATAATACAAACTCCTCCGCAAGCCCTCCTTATATAGTGATTTTACAACTTGGAAACCACTTGTGGTTTTACAAAACCATGAGCTTAACCACCATGCCACATGTTGCCCATTTTTGACATTTACATTTCCAAGATGGAAAAACAACCAGGTTAAAATAGTAATCCCGTCCATAATTTTGTCCCCTAGTTTAAACCCTTATAAAAGTCACAAAATGAGTCATTAAGGCTCTAAAAATGGCCCACCTATATTCTACTATGGACAAGACTCATTTTGACAACTCATACACCTTTTTCCAATGCATAAACATGTGGAAAACTACCACAAACAAATTCTGTAATTTTCCTGGAAAAAGCTTGCAAGGTTGAGACATATTTCTCAACAATCTCCCACTTGTCGAACACCTTGCAAGAGTTATGGGATCCAAAATATCATGGACTTAATTGTTAGGGGCCGAGAGGCCCATAGACTCTGAACACCATCTGAAATTCTCTGTGCTAATAGGCTTAGTTAATGCATCAGCAACATTCACCAAAGTTTCTACCTTCTCTAGCTTCACCTTGCCATTCTCAACCATATCTCTCACAAAATGATATTGTACATCAATGTGCTTGGTCCTAGCATGAAAAGTTGGGTTCTTCGCTAGGCAGATTACACTCTGACTGTCACTATAAATTGTCACTGCACCTTGTTTGAACTCTATATCTGAACACAATCTCTTTAGCCAGATGGCTTCCTTACAAGCATGAGTAGCTACCATATACTCTACCTCTATAGTGGACAAAGCAACCACAGCCTGTCGCTTTCTCATCCAACTGATTGCACCACCAAATAGTGTAAACACATATGCACTAGTGGATCTTCTTCTATCAACATCACCAGCCCAGTCTGAATCCACATAGCCACTAATATCCAAGGAATGCTCATGACTTGTTCTATGAAAACATATAGAGTACTCTGAGGTACCCCACAAGTATCTGAAAACTCTTTTAACTGCATCCCAATGTGCTCTTCCTAGATTAGACATGTAATGGGAAAGAACTCCCACTGCTTGGGCAATGTCTGGTCTTGTACAAACCATAGCATACATCAAACTTCCAACAACACTCTGGTATGGTACTCGACTCATCTCTTCCATCTCCAA
>MU226542.1:1243640-1257402 GCA_018584345.1 Thuja plicata
GAAATGATCACCATCAGATTTAAAATATATACAATGATCAGATTTAGATCGCACAAATCCCAAACTCAACACATATGTATCAAACTTCTGGTACCACATCCTAGGACTCTATTTTAAACCATACAAGCATTTCTTCAACTTACAGACCAAATGACTTTTACCTTTCACAACATAGTGCTCTGGTTGTGTCATGTAAATTTCTTCCTTTAAATCTCCATGAAGGAAAGTTGTTTTCACATCCATTTGCTTGATCTCTAGATCATAGGCTACTGCAATAGAAAGTAAAAATCTAATGGATGTCATTTTAGCTACTGGAGAAAAAATCTCACCATAATCTACTCCCTCAGCTTGGGAGTAACCTTTTGCAACCAAACGTGCTTTATACTTCTCAAAGCTTCCATCTGAACCCATCTTCTTCTTGAACACCCATTTACAACCAACATGCTTTCACCCTTTAGGGAATGGTACAAGGTCCCAAGTTTCATTCCTCTTAGGAGCTATCATTTCTTCATCCATGGCTATTTTCCAGGACTCTGAATCATTCATACCAAGAGCCTCTTCTACAGATCTCAATTCATCAATATTAGAATTTAATGCAAATATGCATCTCCAATCATCAGGAGAATACCCATACCTTTTAGGTGGTTTCCTTTGTCTAGTAGACCTTCGAGAAAGATCTAGTTCAGGTTCAACCTCAGCTTCAAGTACCTCTTCTTCTTTTGATGATTCAGAACTCGTAGAGCTCTCCTCGACTTCTTGTCTTTCTAAGGGCCTTGATTCAACTTTCTTTGGTGTAGTAGGTAGTTGAATCACATCTTTCTTTTATTTTGTTTGTTCTGGCTACACTGTAACAGAAGAAGGCTTAGTTTCTCTAATAATAACACTTCTTGAATAAAATACCTTTTGTTCAACAGGACTCCAAAGCTTGTATCCTTTCACACCATAACTGTATCCGATGAAAATACATTTAACAGCTTTGTTGTCCAATTTTGTCTGCTTCTCCTTTGGCACATGAGCATATGCTTTGCAACCGAACACTCTCAGATGTCTAAGTGAAGGATTGTGGCCCAACCACGCTTCCATTGGCGTCTTATCAACAAGAGTTAATGTAGGAGACCTATTTATCAGGTAGCAGGCAGTGGCTACAACTTCAGCCCAGAACTTTTGTTCTAGTCCAGCTCCATTCAACATACTCCTAGCCTTCTCCATCAAGGTCATGTTCATTCTTTCAACAACTCCATTCTATTGTGGAGAATACAGAGTTGTCTTCTCTCTTTTAATACCACAATCTTTACAAAATGTGTCAAAATCATTGGAGAAAAATTCACCACCATTATCAGTTCTCAAACATTTTATTTTCTTTCCAGTCTGCAACTCAACCATTGGTTTAAATTCTTTGAAATGACTGAAAACTTCAGCTTTACTCCTTAGAAAATAAACCCATGTTCTTCTACTGAAATCATCAATGAAAGAAACATAATAAACTGATCTACCAATAGAAGGGACATCAACTGGACCAAATACATCCAAATGGATTAGATCCAAAATATATGAGGACTTATGAGAACTCGAGTAAAACTGAATGCAGATTTTCTTACCCTAGATACAATGCTCACAAAAATCAAATTCAAGATTGCAATCATTCAACCCATCAACAAGGTTCTTATTTTTCAAGGTCTGTAGACCCTTCTCACCTATGTGACCGAGCCTTTGGTGCCATAACATGGTCTTCTCTATAGGCAACTTTGATTCAGTAGACAGAGCACCCTTGGGTACCCAAAAACCATGACCATCTATTGAAAGAGAAACCCTCTCCTTTTCCAACTAAGTAGTCTTTTTCACAATCTTATTAGAAGTATTATTGCACTCAACCATGCATGCATCAAGCTGGTATAGTGTACCCAATCTGCTTCCTCTTGCTATTACCATAGCACCTCTCACCATTTTCACACCTGCTTCAGAAAAATGTACATGCACACCTGCATCTATTAGCTTACTAATAGATAACAAATTCCTTGCTAGTCCCGGGATATGCAAGACACCATCAAATCTTCTAATTCTACCATCAGAAAATTTCACACGAATACTTCCACAACCAACAATATCAAGAACTGAGTTATCACCCAAATACACCTTACCACCATCAAAATTTTCATACTTACTAAACCAATTTCTATTAGGAGTCATGTGGAAAGATGCACCTGAGTCTATTAACCATGCATTATCACCTGCATGAGTGGCCAAGGCTACAATAAAAGCATCTCCATCTTCCTTCTCAGACTCAGAATCAAAATCTTGCTTCTTCTTCTTCTTCTTCTTCTTTTCCTCTTTACAATCCTTTCGGAAGTGTCTGGATTTGCCACAATTCCAACATATCACCTTGGAATTACCAAGGGATTTTGATCTCCCCTTATTTTTGGACTTAGAACGGCCATGCTGCTTTTCATTCTTGCCTCTTTCCTTTGTTCTTCCTCGAACACTCAAAGCCTCTTTAGCATTCAGAGAGACCTTCCTTCTCATCTCCTCAGAAAGCAGAGAACCAACAACATCCTCCATCTTCAAGACAATAGAAGTGCTCCCTATGGCCATGAAAAGGTTGTCCCATGAATCTGGCAATGAACATAGCAAGATTTGGCACCTTTCTTCTTCATCCATCACTACCCCAACTGAGGTCAACTGAGTCACCAACATATTGAAACTTTCCAGATGCTCAGGAATTCGTCCACCTTCTTCCATTCTCAAGGAATACAATTTTTTCCTCAAGAAAATCTTGTTAACAAGTGATTTCGCTTGATAGATCTCACTTAGCTTCTTCGCAGTAGACTCTTCATGAACATTAATCAGAATTGAGTCTGCAAGACACAATCTTATGAGACCTTTAGCTTTTTTGTCCATCACATCATATTGTGTAGCTAAAGTTGGATCTGCAGGCCTTAGCTTATTCTCATCCACCGCATCCCATAGATCCCGATCAATCAATAGATCTTCCATCTTCAGCTTCCACATCTCAAAGTTTGTGCTAGAAAACTTCTCTACATCAATTCTCCCTGACATGCTTGCCATCTTTGCAACCTGCAATACAGAAATGAAATACTCTACACAAGCTCCCACTCAAACCTTGATTAGCTCAAAAAACCCTGTACCCAACAAATAGAACCAAAAACTGGCCAGGCTCTGATACCACTTGTAAGGAAGCAAAGGTGTGCAGAAATGCTTCCTACACTAATCTTGAGAGGATGATTATACAAATTTTAACTTAAAGAATTACAACAATTCAAAGAAACACATTCAAGAGTATAAATGAAATAACCATAAACACATAACACCGTGATTATCGTGGGGAAAACCCTTACGGGAGAAAAACCCCACACTCTAAAACCTGCATAATGTATTATCAAATCAAAGAAGATTACAATACACTTGCAATTCAAGTTCTTACAAGAGCATCACCTCAACTCAAGCTTGGAGAGACACCACTAGCATCCTTCTGGCACCCAGCCTTGCAAACAAAACTCCATAATACAAACTCCTCCCCAAGCCCTCCTTATATAGTGATTTTATAACCTGGAAACCACTTGTGGTTTTACAAAACCATGAGCTTAACCACCATGCCACATGTTTCCCATTTTTGACATTTACATTTCCAAGATGGAAAAACAACCAGGTTAAAATAGTAATCCCGTCCATAATTTTGTCCCCTAGTTTAGACCCTTATAAAGGTCACAAAATGAGTCATTAAGGCTCTAAAAATGGCCCACCTATATTCTACTATGGACAAGACTCATTTTGACAACTCATACACCTTTTTCCAATGCATAAACATGTGGAAAATCGCCACAAACAAATTTCTGTAATTTTCTTGGAAAAAGCTTGCAAGGTTGAGACATATTTCTCAACACAAACCATCTAGAGGCATGCAAAGTACATGAAGCCTTTCCTTGAACATCAAAAGGATTCTCAAATTCTTCTTCTTCTTACTTTAGGATCAAATTGACACAACATATATGATAGAATCACTTCATTTTGGAGAGTAAAGCATAGAAAACTTATCATTATCACTACTTGTAGACAACACCGCCTTCTAAAATTAAGCTAAGACGTAGTACAAATTTTATAAACATGTTCTCCAAGCTGTAGAACTTGAAACGTCACTGGGGAGAAATGTGGAGCATTTTTCAAACCAAATCTAATAGATAACAAAACTATTAGCCAACTTAACTACCAATCATATCAACTACGACACCACAAACATGAAAAGATAGTAGTGCAATGTACATAGATCATATACAATGTATTCAAAACTACAAGACCATATTCTTCGCTATAGAAGAACATAGAACATTCCTTTAGACTATATGCATCATACTCTACTGTAAGTTCTCACTTCATTAGACCTCCAAAGGCTAGAAGGCCCTGTAACCCATAGAAACTCTATTATAATATCATCTCATCTCAAAGCATCTAATATGAACAATTACATTCGACACTGAGAGAGAGGAAAGAAAATAAATGTTCTCTCCTTTCATACCATGAAATGTTCTCTCCTTCCATATTATCAATTTCACTGTTGCGTCCCCCCATATTATGCAATGTTCTCTCCTCCCATATTTGAAATTTAAATCATGCAAAGGTCTTTCCTTCCATATCATTAATATTTTGTATTTACCTTTTGGATACAATATTGTCTAATAAAATAGACAATAATCTCCCACTATAAACTATACTCAACTATATTCATCATCAATGACCAAAATACATGTATTTTCATATATTAGGTTGACAGATCAATGACAACACATAATGCTAACATTATATTCTTAAATTTTTTCTAATTCTCATTCCTAAATCTTATTTCTTGTTTAAACCTAGATTAATAGGGAACAAAATCTATATATGACTAGAAAAATTTATTATTTTTCATCTTAATTTAGTAAGAATAAAAAATACATATCAAATTTGTTTGGTCTTATCTACCGTAAAGGGAATTAGTTGAAAATTTAGCCCCATCTAAGTACGTTTAGAGTTCCAAATTTTACATTTTTTTATCAAATTTATTGATTAGATTCCTAAGTTCACCTCTTCTTCTACACTAAATTGGAAAAAAAAATAGTTCTAAATATTTAACATAATCACAATCCCTTTAATTCATTATCTTTACAACACATTTCATATTCTTTAATTGTGTTGATATTAGAGGTGAATATATAAACATAATGTATTTTTATTGCTCTTTTATAGCTGCAATTTCTTCTACTTTTTATTTTTACCACCACCTATGATCCAAACCACAAATTTCCCAAATATTCCTCTCCAACTAGTGAGAATCATACCATACATGGAAGATTTAACCATAAAATGACTCTTGAAATATGAGAGCATGAAATTAAATTAAGAATTATTTACCAATCTAAACTAAATTTAAAGTATATGTATGCTAATGCTAATGATAGTCAAATTTTAATCATTCTTCTCAAAGATTTATATATGATTATCTAGAATGAACCTAAAGGATTGGACTTCTTTTATGGTGTGGTACTTCTTATGAACACTTGTGGTCCTTTCTCTACACCTTCTTCCAACCCAATTATTGGTTCACATTCCAAATTAACATCAACAAATAAATTTTTTACATAGTGTTGGAAAGTGGCCAATTTAGGATTGCATAGAAGTTGTCATTTATGGAAACACTACTCATCTACATTTTCTCCTGGCGTACAACACAATTTTGGATATTCAGGGTTGTAAAAATGACTAAGTCTAGAATGTAGTTTACAGTGAACAGTCACATAGTTTTGGTCAGTGAGCACATTATATTTTGTGGCGTTCTTGAGAGCCGACTGGTTACGAGATTGAGTATATATGAAGATGTTTAGAGATGCAAAGATAAAAGTGGAATTCATGAATGCATTGTGATTTCAGGATCAGAAATAAGTTGATGCGAGCTATAATTGGGACTACTTAAGTATAGAAGATGCTTGTATTGTTCACTTTTGATAAATCATTATAACAAAACAAATTTTCTAATAGTACAGTTGTGTGCTCATTGTATACCTTAAACAGGGTTTTCTATCCTTTAACAAAGATATGCACTAAATGTAATATTCATCTCCTAACAAAGATAGACTCCTGACAGGGACACTATACTCTTAGTGCATTATTTGTGGGTGTCATCCCCACCAGGTTTTTCCCTTGGCCAGGGTTTCCTCATGAATAAATCATGGTTTTATGAGTTGTTTACCTTATGTTTATGTTCTTTTCATTTCACTTATTGTATGGTTGAGTTTGAATTGGTCAAATAAGTTTATAAAGTATTGTAATACTAATTCACCCCCCTCTCAGTATTACATATTCCTAAAAATTGGTATTAGAGCTTGTGGCCCTTGGAGAGAAAGCTTAACAGCTTAAGGGAGATCTAGATGGATTCAATTTTGGAAGAGAACTTTGAAGCAACACTTGAAGATCTTGATAAGGCTAAAGCTGAAAATGGTGATTTGAAATTCAAATTGAGAAGAGCATAAGGTTTTATCAAGAAGCTTAAGGAACATATTGAAATTTCTAGGAATCAAAGGCAAGACCTTATGGAAAATATTAAAAAGGAATTTGATGATGATTCGTCTGATCAGATCAAATAGCTTGAGCAAGAAAAATAAGCATTGGAGCAAGAACATGAAACTACTTCTATACAGATGGCTAAAGAAATTCAACAAGAGAGGTGGAAAAAAATTTGAAGAGATCCTAAAGAATATAAATGTTCATATGGGAAAGATGAAGATTGAGCTTGATGGATACAAAATCAAGTATCATGAATTAGAGAAATATAATCAAATCAATAAAGGAAAACTTGTTGAGGCTAAGAATCACTAATCGGTTTTAGAAAGGAATAAAAAACTTGGCTTATTTACCAAGACTCAAGGATTGGGCATCCTATCTAAGAATTTATCCTCCTTATCATAAAAAATCATTTAATTATCATCCTAGGGACATGCTACTTAAAAAAAGCTAGCAAAATATATGCACTAAGAACTGACTCAGACCATGCTAATCTATAACTGTTGCAGGAAACAAATTGCTGAGAGGAAGCTAATCTAGTGTTCTAGGAAAAAATGCTTCGAAAGATAAATGTAAGAATGCTAAATCTTGAAGAATGAAATGCTTGAAACTCCAAACCACAATTATTTGGTTGTTCTTCCACTTTGGCTGCAGGAAGCGATACCTACCCTACTGCTTTGGCTGCAGGAATAGTTTCAACACTAGAATTGAAACAACAATTTGCAGAAATGAAATATACAAGACATGAATCTAACTACTATGGGTTACTCAACAAGTGGGCCCCCTTGGTTGAGTATCCCAAAACTCAAATACATAGTATGAAATTTCAACACTCCACTATTTCATTGATTCAAGAACAACGTACAATTGTATTCATAAAAAATGGAAAATATGACAGAATGAAAATAACTTCTAAAAACTACTAATGCCCTCTTTCTCATGCAGGAGTGGAGATTTATTTAAAGGAAAGGAAATCTAACTACTAAAACTAATCACACCATGAAAACAGACGAAGACTTTATTGCAACTCCAAAAAATAGGTTAGAAATCATCCAGCAAAATCGGAAAAGAACTTTTACAACATGCCCAAAGGACAGATCCAACTTCTTCTTTTTTCCTAGATTTCCTTAAGAATATAATAAATTCTTGACCTGATCATTCCTCATTTTCTGCCACCTTCATCTTTCAAGAACTGTAACCTTTATTGCACTAGACCTTCACCGATCAGTTCATTGCAGGACCGGATCTGACTGACCAGCACATGAGTGCAATACCTATTGATTCTTCTTCACTAATCATGATCAACATCAAGATGTTAGAAAAAATACATCCGTGATAAACTTCAAAAAGATACACATACACACATTTTCATCTAAACAGCTAACTACTTATGAAAACGTAATTACAGATTTATCATATTAAGTATATAGCATTCATGGTCATGTATGGATGTGAAAGTCTTTATAAAATATAAAATGTCTATATGGTAGCATGCCACTTAATTTCATGAAAAGAGTAACCAGTTTTGACAAAATAATAAAATAGGAAACATAGTATGGAAAATACTATTCTAGACACAACAAAAAGGTTTAAAAATATGACATAAATATGTCCTATCATTGCCCCCTAAGGAAAATAGTGTCGATCATCAGGCACTATAACATTACAGATCTGGGAAAGCATTCTAAAATCCCCCACTATTGTTTCACCCTCACTGGTGCTACCGAGATGCCAATAAAAACTATTCATTCTTTCTAGTTTTCTCCTACGGATGGCCTCTAACTTCTCATTTATTTCATTGGCTATGCATCTATATAGAGGCCACATGAGGAGAGGAGGTTGGAAAGTAAGAGGAACCCATAGCTCTGGCCTGACCTATCTGGCCAAGTGGATGTCCCACTGAACCCTCTGCATTGCAGCTCTACAATTGATAAGGTTGTGTGGTTCAGCCTTCCGTAATGTCATAGTTAATTTTCTCCATCTCTACATAATGCCTTCTCCTACCCTCTACCCCCCGTGATATGGAAGTTTTTCAAAATCCTTATAAACTTATTCTCTAAGACCTAATATCTTCTTTTCGTACTCCATTTTATGAAACACATAGGCTATTTCAAGCCAATCATAATGCATTCTCCTAGGTTTGTCATTTTATGGTCTCAGGACCATCTTTACTGTTTTTTCCCTTTCCCTATATTTCCAAAATTTTTCTCCATAATTAATTGCATTTCTTTCCCATGACATAAGGGATGAAAAATGTATATCTCCAATAAACAATAATGGATTATAATTGGGGTCAGATGGAACAACATAATTGTGTAGGTAGAACTCACATGGAATATTTTTGATAGACGCAGGTGAACTATCATAGGCATCCACAAATTCTTGTGGTGAAGTAATGCTTGGATTAAGGTCCCAAACAACTTTCATTAATTTTAACAAAATATATTTTTCCTCGAGGCATAATGCATACACCCTTAGGGGTGGTCTGCATTCCATTATTTGAGGAATCAAGCTTGTGACTCTATCTAACCTGTGTTCTAGATCTTAGACTTCATGTTTCTGATTATTAATTTCTTTTCTCAACTCAATCATCTCTCTTTCCCACATATCTTTTTCATACTGCATTTTTTTTATAAAAATCTAGAGATAGAGATGAAAAGTTACCTTTGTTCACTTTCTGGGCCCTTCCCTTCATTTTTCTGTTCATCTCTGTCCTTTGAAATACCATGTGTTAGTTCATTCTCAAACATAGGTTGCCATATTATCATTTTCCATTAAGTGTTGTGATCTGTAAATGTTTAGTTGCAACAACCTGAACATCCTTCTCTTGACTCCCTTCTTAAAATAGGGGCTAATTAACATTCTCCTTTTTTCTGATTAATTGCTTCTTCAAAAGATGCGGCTGTATAAACTTGTTGGAAGCTACAATTGAAACAATTGTTATATTGTCATTTATGTCAAATCTTAACTGGTAAGACATTTTCTATCTAGTAAAGTGCCATATCAATTGATTGATGAAGAAGATTTGAAAAGAGGAGCTAACAAGAAGAACTAGTGAAATGAGTTATGTGAAACTACAATGGGTACTTAATGAGATTTCAACTTGCCAAGATAATATGCTATTTATCTTTGATACCAAGTGAAGATTGGAAGACTAAAATCTTAGTCTTAGCTAAGTAAAAGAGTAGAAGATTAAGAAACATAATTTCAAGAAGTTTGTGTTGAGTGATGCGAGTGTCAACCAAGTGCTAGTACATGCCAAGTAAATTTAGTGTCAAAAATAGCATCAACATTTACCAAGCGTCAGTAATTACCGAATTATCTAGAGATGACCAAGCGAAAGAACATAGTGATGATTGAGTGTTAGTATTTTGACAATTTGAGAAAGATTTGAGATCCCATCTGACATAGTTGATTTATTGGGATATGTAAAGTGAATTTAAGATAAGGATGATCATTGTGGAGAATTAAATCAGCATTTAATATATGTTTAACCATTTTTATGTATGGATTCGAGAAGGGGTTTTGAGATGTATTCTACAAGGTAGAAGGAAAACAAAATGTTGGAAGGTTTCATTGGATCTGACCAAACCCTAAGCTCTACAGTGATGATTAAGCGGCAAAAGATATAGCTACCTGATCACATAGGTATAAGATTAACCTAATTGCATGTTATGGTATGTAGAGGTTGATTCAATTGATTGGAAAATCTAAGAAGAAGGAAGAGAAGGCTGAGAAGAGCAGTATAGGACTGCATAGTGGTAATTGCTTGATGGATTTCCAAGCAGATATGAGAGATAGAGATGACAATGGAGGCTAGTCAGTGAATTAGCATTTGAGTGAAAGTGGATCTGTATTTGCAAAGTGAGTTGTATGTTTCAGATCAAATCTATTGTTACTTTCTAACCATTATATCAGTCAAAATCATTTCAACCAAGGTTGACCTAACATTCATATTGTAAATCATTTAATCAAGGTGACATTCTAATGGAATGATCTAAGTCCTCTAACAAGGCTCACTTTTAACAGGGTGATTAAATCCTTTAATAGGGTCACATTTAATAGTGTGTATTGTAACCTTTAACAGGGTTGGCTCCTCAAAGAGGTCACTTCAAAAGAGTGAAAAATTGGTAGCATATTGTTAGTAATAACTGAGAGGGGGGGTGAATCAGTGGCCTCAAAATTTTATCCTTTAAACTTAACCACCAATCAATAAATCTCAGATTATTATGTCTCTACAAGATGCATGCCATGAAATACTAATAATGATTAACTGTCTATCAGTTTTCTCTGTCAATCCTTATTCTTTCTTGATTATCAATAAGCAGTATAACTATTTACCGAAACTCAGTAAATAAGAAGAGTATACCGATCAATCCAGAGTTAGCTATGTAAGATGAAAGATAGTAAAGAAATGAATCATACACACAAAACACATGAATTTTAACATGGAAACCCTATTAAGGGAAAAAAAACTGGGACCGATACCCCAAATTTTCACTCTTCTGAAGTGAGCCCTGTTAGGAGCCAACCCAGTTAAAGGTTACAAACACACTGTTAAGTGTGACCTTGTTAGAGGATTTTATACATAGAGGTTGTCACATAGTATCAGGAATCTATTGCTACCATCCTTGAATTAGCCTCCTTCTTATACTATCAATAGGTATCGGGCAAGTCCAATGCTACTTTCATGAATCAACCTTTTTGGCACTCCTTGAGATGTACCTCAATATAAAAGACTGTTAAGTCCTGCTCGGTTAAGAGACTTGATGTTTCAATGGTTAAACTAAAACACTATGACCTGTTCATATTGCAACTTGAATTGCATATTTTTAGATCTATTTAAGTACATTACCTCTCTGACCAATGTATCAATTAATCCTTGTGCTCCATACTTTTTGCTCTATGATGTTGTGCTCACTGTTCGTCGATGTCTGCAGAATTCCTTTTCTCTTCCTTTAGCTTGTTTGATCAGCACTGCATGAACTTTTTCTTCATTAATTTCTCTTTAGCATCCTCTTTCTATTCACTCCCCTAAATCCCATTCGTAAATGAATTAAGTTTGTCTCTTATATAGACATAATATTCATTTTTTCTTGATTCTTGGCATGATAAACAATCCAGCCAATTAGATTTAAAAAATAACTCCTAATTTGTCTCGTAGATATCTTCTTGCCAATTGTACAAATCAGCTTTAAATCAATCACATATCTTTGGTCAAATAAAATAAAGTAGACAACCAGTTAAGTTTATTTTAGCTCTACCAGCTGGATATTTTGTCATTTTCTAAACTCTCTGTTCTGTCGGTCACCACTGCAGTTAGTCATCGGTGACAACTGACTGATCCATCAGTGAGACTCCAATTAGCTTTGTGATCTTTGTCTGTCAGGAATCATATGAATTTTACTCATTGGGCAACTCTGTATCTTTGGTCATCGGGCAACCTTCTGACTTTGCTTGTTAGGCATTCTATAGTTTTTCTTCGTTGGGAAACACTATGCTTTTGATCGTCAGGTATCACTATGACTGTTCTTTTTCTCTGTTTGTCAGTGTGCACTTTGTTGGTGTTGTTTGTCACTTAGTGAATACTTGACTTTTATGTATTTTTGAAAGCATAACTTTGGTTCTCTAAAGTCTTTGACATTATGTACATGACTATACAGATGATATCAAGTTGACATTAATGATAATACAGTCCATTAACTGATTTAATGACTTGCATTATCTTTCAACTTAACATTATCAAACATTCAATTAGTTACATGTCATCAATCTCTACCTTTGGCATTGATGGCAACATACTATATTATCATACTATACTATTTCAAATACAATATGAAATACAACAGTTGAGATTCATCAAACTACCAATCTTTTGTTCTATTATCCGATAAATGTCTGACCATTGGTAAGCTATGTTTTATCTTAGATTTGATTCTTATAGCTCTCTGTCTTCTGATGTGTTGTGTTCTCTCCTTGTGTCAATTTGTCTCCCTTGACTATTCTTCTCTTTTGATGTCTTTTCTTTTGTCAGCAACTCTCCTTTTGTATAATCTTTCCATACAATTTCTCTCCCTAATGATATAATCTCTCCATGTTGGAGTAATGTGATAATGGATAATCTCTCTCCTTTTATAGAATGATGTGATAATATGTATAATCTCTCTCCCTTTGACAACAATGCCAAACAAATATCTTCACAAATATCTGACATTAATGTCAAACAATCATTTCTTTCCATCCATAATATATTCCTTGAATTTTCCTTATCCATCAGCAATATAACAATATGCTCTAGTGCTTAGTGCTGATATATACCTATCTGTATATATATATGTAGACTTGAAGTTCATCTCTTTGCTTGCATCAACATTAATGATATTCTGATGATATGTAGGCTGATGCAGCCTTCTAGCTATTTTACTGACTGGTAGACAAGGGTTTGACCCTTAGTCTCTTTTTCAAGTATTCAAATGTATCCTTGGGCAGTGGCTTGGTGAAGATATTAGCTAATTGTTATTTGGATTGCACATACTCAAGTGTCACCCATTTTGTTGAACTTGTTCTCTTAAATAATGACACTTGATTGCAATGTGTTTAGTCTTAGCATGCATGACTGGATTCTTGGAAATGTTTATTGCACTGTTGTTATCACAATAGGTAATTATTGGTTCTAGGATCTTCATATGCATACCTTCCAGTAATTGTTTGATCCATGCAATATTTGAGCAATTTGTAGCAGCAACATACTCTACTTTTGTAGTAGACTGAGAGATACATCCTTTCTTTTTGCTAATCCATGTGACAAGTCTGTCACCCATAAAGAATACTCCTCCAATTGTGCTCTTCTGGTCATCAAGATTTCCAACCCAATTAGTGTCGGCAAACACCTTAAGTTCAAATTTTCCTTCTCTTCTATACCATAAGCCATATTCCTTGGTATTCTTTAGATATCTTACAATTATTTTCACAATAGTCATATGTGATTGTCTAGGATTAGCAGAAAATCTTGCAACCATTTCTACTGCTTGTGCAATATCTGGTCTAGTGTGTACAACCTACATGAGTTTTCCAATCATTGATCTGTAAAAAGTCTAATTTACCTCTGATGTCTTGTCCTCCTTTGTCAACTTACATCCAGTAGCCATCGATGTTCCAACTGGTTTGGAATCTTCCATCTTGAATATTTTCAGGACCTCTTTAATGTATTTGG
>MU226542.1:1288983-1338094 GCA_018584345.1 Thuja plicata
GATTGTTGCAAGATTTTATGCAAATCCTAAGGACAGTCACATGATGGAAGTGACAAGGATACTAAGATACTTGAAGGGAACAGATGATTATGGATTGTATTATAAGAAGAATGAGAAGTTTGAACTGAAATTTTATACAGATGCAGATTGGGAAGGCAATGTTGATGATAGAAAGAGTACAAGTGGTGGTGCATTCTTTCTAGGAAAGAGATTAGTACCTTGGACAAGAAAGAAACATAACTGTATTTCACAATCTATAGTAGAAGTTGAATATGATGCAACATTAGTTAATTGTTCAAACATAGTGTGGGTCACAAAATTATTGAAAGGAGTGAAGGAAGAGATCACTGAACTAATACCCTGTGATACACACTAATACCAAGCATGTTGCTATCAAGCATTGATAGAAATATTAAGAAAACAAATAGAGATTAGGAAATAGGAAAGAATCCAAGAGATATTTTAAAGAAGAATAATTTTACCATAACCAAGTGAAAGAATGGTGATTCAAGGACTTACACCAAAAAAACCAAGAAGCTTAAGACAATGTTTTTGAAAGGGGAAAACTAAGAAAAACCCCTTGTGCATATAATAGGAGAGAGAGAGAGAGAGAGAGAGAGAGAGAGAGAGAGAGAGAGAGATCATTAAAATATTGCAAGATTGAGAATGAGAGAAGAGAGAAGAAATCTAACTTGTGAGAACCAACTTAGAACCCTGTGAGAACCCCTCTTAGAAGTGTGTGAAAAGCATCTCTTAAGTAGAGATGAGTGAAGGAGTTTTCATGTAACTCCCATACTCTATGAGTGCCACATTCACATTAGGTGTGTTCCATGTGTAGGAATCCTCTTAAGGAGGAATATCTAATTTCCTTATTAAAGGAATTACAAATATGTGAATGTCCTTGTTTTATCCTTTAATATATAATACCAAGGAACAATTATAATTATAACATCCCCCTTTAATATTTACTTGGGGAGGTGAGATCAATACATATCAAACCCAAATGTTTACAATGATTTTGAGATCTCTCTTTATAAAGAGTTTTCATTAAAGTATTGGTAACTATATCATTTTGCTTGCAATAGAGGAGGGACTCGTGTGTCACTTCAACATGTTCTTTTCTGAAGTGATTCTGGAGTGATATGTGCTGGAGCTTGAATTTTACATAGGGTACTTTTCTAAGGAGATAGCACTTTTATTATTACAATGTAAAGTTTTAGGTGCTTGGAGAGGGGGGCCAAAACCTTCAAGTGACCATTGAGATTCTTGAGATGCATTTGTGCATTCTATATATTCATTTCCAGTAAAAAATAGAGGTGGACCTTGATCAACATTGGAGCCTTCAATAAGGCAATAACCACTAGTAGAGATCCCATCATTAGGATCTCCTAGTGTCAAATCAGTAACACTTTGGAAAGTAAATTCATATTGTGAATCATCAAATAAATCAAGTATGTAATTCGAGACGCAATCATCACTTTCAGAAAACAAATTTATAATGTATCCATTAGTATATAAAAAATCAAGAGTGGAGATATTATAATCATCATTATTACCAGTATTGTCATCAATATTGTTGTCAGTATCATTGAACACTACAACAATCACAGGATTAGTACTCAATTCAGAGAATTCTTGAAGATCATCTTGATCAATACATACATCTCTACTAGGAGATTCAAAAGAAGGCACAACGACATTAAGAAAGGTAGAGATAATATCCTCTTCTTGATCTAAAATATCAACAAACAAGGAAAGTCATAATGAAGATGAGACATAATTAAATACATAAAATAATGAGATTAATCCCAACGGAGTGAAATACATTTAAGATATAATGCTAAGGAGCACAAAAAATAAATTTAACGTAAATAGTAAACGAACAATTGCAATAATTTTTAATAACTAAAAAATAAATAATTTTTTTGTTAAACTGATGAAACAAATTTTAATGGCAATAAAACAATTAATTAGCTAGTGAATAATGTTTAAAAATATAAAATGGAAGTGGGTTTAAGACGATTTTAAAAAATATTAAGTGAAAAGATTCGTATAAGTATTTAACTTATTTGTTAAATAAATTAAAATGAATTTTAAGGATTAAAATTAAATTGTTAAAAAATAAATTAGATAATTAGAATATTAAACAAATATGATAAATAAAGCAAGGAATCTACAGATTAAATCTGCCACAATCCTGCAAAAAATCAGAACAAAGGTAATAATAATCTACAACTATTAAGGTAAAGATTAATCTGCAATAATATATATATGAAAAAAATGGAGTGCAAAGATAAGATTGACAGTAATGAATTGCAATGATATAAAAATGTTATTAGTAGGTGTAATAATAAGAAGGCATTAATATTGCAGACCTGCGCACAAGGAAATGATAGAGTGACATAGACGTTGTGCTACGAGAGGGCGGGAGAGATTTCTAAAACTGATTATTACTATTTGAAACTGATATCTCCATAATATTGATTGTTTGGTTAGGGTTATTCTTCCTTTACATCATGGGAAAATACTATAGCACTCCGTGTGGAAAGGAGAGATGGGCCATGTGAGAGGTTGGAGAGAAGGGTTGCGCAAGTAGAAGGAGCAGTGTGGGAAGGGTAAGGGCTGCGAGGGGAAGCAGCAAGGAAGAGCTTCAGCTCGTGGGAGGGAGAGAGTCAGCTTGTGGGAGGGATAAAGAACAAGTGTGAGGAAAGGGGTTGTGCTAGACAGGGAGGGTGAGGGAGATGCTTCAAAAGCTAGGCTATGTGAGCAGCTAAAGAGTCAACAGTTGCGCAGGGGGCAGGGAAAGAAGGTTGCACATGAAAGAGGTAAGAAGGTTGCATGAAGGGTGAGAGGAGTGAGTGGGAAGAAAAATATGTTGTGCAAGAATAATATGTTGCACAAGAAAGTAAGGGGAGGTGAGTGGACAGAAAAATATGCAGTGTAAGAATAATATGTTATGGATAGGTGGGCGCATGAGTTATGGAAAGGATGCGCTGTACCAAGGAGAATGCCAAGTGGGATAAGGTGGAGCACATGAGAGAAATGCTTTTCCCTCTCTGTAAAGAGAGTAATGGCTGGATTTCAATAACTATTTTTTTTTAAATGTTACCAAGAAGCGATAAGAACCACAATATAAACTTGCAGATGTTAATAAAAACATACAAAGATATATAAACGGAAATAAAAAAAAGATACAAACTATTATAAACCTTCCTGCAACCACAAATAGAGATCAAGAGAAAATAGATATAAAAAAAACATAATCAATGACATCAAAAGAATATGGAGACGGTTAAAGATTGAATCCTACAAGAAACAATGTTAAAATCTTGCATGCAAGAATATTAGAGGAAAAACAATTTAGAGAGATGATAAAAACTTTGAAGAACAGATTAACTAAGATTTAATTTAAATCCTGACCCAAATGTTAGAGAAATAGATTAAGAAAATGATTTAAAAATAAAGTATATAAAATGCAAACTATAGATCCCTTATGGTTGCTCGATAGAGGGTGTGATACTTAGAACTAGATAAACAAGGAAGAAAAAAAAACTAGGTTTGGCTGAGAACTGGCCAAACCCAAAATCATTTCAAAGCTGGAAACAAAAGTTAGATCATGAAAATCTACAAAAACTCAAACAAGGATTAGTAGTGGCTTTGATACCATGTTAGAAATATTCATAAAACAAATATAGATTAGGAAACAGGAAAGAATCCAAGAGAAAGTTGCAAGAAGAAGAATTTTACCATAATCAAGTGAAAGAATGGTGATTCAAGAACTTACACCAAAAACACCAAGAAGCTCAAGATCAACACCAAGACAATGTTTTTGAAAGGGGAAAACTAAGAAAAACCCCTTGTGCATATAATATGAATGAGGCAATAAGAGAGAGAGAGAGAGAGAGAGAGAGAGAGCTCATTACAATATTGCAAGAATGAGAATGAGAGAAGAGAGAAGAAATCCAACTTGTGAGAACCAACTTAGAACCCTGTGAGAACCCCTCTTAGAAGTGTGTAAAAAGAATCTCTTAAGTAGAGATGAGTGAAGGAGTTTGCATGTAACTCCCATACTCTATGAGTGCCACATTCACATTAGGTGTGTTTCATGTGTAGGAATCCTCTTAAGGAGGAATATCTAATTTCCTTATTAAAGAAATTACAAATATGCGACATGTCCTTAGTTTATCCTTTAATGTAAAATACCAAGGAACTTGATTATAATTCTAACAAGTATCTTTACTTGAGAGAGATAATACAAGATAAAGAAGTGAGACTAGAAAATGTGAATACAAAGGAACAATTAGGGGATATATTTACAAAGGCATTACCTAAGGATTCTCATGAGTATCTGAGAGGTAAATTAGGGTTTATTCCCCTAGCCGAGGCTAACTAAGATCACATGGAGTGATTGTATCAAATGTATTACTCAGAATATATGACAAATTGATGCAAAGGTGGTCACACTTTAGGAGTTGTCTAAAGCTATGAAGAGTAATGCACAAGATGTTGATGAGTCATAAGCAAGATGACAGAGGAAGCATAGAATTTAGAAAGTTGACACAGAGATATCTACATGGTGAAGATGTATGACTTTGGTATTGTTGATAAAGAAGGAGAAATAAGTAAGAAAAAAAAAAGGGAGATATACTATTTAAGGGAGAAAACAGTGAGAAGACACAAAGGGAGATAAGCTACAGAGAGAAATCTATCCAAGAGGGAGCTAATATTTGTATTGGAGAGAATCAGAATGAAGCTAAGGACATTTATCAAAATCTGTTAATAAAACATACTTTTTGGATTATTTGGTAACCTTGCATGTGTTGTTTGCGTGTGTTTTCCATCAATGCCAAAGAGGGAGATTGTTGAAAGATATAACTGAAACACTTGTTATATTGTCATTGATGTCAAACCTTAACTGGTAAGACAATTGCTATCTATTAAAGTGTCATATCAATTTATTGATGAAGAAGATTTGAAAAGAGGAGATGACAAAAAGACCTAGTGAAATGGTTGAGTTATTTGAAACTACAATAGGTACTTGATGATATTGCACCTTGCCAAGGTAATATGTTGTTTCTCTGTAACACCAAGTGAAGATTGGAAGACTAAATCTTAGTCTTGACCAAGTAAAAGAGCACAAGATTAAGAAACATAAGTTCAAGAAATTTGTGTCGAGTGATGCAAGTGTTGACTGAGCACCAGTACATGCCAAGAAAATTTAGTGTCGACCAAGCATGAAAATTTACCGAGCATCAGTAATTGTTGAGTTATCTAGTGATGACCAAGTGGAAGAACACAATGATGAACGAGTGTCATTATTTTGATAGTTTGATAAATATTTGAGATCCCATCCAACATAGTTGATTTCTTGGGATATGTAAAGTATATTTAAGATAAGGATGATCATTGTGGAGAATTAAATGATCATTTAATATGTGTTTAACCATTTTTTATGTCTGTATTCAAGGATTTTTGAGATTTATTCTACAAGGTATAAGGAAAACAAAATGTTGGAAGGATTCATTGGATCTGACCAAACCCTAAGATATACATTGATGATTAAGTGGCAAAAGATCTAACTACCTGATCAAAGAGGTATAAGATTAACCTAATTGTAGGTTATGGTGTGTAGAGGTTTATTTAATTGATTAGAAAATCTAAGCAGAAGGAAGAGAAGGCTGAGAAGAGTAGTATAGGACTGTAGAGTGGTGATTGCTTGATAGGTTTCCAAGAAGATCTGAGAGATAGAGATGACAATGGAGGCTAGTCGGTGAATTAGCATTTGAGTAAAAGTGGATCTATATTTGCAAATTGAGTTGTATGTTTTAGATCAAATCTAATGTTACTATCTAACCATTGTATCAATCAAAATCCTTTTTGGACCTGTTGAATCCAATGGTGACCTTAAATTTGTACAAGCAAGCTCTAATTTTGACTTGTAATAGAAAACTACAAATACGACCCCTGCCCATCAAATCCACCAAAAAATGCATTCAAATTTCTGAAGATTATCCAATGGCACTCAACAAGCTCTAATGTCATGTAATATTGGCTATGAAGGTATCCACCCAAGATATATAGGCCTATTAGAAAGAACAATAGCAAAAGAGAACCAATATGACAAGAATGAGCTATATTCTCACCAAGAATGTAATGCAATGTAATGGATCAACTAGATTGACTAAATTAACTAAATTCCCTTCATTGAAACAATTGGAATGATATTAAAAATGAGACCACTTGGTTAAATAGGACAAGGTGAGAACTTGGGAGTGCATAACATTTTGGAAAGTGTATTAATCTTGTGACATGATACATAAAGTTGTTAGAATAACTGAGAGGGGGGGGGGTGAATCAGTGGCCTCAAAAATATTCCAATAAATTAACCACAAAACTTTATATCTTAAATATAAACCTCAAGTTATCTTTATTCCCACAAGATGTATGCCCTTAAAATATCTTATCAAATAGATACTGCTCAGAGTTCACTATTAAACCTTATTCTTAAGCTTTACCGATTAATAGTCTATCATTTACCGAAATACACTAAATAACTTAGTGTTTACTGATCAATCATGTTTTAGTAATGTGTAAAGAAAAACATCAAAGCAATGACTCATAAACACATTTTACACATGGATTTTTAATGTGGAAACCCTGTTAAGGGTAAAACCACTTGGGACCGATAACCCAAAATTTTCACTCTTCTGAAGTGAGCTCAATGAAGAGCCAACCTTGTTAAAGGTTACAAACACATTGTTAAGTGCAACCTTGTTAGAGGATTTATCACTAATAGTTAATCACTTGATATCTGGAATTTCACTATGTTATCTTCATGAATTAACCTTTTGATACTTCTTGGGATGTATCTCAATATATAAAGGACGGTTAGATCCTACTCGGTTAAGAGACTTTCTGAATCAATGGTTAAACTGAAACAATATATGATCTTTTAATATAAACAAATTAGACTTTTAGATGATTACATCTATTGTAAGCTCATAATACATTTCTAATCAATGTCTCTATTCAATACCTTTGCTCCACTTCTTTCTGCTCGGTGATGTTGTGCTTCTCTGTTGCTTGGTGTCTGCAGAAATCTTTAGCTCTGTTCTTTAGCTTGATTGATCAGGACTGTATGAAGTCTTTCTTCACCAATATTCTCTTTAGCATCCTCTTATCTATTCACTCCCCTAATTCATAATGAATTAGCTTTCCTCTTTATAGACATAATTTCACCATTTCTAAGTCCTTGACTTTCTTGTTCTTGGTGTGATCTGCAAATCTCTCCTTTCTTGCTTTAAAGCTTTACTTATGTTTTATCCCATAGATTTCTCTTAGACAACTGGAGTAAAATAGATTTAAAACTCTCGCTTATCTCTGGCTTTTAACTTATCTATGAAAAAAATGTTATCAACCAGTTAACTCTATATTTATCTCCTACCAGCTAAGTCTTTTGTCATTTTTGAACTTCAATTCTTTTCATTGTTTAACTCTTTGTTAGCTTTGGTCTTAACTTCAGTTGTCCTCAGGAATCTCTGTCTGTTGGGGTTGTCTATTCATCAAGGTTTTTTGTCTGTTAGGTAACACTATGGTTCTGCTCGTAGGTAATGCTTTCTTGGGTATCACTGTGACTTTCCTCTTGGGGTTCTCTATCCGTCAGGGTGTACTGACCATCGGTGTTTGTTGTCACTTGGTGAATACATAACTTTTATGCATTAATGATAGCATAACCTTTATCTCTCTGGTTCTTTGAAGTCTTTGACACTATGTATATAACCAATTAGATTATATCAAGTTGACATCAATGACAATACAATACATTAACTAATTTAATGTCTTGCATTAACTTTTTGCAGCTCGGTGATCATCAACTTAACATCTTCAAACATTCAATTAGTTATAGTTCATCAATCTCTCCCTTTGGAATTGATGGAAATACACTACATTACTACTAATACAATATGAATATATCAGTTGTAGTTCATCAACATACCAAATTTATTGTTTTATAACCAATACAAATGTCTGGCTCTCGGTAAGCTCTTCTAGCTTAGATTTTTTTCTTGCAAAGTTCTTTCTTCAATCTTCATTCCCTTCACTGTATAGATGTAGTAGCTTCTGATTCTATCTCTCCCTTTGATGTAGAAACTCTTCTTTTGATGTTGTCTCTCCCTTTGATTGTTCCTCTCCTTGATCATCTCTTTTTCCTTTGATAGTAGTAGATATACTCTCTCCTTTGAGTCATCTCTCCCTTAGGATACTTCTCTCCCTTTTGATAGTCATGATGGATATTTCATATGGATATATTCTCTCCCCTTTTCAAATATTCTCTCCCTTATAGGTTACATCTCTCCCTTTGAAAACAATGCCAAAGTATATCCTTCCTCCTTTTTATAATATACTCCTTGAATTTCCCTATCCATCAGCAATACAATGACACTGGTGTTCGGTGTAGATAAGTACCTTTCTATGTACTGATGTATCTTTTGCAATCCATCTCTTTTCTTGCATCAACATGAATGATCTTCTAATTATGTGTAGGCGGATGCAGCCTCCTAGTCAACTTACTAACCAATAGACAAGGTTCAAACCCCTAGTCTCTTTCTCAGGTACTCAAATGTATCTTTAGGCAATGACTTTGTGAATATTTCAGCTAATTCTTCCTTGGATTGAACATATTCCAGTATCACCTCTTTTTCTTGCACTTTTTCTCTTAAGTAATGATACTTTATAGCAATATGCTTAGTCTTAGCATGCATGACAGGATTCTTAGAAATTTTTATTGCACTAGTATTATCACAATAGATAATCACAAGCTCAAGAATTTTCATATTCATACCTTCCAATAATTGTTTGATCCATGCAATGTTAGAGAAATTTGCAGAAGCAGCCACATATTCTGCTTCTACAGAAGATTGTGAGATGCATCCTTGCTTCTTTCTTATCCATGTGACAATTTTGTCACCCATGAAGAATGCTCCTCCAGTTGTGCTCTTTCTATCATCTAATTTTCCAGCTCAATCACCATCTGTTTAGACTTGAAGCTCAAATTTTCCTTCTCTTTTATACCATAATCCATAGTCCTCGGTACTCATAATTGTTGTGAGAGAAGTCATGTGTGATTCTTTGGGATTAGTAGAGAATCTTGCAACTATTCCAAATGCATGTGCTATATCTGGTCTAGTATGAACAACATACATGAGTTTTTGTATCATTGACCTATATAGGATCTTATTTTGATGTAGTGGCATCTTCGCTACTTATTATTTTCTTGTGATTTTCTGGCACTCAGTTAAAGTATGGAGTTCTCGGGTTTCTATTGCTTGGGCATGCTAGTCTCTCTTACTCGGGTATTCTTGTCTCTTTTGCTCAAATTTCTATCACTCAGTCATGCTTGTTCTGAGTTTCTTTCTATCACTCAGGTATGCTTGACCCAAGTTATTTATTCTGGAGTTGGATCTTTGGGCCGACCTTGGTGCATTTAATAATTCTTTCTTGATGTATTTGATTTTTGAGGGGGCCGACATGGTCTTGGGTATTATATGGACCTAAATATGGGTCTCTCTTTGGGATTTTAATTAATTTTAATTGCAAGGCCGACTTGTGGCTTGCTTTTTTGGATTAGTATTTATAGAGAGGTTTTGGTAGAATGTTAGGGGTAGAGAACAGAAGTAGGAGAAGAAGAGCTGGAAGAGTTCTTGTGAGATCTGCAGATCTGAGATAGTGTAAGGAAGTTGAAAGAGCTAGTGGCATGTTGGCTTAGGACGAAAGAAGATTACTTTGTGGCTTGTAAGAACAAGTTTAGATTCTATCTTGGAGTTCCTACCAGGTTGATGTGTGGTGTGTCATAGATCTAGACTAATTCGGAAGGTGGAGTTGAAACTTACAGTGAGTTGTTGTGTATTGGCAGATGGAAAATGGCCTGATTCTTGTAACAGATCTTGGTGTTAGATCTTAGTGTGATTTCATTTCATTTGTCCCTAACCGAGAATGCCTTATAGTCTGGCATGTTGAATGTAATTTGATGATTTGAGATAATATAAAAATTGATATTGATATATCTTGAGTTGTGTGTTATTCTGCTGTGTTATCTTGGTTTTGCTACAAGTTTGGATAGTCCATTCTTGGATCCTCCGAGCTTGAGTACATCAAGTGGTATCAGAGCTACTAGTTTATTTTATCTGGGAGATTGGTTGCAGATCTATATTCCTGAACTTGTGAGTTGTGGCCTAGTTGTTCGTGAGGTGGCTAATGGTGGATCACACTTACAACAAATTGGAGGTTGTCACAAGGTGCTCAGAATTGGATTTGTTGTAGAGGGATTTCTAAGATCTTGGGGAGATGCCTCTGAGAAGATTGGACCCTAGGATGGTTGATCAAATTGTTGAGGATCTGCTAGTGGAGATCTGTGGTGACATGAAGAAGCTGAAGACTGAGGTCTTGGAAGAGATTAGGGATACTTTTGTTGAGATCAATAACCCTAGATCTGTTGTTGTTGTAGAGGTGATTGGTTTTCATACTCAGATGGATGGATCTGATATGGAAATTGTAGATCATCTTGGTGTTGATGAAGAGGAAGATGTTGATTGTTTCACTGATCAATATGAGATTATGGATGAGGCTAGTGAAGACGGTGGACATCTTGATATGTTGTTTGTTGATAATTTTGAGTGCTTTGATGAGATTATTGTTGTTGATATGGATTTCTTGTGTGCTGATGGGGATGATGGGTTGCTGAGATTATTTGGGGATCAAGATGATGGTGTTGTTCAGTTTGTTCCTAAGGGTGAGCATCCTGATTAGGTTTATGAGATGCAGTGGATTATGATGATGGAGTGGAAATATTTGGTGAAGATGAAGTGGAGTTGGTGTTTTTCAGATGTTTCCTTTGGTGAGAAAGTGTGGGACAAAATTTTCTTTGTACCCCAGGAGTCTGATGCAGTAGCATCTTGGATACTTGTGATTTTATGGAACTTGGTTAAAGTAAGGAGTTCTCAGGTTTCTATTACTCAGGCATGTTGGTCTCTATTTCTTGGGCATTTTTGTCTCTGTCACTCGGTCATGCTTGTTTTGAGTTGCTTTCTGTCACTTGGGTATGCTTGGTTCAATTTGTTTATTCTAGAGTTGGATCTTTGGGTTGACCTTGGTGCATTTAATAATTGTTGCTTGATGTATTTAATTTGTGTGGGAGGCTGACATGGTCTTGGGGATTATATGGACCTAAATCTGGGTCTCTCTTTAGGATTTTAATTAATTGTAATTGCAAGGCCGACTTGTGGCTTTCTTTTTTGGATTAGTATTTATAGAGAGGTTTGGGTAGAATGTTAGGGATAGAGAACAAAAGTAGGAGAAGAAGAGATGGAAGAGTTCTTGTGAGATCTACAGATCTGAGATAGTGGAAGGAAGCTGGAAGAGCTAGTGGCATGTTAGCTTAGGAGGCAAGAATATTTCTTGGTGGCTTCTCGAGCACAAGTTTAGATTATGTCTTGGAGTTCCTACCAGGTTGTTCTGTGGTGTGTCATAGATCTAGACTAGTTTGGAAGGTGGAGTTGAAACTTACAATGAGTTTTTGTGTATTGGCAGATGGTAAATGGCCTCATGCTTGCAAAAGATCTTGGTGTTCGATCTTAGTGTGATTTCATTATATTTGTCCCTAACTAGGAAGGGCTTACATCCTGGAATGTTAAATGTAATTTGATGATCTAAGATAATATAAAATTGATATTGATATATCTTGAGTTGTGTGTTATTTCATTGCGTTATTCTGGTGTTGCTGCAAGTTTGGATAGTCCATTCTTGTATCCTCTAAGCTTGACTGCATCAGATTTACCTCATTTGACTTATCTTCCTTTGTCATCTTGCATCTGGTTGTAATAGGTGCTCCAACTGGCTTGGAAACTTCCATCTTGAATATCTTCAACACTTCTGTGATGTTTTTGGATTGTGTGATATATATGCCTGCATCCTATTGAAGAATTTGTAGACCAAGAAATAATTTTATCTCTCCAAACATTGGCATCTCAAACTCTTTTCTCTTTCATTTGCAAGGGGTTTACATAACATATAATTACCCCCAAATATGATATCATCAACAAATATCTTAGCAATCAAAATGTTATCATCAGTATCTTCTTTTAAATATAGATCGTTATTTTCACTTGTTCTTACAAATCCAATACTTATGAGATAGGAGTGAAGTCTTTCATATCATGCTCTAGGTGATTTTTTCAATCCATACAAGGCTTTGTGTAGTCTACAAACCATATTTCTCTTGTTAGGATCAACAAACCCTTATGGTTGTTCAATGTATACCTCTTCTTCTAGTATTCCATTTAGGAATGTAGATTTGACATCCATTTGGTATACCTTGAGTCCTTTGAATGCAGCATAAGCAAGTAGAATTTTGACTCCTTCTAGTCTAGGAATGGGTGCAACTGTTTCTCCATAGTCAATATAATCTTCTTGTGCATACCCATTGCATATTAATATTTCTTTGTTTCTTATGACTTCTCCATTCTCATTCAACTTGGTTCTGAATATCCATTTGGTACCGATGACATTCTTGTCATCTGGTCTAGGTACTAATGTCCATGTTCTGTTCTTCTCAATCCGTTCTATTCACTAATACATTTGAGGTCATTTTTCAACCTTAAATTGGTCAAATTTTCTACAAAGCATCGTTGAATGATCCCAATGCTCTTGTCGCTATTTTTCTAGTCATAATTTTGACACACCATTGATAACATCGAATGTTCTATGCCAATCTTGGTCAAAATTGGTATCTACAATTGGCAAGTTTAGACATCGAACATTTGACCAATGTCAGTCAAAATTTTTGTCCATCTAACCAGGATGCCAAACCCAGGACGTTAAATTTTGATGATGGTTGATAAGTAGACCAATCTTTGTAGGGGTTTCGACCAACGTTAGTCAAAATTTTGACTACTATGAAATGTTAAAAAAAACACCTGAAGATAAATATCTAGAGTAATCACCAATGGTATTGTGGTCAGTGATCAGTCTAGATATTTATCTTCAGGTGTTACTCTACATTAATTAATCCGATAGGCTTTTTATTGTGTGGCATTGCCCATTGATGGAAAAGTGTCATCAAGCCGATAAATTGTCTTATATCAGAAATTGTCTGAAACTGAAATATAAATTTAAGTTAGTTACATGACATAAATAATGGAATGTGGCATAGAAAACTGCTATTAGCAATGTGCTCACACATTCCAAACATTGTGGTGCTTCTGTAAAATTGTCTTATACCAGAAAATTATTCGATCATGCATTTTACCAGAAAAAGCGGTGTGCTGCCACAAAAAGGGATACATTAATTATTATAGCCTAGTCAAGTTGAAGGCATGCAAATAGTTACAATGTAGTGGGAATTAAAGAAGGAAAACAATTATCTCTCCCATCTTTGTTCAAACTGTTCCATAAAGGCTGCACCACAAATTTGATCGCTTCGGGTCTGTTATGTTCAATGCAAGGATTTCTCAAATTTCTATATGCATTTTATTTTCCTTTAAACCTAAAGTGAGCAACTGTAGACAGGAGATGTACAAATTTATCCACTATGTATTTTTCATTGTCAGCCTTGTAATTCATGATTGCATTTCTAGAGTGTATCCCCATATTTCAAAACATGGAGAGCCACTGTGTTTTACCAATTTCTCAAATTTCTCATTTCTCATTTCTCATTTCTAAAAATCTAATAAATTGATAAATCCATAATTGCCAATATATAATTATATCATATTCATATTTTGCATCCATGAGGCCATTTATATGCCTCTCCATTTGGGGGCATGGGGATGGTGGAAAAAATTATTTTGAATGGTCCTTTTAGTTTATTATCCTTTACATCATATTTATTCATTTTAGTTCATTTGAAGGAGGAGGAGGAGGAGGAGGAGGAGGTGGAGGCGGAGAGAAGAGGAAGAGGAAGAGGAATAGGGAGGAGGTGGAGGCGGAGGAGAGAAGATGAAGAGGGAGGAGAAGGAGGAGGAGGAGGAGGAAGAACAACAACAACAAGAACAAGAACAAGAACAAGAACAAGAAGACCCCATTATATATTAATTATTAGTGTGACCATTGCACCTCTCCTAGGTACAAGTGCTAGTATATATTATAACATGATTTATTATTGTAAGCCCCCTCTGACTTACACATATAGAAAATGAAACTATAAATCTTATTACAATGTTCAAATAACCAACATGACTTGCAACTGCATACCTGAATTTCACTATCTTGCCTGTGTATCATATTCTCCTTGTCTCTCTGTTTCTTACACCTGTATATACAGCTACACAACTAGATGCATGATATAAAATTCATAGTTTATTACATACAAGATCATAAGATAAGCTACATTAATAACTTAGCTAAATCAATCATAAGGTATTTAAAACTAGTTTCATAAAGAGATGCAAACTATGTAAAATATTAGGGTGGCAAGATCAAGGAAGAACTCAAAAGTGCAGACCTAAGGGAACCCCCTAATGCCTCGGGGGCTCATCATATATGGCATTGCCTATGTAACTCGCAGAGACATCATAGTTTAGGTTTAACTTTAAAACCAGTCTTTTAAAGAATGGTATCCTATCAAACCTTACAAACAAATGGTATCCTATCAAGCCTCTTTATCCAAAGGGTATCAATGGCATTTCTCTCTTCACTGGAATTGAGGGTGCAGAAGTTTCCCTACATCGTTCGGGTATAGCACTCAATCTCTATACCAAATCGATGCAAGGAAACCTTCTGTACCCCTTATTCAATTCAAGATAGAGGACATTGATCCACTTTTGATAAAGAGTCTTCAAAAAACATAGATGGTATCCTACCGTTTCTGCCTGAAAAGCATTACCAAGCGAAAAGAGACCACAATTGTACCATTTTATTTCTACCCATCTGGTCCTTCTAACACCATATCGAATGTGTTGTGTTTATAGAAGAGATAACTACCAACAACTATATTTCATAAGGTATTTAAAACTAGTTTCGTAAAGAGATGCAAACTATGTAAAAAATTGGTAAGGGGTGGCAAGATCAAGGAAGAAATCAAAAGTACAATACCTAAGGGCAAGACTCAATGCCTCAAGGGTTCATCATAGATGGCCTTTCCTACGTAACTCATAGAGACATCATAGTTCAGGTTTAACTTTAAAAATAGTCTTTTAAAGGATGGTATCCTATCAAACCTTACAAACAAATGGTATCCTATCAAGCCTCTTTATCCAAAGGGTATCAATGGCATTTCTCTCTTCACTGGAATCGAGGGTGCAAAATTTTCCCTGCATCATTTGGGTATAGCACTTAATTTCTCTACCAAATTGATATAGGGCAACCTTCTAAACCCCTTATTTGATTGAAGATAGAGGACATTGATCCCCTTTTGATAAAGAGTCTTCAAAAAAGATAGATGGTATCCTAGTGTTTCTACCTAAAAAGCATTACCAAGGGAAAAAGAGACCACAATTGTACCATTGTATTACTGCCCATCTGGTCCATCTAACACCATATGGAATGTGTTGTGTTTATAGAAGAGATAAATACCAACAACTATATTTCATAAGGTATTTAAAACTAGTTTCGTAAAGAGATGCAAACTATGTAAAATATTGGTAAGGGGTGGAAAGATCAAGGAAGAACTCAAAAGTACAAGACCTAAGGGCTAGACCTAATGCCTCAGGTGCTCATCATAGATGGCCTTGCCTATGTAGCTCATAGAGACATCGTAGTTCAAGTCTAACTTTAAAATGAGTATTTTAAAGGATGGTAGAAGTTGTATCAAGCCTCTTTATCCAAAGGGTACCAATGGTATTTCTCTCTTCACTAGAAAAGAGGGTGTAAAAGTTGTGCTGCATCATTTTGGTATAGCACTCAATTTCTATACCAAATCGATGCAGCACAACCATCTGCACCCCTTATTTGATTGAAGATAGAGGACATTGATCCCCTTTTGATAAAGAGTCTTCAAGAAAGATAGATGGTATCCTACCATTTCTACCTGAAAATCATTACCAAGGGAAAAAGAGACCACAATTGTACCATTGAATTTCTACCCATTTGGGCCTTCTAACACCATATGGAATTTGTTGTGTTTATAGAAGAGATAACTACCAACAACTATATTTCATAAGGTATTTAAAACTAGTTTCGTAAAGATATGCAAACTATAGAAAATATTGGTAAGGAGTGGAAAGATCAAGGAAGAACTCAAAAGTACAAGACCTAAGGGCCATACCTAATGCCTCAGGGGCTCATCATAGATGGCCTTGCCTACGTAACTTGCAAAGACATCTAGTTCAGGTTTAACTTTAAAACCAGTATTTTAAAGGATGGTAGAAGTGGTATCAAGCCTCTTTATGCAAAGGGTACCAATGGCATTTCTCTCTTCACTAGAATAGAGGGTGCAAAAGTTGCACTACATAGTTTCGATATAGAACTCAATTTATATACCAAAATGATGCAACACAACCTTCTACACCCCTTATTCGATTGAAGATAGAGGACATTGATCCCCTTTTGATAAAGAGTCTTCAAGAAAGATAGATGGTATCTTACCATTTCTACCTGAAAAGCATTACCAAGGGAAAAAGAGACCACAATTTTACCATTGTATTTCTTCCCATCTGGGCCTTCTAACACCATATGGAATGTGTTGTGTTTATAGAAGAGATAACTACCAACAACTATATTTCATAAGGTATTTAAAACTAGGTTCGTAAAGAGATGCAAACTATGTAAAATATTGGTAAGGGGTGGCAAGATAAAGGAAGAACTCAAAAGTACAAAACCTAAGGGCTAGACCTAATGCCTCAGGGGCTCATCATAGATGTCCTTTCCTACATAACTCATAGAGACATCATAGTTCATGTTTAACTTTAAAAATAGTCTTTTAAAGGATGGTAGAAGTGGTATCGAGCCTCTTTATCCAAAGGGTACCAATGGCATTTTTCTCTTCACTAGAATAGAGGGTGCAAAGGTTTCTTTGCATGCTTTGGGTATAGAATTCAATTTCTATACCAAATCAATGAAAATCAACCTTCTGCACCCCTTATTCTATGGGGTTGAATCCAGTATGCTCCTGTATGATCCAAAATCTGAAAGGAAGGAAAAGATGGGGTTGAATCCAATATGTTCATGTTGAATCTAAGCAATGTCGGGTACCCTATTACTCATCCTCATCTACAATTATGCATGTGCATAGTCAATCCATACACTTCTAAAAGGAACAAGGATAAAATTTACAAAAACCCATCCAAGATATAGAAAATCATAATGACATCATAAACAACAAAAAGTTCATGAATTTATCAAAATATGTCCAACGTATCTACATGAAATTCTAAAAAAGTTTCAAAATATGTCCAATGTATCTACATTGACCAAAGCCATCGACGCTATATCAATAAATATTACACCTGAAAATGACTTGTAAGTTGAGGCACCAACATTAGGGTAAGAAATAGGTGTGAATAAGTTTCCAAAAGACTCATTATCTTTTAGCTGGAACAAGAAATCGATGAACCAAAAATATGTAGAATTTCTTGATCAACCATTTTTCATGAGTTTATTGCTTCTAACCAACCACTGATAGTGAAGTACCAGCACAAAAGTATGGTCAAAACAAGACCTTTGGATGCAAGATTTTAGTGTTGTTTTGGAAGATTAAATGCAAAATCTCCTGTTTCAGTTCATGTGAAACCAACCTTCAATGATATTATCCATGTAATTAGACACAGTACTTTTTGAATCGATACAGATCAAGCTAAGTCAGAGACAAGAACTATGGGAAGATTGTTGCAAGGAAGAATAGATGTTGGAGCTTTTTATTGTTTGAGAAAGTCCAAAGTATGATTGACAACTCATAATGTTCTAGAAATATTTTATTTGAGAATAATCGAGCAGAGCAAGCATTTGAGATTTTATTTATAAGCTGACTTGTTTTCAAACTAGTAACTAACTCTCGATTAAGTGGATGAGATGCAACAAAATTGGTAAAGAGGTGTTATAAAAATCTCTGGTCTATATCATTTGATTTTTGAAATGATTCAAACCTTACATGAAAGTGAGTCTGGATGATGAACATAATTTGGATGATGAACATAAACTTTGGGAATATAAAAATAGGCAAGTACAAGCATGTTACCAATCCAACTTGTACGATTGTATCTATTTTGTGTGCATGTCCAAATGGATCAATAGTGTCATGGTAGGTGGGATAACAGTTGATAAAATTCCTTCTTACACAACATTTTGGATTATAACAAACACAATACAGTGGTTTTGATAGGTATCTATGCAAGAGAATCCTCATCACAAAGCAAGTAACCTCTCAAAGAAAGAAACATTTACACAATATGTTGGGATGCAAAATATGAAACTACTTTCCCAACTCAAAATTTAAAAAAATCTAAAATTCTCTATCAATCTTGATGTGTTTGGCTTCATGGATACTTACTAGTTTGCATCAACACTTTCTTGCACATTCTTTGTTGTCAATAAGTGTTAATGAGTTTCATAGTTGCCTTGAACTGCTAGGAAGACTCTGAGGTATTTATTGGCTCCCTGTTATTGTTAGGTGTATGCATACTAAAGATAAGTTCAAAGTGAATATAGTGTGTCTATTTGTGGCCAAGTTATCAGAAAGAATGTACGAACACACACATGGATGATTCTTTGTGTAAGACTAGAAAAAGGCATATTAGCATATTAGGTAACCACAAATCCTAAATAGTATGCTAAACCTATCTAATCTATCATGAAAGCTATTTGCTAAGGGAATTCATAAAATAAGCATGAAAACTCAAAAAACCCCTTCAAAGTAAGCTCCCATGTCCTTCTTTCTTCTCCATAATGAGATTGATGTTGCTTTTTGCACACACACTTTGCACAAAAGCCAACTTTGCTAATGAGAATACTAGAAGTGAGTGATCTTGAGGCTTTCTCAAAATCTTGTGGTTCAACCTTGAATGATAGAAATGCACCCATTTTATAGAAAATGAGATACAATTTGGTGAGATTGCACAAAATCCTTGCATAAATGCAGATTTTGTTTGGTGAGATTCTTGGAAGCATGAAATGGGGGAGAGATATTGAGGAGATATTGTAGGATATTGAAGATATTAAAGAAGCACCTTAATAGGGATGTGAATCCACAATTAAGGGATATGGGAATTAGGTGAGATTAGGAGGATATTAATTCAATAATTAAATCAATATTCCTCACAAATCCAAATTAGAATTATGAAATTATAAAATCTCATAAATTGAAATTAGCTAATTAATTAATAACAATTAATTAATTATTGGAGACTTAGGGAAAAGGGGAATAAATAAAGTTTATTTATTTATTCAATTAGGACTTAGGATAAATTGTGGGTTATTCATCCAAAGGGGGAAATTAGTGGGTTATAGGCCGAATTGAAGATATTGATGTCAAATTGAAATGATTTTGATAATGTTGATAAAGATTAGGGTTAATTCTGAGGGTTCTGGAATAGTTTAGGAAATCATGAGGCATCGATGATCTTTGACAATGTGCCCACATAATGATGATTGGAAATGATTGAAAAGCACCAGTGAACTTTGATGGCATCGTAAGATTGAAATGGGGAAACATCGATGATCTTTGACAATGTTCCCGAAATGATAATCAAAAATAGTATTGACATTAATGAACAACACTATTGAACTAAAATTGATAGATTGATAGTGATAACACCGATGATCTTTGATAGTGTTATCAAATGGTTGATTAAGGGGATATGAAGCATCGATGATCTCGGAGAATTCTCCTACAATGATGACAAGATTGATTGAATTCAAATAGGGTTTGATCGATTGGTTTGAAATTGGGTTGATTAGGTATCGGTGATCTTGGACAATGCCCCAGAATGGTCAGAATGAGTCCAGACAATTCTGCAAGTGATTAGGAATAGAATAGGATAGATTTGAACTAATTTAGGAAGGTTTGGAATGGTTTAGGATCAAATAGGATTGGTTTAGGAAGGTTTGGAAATGATTTGGAAAAAGATCGATTTGATAGAGAAAGTAGAATTGTTAGTATAAAATTGAACAAGTTTGCAATATTCAATCATTGACAAAAGACACAATGTCGCTATACAATAAAGATCATATGCACCACATAGAGGAATAATTAGGTCACAAAACAAAATTTTGATTGTATTGCTAAAAATGTTAAAACATGTAGACCAACAGGTTCGAACCATTTTTAGGTGTCTACATTTTGCCCCTCTTTGATACAATGCGATTATGAGCGTTGTTTCAAAGAATCCTGAAGAAAATAACATTAAAACATGCCCCAGTGATAATGGGATACATAGGTTCCCCCTCGAGAAATTGCCCAAAAAATGCAAGTGATAGGTTGATTTGTCTACAATGCCGAGACAGTTCCACATCAACAATTGAATCACAAATCAGAGGTCAAATGGAAAAGTTATGAGGTTGAGAGTTTCAAAAGCATTGTGACCAATACAAAATGTAGGGGTTGCACGTCCATATAAGCAACCAAGAGGCTATAAAAGGGCCTAAAAGGGGTTTTAGAGCTCATTTTCACTCTCTCATTTGGAAGAATTGAGCTCTGGAGAAAGGAAGATGGATCAAGTGCCAATGGAGAATCAGCACAGAGAATGAGTTTGTAGCTTCTGACAATTAGCTGATGCGGAACCCGATGTGAGTACATCTAGTCCTCTTAGTGGTTTATTGCTTTGCACGTATTTATAGGTAGTTTTGGGGGTCAAATGGGGTGAAACAGGGCTTGCAGGGGCTCACACATGCCACCTACACATGTCACATGCCCACTTGCATAGGCAGCATAGGTGGGATGACCACCTATGTAGCCAGTGTAGGTGGGAGGCCATTCTACGCAGGTTGTAAGATAACATGTGCATGTGGTCAAATAGGCCTCAAAATAAGGTTTGGGGGTTCCTAAACCACCCTAAACTTCCCTAAACTAGTCAAAACCCTAGGATAAGGTCAAAATTAGGTCAAACTAGGTCAAAATAGGTCCTAGGTCAGTCAACAAGAAATAGAAAGTATAGAAAGTTGACCAAAGTTGCATGGTGATCGCAGGAGGAGCTGCCAGTTCCACAGACAAGAGAGAGCATACCGGCATGTCTGGATATATGTCACAGGTTGAGCAGACATGAGAGATAGATCCTCACCTCTCTAGGATTGTATTATATCATGTACATGCTTGAGATTAGGGCAAATCAGGGGTTGATCATAGTGTTAGCCAAGCGATGGCACTCGGAGACCAGTTCTTTACACCTACCGATAGGGGAGGCAACAGTGACTCTAGAGGATGTATGGCACATCCTTAGGATTCCAATTCATGGTGAGCTAGCAGAGTATGATCCTACTATAGGGAGGTTAGCATTGCACTGGCTATTTGAGAGTGATAATGAGGATCTAGACATTCATGATTATGAGATCAGATGGGAGACAGTGGCTAGGCAGCATGATAGGTTCATCGTTGTTATCTGTGGATTGATTGCATGTCTCTTGGTACTAGATAGATGAGGCCACAGATTCCCTATTGGATGGGGGAGGATCCTAGAGTAGATGATCATGGAGGGAAAAGTGTTTGCATGGGGGCCATGCATGCTTGTGATGACTTACTATCAGCTCCACCATTTGGATTACCAAGGAGGACAATCGATTAGCAATGGGATCACATTGCTGCAGGTGTGGGCCTACGAGCACATAAATGTGTTCCATTCGATTGATCAGAGAGTGGTGTTTCTAGAGTTACTATATGTTTACTGCTATCAAGGGTCGCTTGCACAAGGCCCACTAGGATACACATTGCATATATGTCACAACATAGATTTGCTGAGAGATTTTACATGGCGTCCATACAAAGACTACCCTAGATGGGATGATGATGCAGATCACCTTCCTTATTGCAGACAATAGAGGTACCTCATCAGGAGGTTTGTTATGGGTCATACAGTGATTAAGATGCAGCTCCCAGAGTGATTCCAGCAATAGTTTGGGGAGATATAGGGAGTATCAACAGGTACATCATTGTTTTCTTGGTCAAGGGCCGATGCTAGGATATGGGGTGTAGCACTCAGGCCTCAGGTGGCCTATGCAGAGTTTGCATAGTTACATCCCAGACCATGGGGAGAAGATGTAGATGTGGCATATGTAGGGACCACAGATGAGTATGATAGATGGTTTTCTCAGCACAGGCCAATTCCTCTGACAGATACGGATGTGGCGATATCGAGAGTGTGAGTGCCCAGAGATGAGAGCACCAAGGAGGATGAGGAGGAGGGGGATGAGGAGGATGATGATGATGAGGATGATGATGAGGATGAGGATGAGGATAGCAAGGATGATGATGATGATAATGACATGGATCTCAGTGATATGCTGATGCAAAGAGATGAGGAGAGGGATGAGCCACCACAAGGTCCTGATGATAGGTTGGAGGATCAAAGATAGCACATCACAGAGCTTACAAGCCAGATAGATAGATTAACATTGGAGAGAGATACAAATAGAGTTGCACGGGATACAGAGCGATCAACTCTCACAACATAGATGGACAGGTTGACAACAGAGACAGATGCAACTATTGTTAGAGCGCAGAGTGCGCAGGAGGAGGCACGCCAATTTATCAGTTCCATCAGAGATGCAGGTGTGTGTGATATTGCAGGGATACTAGGGGACACCCGGGAGGAGAAGAGTTACTGGAAAGTGGTGTTTGAGTGAGATGTTCCATGGGATCAGTGGGCACTGATTTATAGAGCATCATCCAGCAGGTCACATTCTCGAAGGACACAAAGCAGTGGGGGAGTGTTGGGACCGAGGGGGCCACCTAGATCAAGGTAGGCAGGGCATCACACAGGGGGAGCCTCATATTCTAGACTGGATAGGGATCAGGAGGACTAAGAGAGCAGGGGTTGATAGGAGGTCTCTCTAGCAGAGGGACAATTTTGATAGACATGTGATAGATTATGAGCCTACGGGCCTTAGTGTATATAGACACCTTGATTTTTGTACTCTGATACTTTTTGAGACATTGATATATGATATGCAGCTACTTTATGATGCACAGGATGGATGCTTATGTATATGCTTTACTTTCCTATTATATGATGATGCTTATTTATTGCAATGTATTGCCTTTGTTACGCAATAATATATGTTATGGATGCAATAAATATTTTTGTCTTTTGTCATTTGAAATATATGAATGCAAAATGCAAATGTATGTTTGAAATTTTTCTCATGTATAAATCAATGAATGCAAAAAAAATTGTTGTTTTTCAAGTTTATGAATGCATGTATGCAGGAGGCACTTGTTTTTGATGTATCAGAGTACTAGACCAAGGCGACTATGAGGATTGACTAAAGAATTGTTAGCAGAAAGCAGAAATTAGACAAAGAAATGTTAGCAGAAAGAAGCTGGCTTGCAAAGTGCAATTTTGTGATAAGAGCTTATTTTGATATTGCAAAAGTAGATGCGGCGCATCATGAATAAAAGCTAGAGCGCAAAATTCATCCTTTTTACATGAACAAACACGATGCAGACAAAGGATGATCTTCTCCATCCTGAAAGCATGTAGCAGACATGCCCTAGAATTTCATGAGATCATCAAACAAGCAAAAAAAAAGTAAAGTGAAGCCAACTGGTCATGAACCATCCCGGCTACTCTCATTAGTTCAAATAATGTCATCGAGTAGCATAGGAACATGATCAAAAAATAAAATAAAAAAATACTCACTGAAATAATGTGAGCCAACAGCCATTCTGATCTTTTGTTACTTGCATTAAATGTTCATTGATTGATAGCTTAGATTGCAAATTTGATTGATTTGATAATTTGATTGATAGCTTGGACAGATTGATTGATAGCAAAGATTGAAAGATTGAACAGTCCAATCAGATTGAATGTTGAGTCACAGTGATTCAGATCACATATGATTTCATTAAGAACAAATTGAGGATTCTTCCACTGGTGTCAGTAAACATGATGTTCAATTCACAAAAAGAAGACAAGTATGTACAAATTATTTGCAGATTTTTGAAGAGATTTTGCAATTTTTAGGATTTTTGAGATATTTCAATTTTTTTGGTCTTTTTTCAGGATCGTATTTGAATTTTTAGCAAATTTTCAAGACATTATATGATTTTTAGGAATTTTTTTAGGACATTATATGATTTTTTTGGAATTTTTTCTTATTTGGATTTTTAGGATTTTTTTAGGTCATTAAGATATTTACAATGTGTTATCTCCAGTCAGATAGTCGAGGAAGCTCATGGGTAAACCACGTTCAAGGTCTTTCCCCTAGTTTGAATTCAAATTCAAAGATGCTTAGTGCTAGGAATCTTCCCCCAGACAACAAAGAGGCTATGTACAGAGGCCAAAAGGACAAATAGACTAGGTATACCAAGGGGAAGACAAAGAAGATCAACCAGTTACAGGCCATAAAGGGGCACTAGGGTCGATGAAAACTAAAATATGTGATTAGGAAAGGACATCAGGATATCAGGTGGAACCATGATAGACAATGGAGCAACAACTTACTACGCGTGGCGCCTATTTTCCAAGTTTTAACCACGGTACTTGCCCACAGCACCTATTTTCTAGGTTTTCTCTTGTGGATGGGATTTTTCTCTTGATTTCTATTTTTGCATGCCAAGATGCCTATTTTCCAGGTTTTCATCAAGGCAACCATTTTTTGCATTTTTTTATTTCTTTTTTTTCTTTTTTGGTTTTTTTTAATATTTTCTCAAAAAAAATTGTAATTTTTATTGTACTTTTTCAAAAATCATACATAATACTTATGAAGGTGCATGTTGTTCAGTGCCTCTGGCAATGGTTCACCCTTCGATGTTGCAAGCTGATACTCTCCAGACCCATATGATGTTGTGACTATGTAAGGGTCATCCCAATTTGGTTCAAATTTTCTAGCCTTCTCTCTGTGTGGCTGGGTTTTGTAATTCATCTTTAGAACCAAGTCTCTGATCTCAAAATGGTGAGCTTGGAATTTCTTGTTGTAACTCTATTTTAGATAGTTCTAATAGGCTTGCAAGTGTACCAGGGTGATTTGTCGCTGCTCATCAAGCATTTTGAGCTCATGCAATCTTGAAACTCTATACTGCTCATCATCAACAATGCCTTGTAAGGATACTCTCAATGAAGGAATTTCAACCTCGAGGGGTAATATGGCCTTAGCACCATAGACTAGAGAGTATAGAGTAGCACCAGTGGGGGTGTGAATGCTAGTCCTATAGGCCCACAGAGTTGGGTTGAGTTTTAAGTGCCAATCATGGCCAACATCATTAACAGTCTTTTGCAGGATCTTAATGATGGTCTTGTTAGATGCCTTTGCTTGGTCATTTCCTTGCAAATAGTAGATGCTATAAAATCCATGATAGATTTTGAATTTCTCACAAAGTTGGGTAACATCCTTGTTCTGGAATGGGCTACCATGGTCAGTAATAATGGCCAGAGGAACTCCATAATGGCAAACGATATAATTTAGGATGAATCTAGAAATTTTCTTGTCGGTGATGTATGTCATGGGGATAGCTTCCACCCATTCGGTAAAGTACTCAATGGCCATGATGATGTACTTATGGCCATCAGAAGATAGGGGTGTGATCTTCCCTACAAGTTCAAATGCCCATTGAGAGAAGGGCCATGGAGAAACCATGGGCTGTAGATCTTGTGCCAGAGCATGAATCAAATTACCATGAATCTGGCACTTGTAAGATTTCTTAGCAAATTTATGAGCATCTTACTCCATGGTAGGCCAGTAACATCCTGCTCAAACCAACTTCTTGGTGAGACTTAAACCATTAAAATGTCCACCACAAATACCATCATAGACCTCATGTAAGGCAATGTCAACCTCTCATGAATCGAGGCATCTGAGGAGGGTTTGGTCATAGGCTCTCCTATAAAGGGTATCACCAGTGATGATGTAATGGGAGGCTTAATGGATAAGAGCTCGACGCTTGTTTTTGGATAAGGAAGGGGGAATTATTTGGGCCTATAGGTAATTGTAGACATCTTGATACCAAGGGGAATCAGGACCAACAATGTCACACACGAGATTGGATTGTAGAATGTTGAATGTCGAAAGAAATAGCTGCTCAACGAGAAATTCACATCTCTCTTCATCATTTGGCATGTTGATCTTAGATGCAATAGTGGCCATAGCATCTTCTTGTTTTTTATGTACCTGTGGAAGCTAGCGGCTTGAGAAAGTCAGCCAACTATTTGTAAGGGACTAGCTTTTCATCCTTAGTTTCATAGTCATTAGTGACCTGGCGGATGACTAGTTGAGAATCACCATATACCTTGAGGTGCTGGATTTTCCATTGAATAGAAAGTTTCAGTCTAGTGACCAGTGCTTCATATTCAGCTATGTTGTTGGTGCATGCAAAGGCGATTCTGTAAGATTTGGGCATGATATCACCTTGCGGGGTGACAAACATGATGCCTGCCCCCGATCCATGCTGAGTGTGTGAGCCATCAAAGTAGAGTTGTCATTCATTGGATTTGGTGAAGGAAAAAATGGACTCATCTAGAAATTCTGAAAGTAATGGGTGATCATCAAGAACTAGTGCTTCTGTGAGATGATCCGCTATCACCTGGCCTTTTATTTATTTTCTATCATCATACTCTATGTCAAACTCACTCAAGAGCATGACCCATTTGGCTAGGCAACCTGTGAGAGCTGCTTTTCCCAAAAGATACTTCAGTAGATCAATGTGGGATGTGAGAATGGTTTTCTGGTGTAGCATGTAATGTCTTAACTTCTATGTGGAAAAAACCACAGTAAGATAGGCTCGTTCAATGAGTGAGTAGTTTAATTCATATCCAACTAGAGTTCTGCTGATGTAATAAATATCTATTTCTCATCCTTGTTCATTGTGTTGTGCAAGAAGAGCACCCAATGCAGTTTTTGTGGCAGAAATGTACAAGATAAATGGCTTCCCTAGAATGGGAGGCATCAAGATTGGCGGATGCAAAAAATAATCCTTCAGTTGTTGGAGTGAGTGCTCACATTTTTCATTCCAATGGAAAGTTACACCTTTATGTAGTAGACTTTGAAATGACTAGCATTTATCTGGAAGTTGGGCAATAAACCAGTGGATGGATTGTAGTTTCCCTTGTAGACTCCTTAGCTTCCTTAGGGTGTTTGGTGGAGGCATAATGGCTTGAACCTTTTTAGGGTCCACTTCGATACCTCATTGAGAGATGATATAGCCGAGGATTTTTCCATAAACAAATCCAAAAACACACTTTTTGGGGTTTAAGAAGAGCTTATACCCTTCCATTCTTTCAAAGATTCAGGCCAAAATACTCAAATGATCTTTCCTAACTGTATATTTGTAGAGGATTTTGTCAATATAGTCTTCCATCAAAATATGCATGAAGTCATGGAAGATTGTGGTCATTACCCATTGATAAATAGCTCTGGCATTCTTGAGGCTGAAGGGCATGACATTCCAGTAATAGGTTCCCCAAGGACATGTGAAAGTTGTCTTGGCTTGGTCCTCAGGAGCAATCTAAATTTGGTTGTAACCAGAGAAGTCGTCCATCAATGATAGCATCTCGTAACCTACAGTCATGTCGACAATCATGTCAATATTGGGTAGAGGAAAATCATCTGTAGGGCATGTCTTATTTAAATCATGAAAATCAGTGCATATCCATATGCCCCCAATGTGCTTGCTAACAGAAACCAGATTGGAGATCTAGTCTATGTAATCAATAGGTCTGATAAACCCTGCATCCAATAATTTCTTTAATTTTGGTTTTACCAGTAGAGCTATTTGGGGATGTATTTTTCTTAGCTTTTGTTTTATTAGCTTCACACCTAGCTTCAGAGGGAGGTGGTGAAGAACTAACTCAGGATCTAGGCCAGGCATGTCTACATAGGACCAGGCAAAATTGATTTGGCACTCAAGGAAGAATCTGATAACCTCATCATTCTCTTCAAGCGAGAGTGATGCTACAAAGTGTATGATCTTGGGATTGTTTGGTGTTCCCAAGTTAATTTCCTTGGTCATTTCTATGAGCAATTCTAATTTCTCCTTTGGAGGGGGTACGTCCAGTCTTCCATCTTCGGGCACCTCAAAGAGGTTTTCACCCTCAGATATGTCCTTTGTTTTGACTTTTACATGGTCAACTGAAGCCTTTAAGTTTTCACCAGAGGACCTATTCTTTTTATTTTTTTCCTTTTTGATTTTATCATTTTCAATTTTGTGACTAGAAAACGGAGTTGACTCCCCAAGATATGTGATAACAATGTGGTCAATGGAGAACCTTCTTTTGTGGTTGCTAGAAGGTATGCCCTCTTGGAGATCAAAGAATTCCACTATTGCTTCGTCATTCTCAAAGCAATCCAAGCTTGGTGGTCCTTTCTCGTCCTAGTCAATAAGCTCAGGGTAGACTAGGGGGATGTCATTGTTAGTGGTGCAGATGTTCTTAGGGCCAGAGGTAATGGAAAAGATGTAAATATTAGTGTCTTTAGAGTTAGAGACTTCATGCACTAAAGGTTCAGGACTGGATCCTAGAAAACTCTAGACCAGGGATCAGGATTGGTGACCGGAGGGGGAACTCTGTTAACATGTTTGTCTACCATAGGTAGGTCTACAGGGTTAGGGAATAAATGGTCAAGCTCATAAGAACTGGAGGAATAGGACATCCATTCCCACTCATTTGAATCGGTAGTGTACTCACAAGGGGGTCCTCAGATGCCTTTTCATCGTTTGAGACCTCCACATTTTCACATAAGGCCATTTTGGCATTCAAAGAGCCAATTCATAATGGTTTGAATCCAATGCCCAGATGAAGGGGATGAACTTTTGCATCAATTGGTTCAACAATTCCTTGTTTGTGTACTCCAAGACCACTGTGGCCATCATAACCTTTTTTCTGCATGAGTGTGAACCCAGGCCCGTATCTTTCAATGGGTATCTCAGTGGGCTCATGTTCTTGTTTTTGTTGATCTTGGAAGATCCAGCTGGATGCATTTTCATAAACATGTTCTTCATGCAAACCTCCCCACAGGGTGAATGTAGGTGAGGGCATAACCTTCATGGTAGTTTTGGGTGGTTTTTCTTGTAATAACTTTGGTTTGCCATAATATTTTGGTGAGAGAGGAAGCTTCCCAATATGAAAAGCTTGTGCCATGGTATACTCGCCGCACCCGTTATCTTAAATCTTTAGCTTTCCTTTGATCATTTTATCAAGGGTGGCTACATCATATTTGGAGGAATTGGATGAAGTGGCTTTGATGTTGGTAGGCACCTATTGTGCGGGCCCTTCTCTCAGATTGGCACAAAATTGGAAAGCATTTGGATCACTTGAGACGGTGATCTCAATTCCCTCATGAAAGAACTTAAGACATTGATGGTACATTGAGGGAACTACCTTCATAGCATGGATCCATGGGTGTCCTAAGATCATGTTATAGGGAAAGTCTAGATCCACAACTTGTAGCAGTGTGTTTTCAATAACTGGACCAGTTCTGATGGGCAAGATGATGACTCCCTTGGAGGGACATTCAGCGTCATCATAGGCCTTTATTGTGATTCTCCTAGAAGGATCAATGTCACTCTCATTGTAACCAAGATCAAGAATGACCTTCAAAGTGCAGATGTTAAGTCTTTCTCCACCGTCTATCATGACTCGCTAGACTTTGGCATTATGGACAAAGACTTCCAGATGGAGAGGGTCATTATGGCCAAGTCGGTCATGTGGAATATCATCTTTGGAAAATGTTACATGCTAGGACACAGAGAAGTGCCCCATCATGGATTGAAACTGGTTAGTGTCAATGTTGGTCAGAACACTCGACTCTTTCAAAGCTTTGTCAAGGACTTCCTTGTGCTGAGGGGATGTGCACAGCAAAACAAGGATTGATATTAAGGTAGGGGTCTTACCCAACTGGTCAACAAGTTTGTAATCTAAAGGTACCTTAGGTTTGGATGGTGCATCAGGCACAATAATCTTGGTACGATGGGTAGTGACTGTGCATTGAGGGTTACTATCTTTATCCCGAAAGGTCAGAGTGGACACACGTGAATTGGCCTCAAAGAAATAGTTGATTGTATAGTCATGGCCAGTCCGGGTATAATTGACATTGTTCTTGGAATTTGAATTTGACATAGAGGCATTTCCCTTTTCATGATCAACCAAAGGGTTTGTGAAGATAGTATGGTCAGTGTTGGAAGATCCGGCTGTGGGCTCAACTTCAATCACACCTTCATCAATAAGGTCTTGGACCTTATGTTTTAGTTGGTAGTAGGAATTGGTTTTGTGTCCCTTTGTCCAATGATAATCATAGTATTTGTTCTCGTCCCACCAAGGGGGTTTCACTTCTGGTAGATCACGGATCTTAGGTAATTTAATGTAATTGTTTTGCAATAATTGTTGCAAGACCCAATGGAGTGGTTCACCCAATGGTGTAAACTATCTTTGTGGTCCATCTCTATTTCTCGACGGTCAACGTTGTTGATTTTATTATGCATTATCATTCATTTGTGCTTGAGGTTGTGTTGGAGCTGGCGTTGGAGGTGGTGCTTGAGTCATTGTCTATGTATTGTTATCCACGGGTCCTTTGAGACTCACTTTCTGTTGTGTCACATTAACTGTGTGTATGTCGACAACACTATCATTTGTGACATTTTTATTTTGAGACCAAAATTTTGGTTTTTCACTTAAAGTGCTCACAGTCTGATTGTCCTTGTTGATTTTTAATACTCCTTTTTCAATTAGAGCATCTTCAATGTCAATTCCTTTTTTCATGAGCTTTTGAATTGTACTTGGTCATTTGATTTTGAGCTCGTACATTATCTTAGGTACCAGATTTTGGATAAATAATTGAATTTTTTATTCTTTTGGTACATCAAAAGGACATTGACTCACCAAATTCCTCCATCACAGTAAGAAGGTCATGAAGGATTCTCCAACCTTTTGTTTGGTCGTGCATAAGGTAGTTAGCATAACCTCACTTAATATGTTCAACGCAAAATGGGAGATGAATTTGTCAGCTAGTTCTTTCCAAGATATGATATTGTCGGGTAGTTTAGAGTACCACTCCATTGCTTGACCCCCAAGGCTTTGAGGGAAGAGTTGCATGAGATACATGTTGTCATGATTAACCTCGATGCAAGATGTATATAATTCCCCAATGTGGTCAATCAGATTGCCTTTCCCTTTGTATTTCTCAAACTTAGGTATGTCAAAATTCTTGGGAAAAGGAGGCATGTAAATGCTTGGATCGAATGGATTAGGACACAGGTCTCATTCCATGTAGAGTGTCTTTGTGTCCTTGAATTGCATATCATTTAGTTTCTTCTGCAAGCATTGGATTTGTTGGAGCATTTCTTCATTCTTCAAAGACTTCACATCTTTTTTACGTGTATCAGAATGATGTGTCCTCCTAGAAGCCCTTGAATGTTGACTATATTTTGAGGCCTAATCTAATTTCAAAGATTCAGATGAGATGGCATGGACTGATGCCACATGTTGTTGATTCAGTGGTGGAAGATTGTATTGTTGACCTTGTGTCGCATAATATGGTTGGGAAACTTTTTGTTGATATCATGGGGCATACTACTGCTATTGAGTTTGCACCACATGTTGTTGTTTAGACACATTTTGTTGTTGTGTGACATATGGTTTTTGCTACTGAACATATGGTTGTTGAACATGTTGTTGTTGTTGTTGTTGAACATGTTGTTATCTTTGTTGCTAAGCATACTGCTATTGCAAAGCATGTTGTTGTTATTGTATGTACTATTGTTGTAAAGAATGATGCTTTTGTTGTACATATTGTTGTTGTAGAGCATGTTTCTTCTATTGTACATATTTTTAGGTATGTTGTTGTTGTCACAGGTGCACTTGCTGCACCTTTGGACCTTGCACAATTTGGGTGACAGGATGGGATTCTTGACCCACTTGCATTGTTGGTTGTTGCATGTTATGACCTTGTTGAATTCCAAGTGGTCCAAGTATGCCATCAAGATTTGCAGTCTTACATTTTGGTGGTTGCATTTGAGACATCATGTTAACTTGGGCTATAAATTGAGGTTGCACTGGTTGTGCTTCATTCACAAGTGGTGCTCATGGAGCTACTTGGGCTTGTTGCACTTGCTCTTTAACATGTTCTTGTTGGGTCACCTTAGGTGGAATTGGTGCAATATCCATGAGACTCTTCTTCTTTTGTTCTTGCAATTGATTGGGTACAATTGTAGTAGTTGATTTAGATGCATCAAATGTGGGTACCCTTGGTGGTTCATTAAATGGTTCTTTGGACATTGTTGCATTTGAAGTGCTTCCTAGGAATGTTGTATGTTCTACCAAAGGAGGACCACTTGGTCGTGTTTCTTCAAAAAGGGGTACATCTAGCATGCCCCAAGGAAATGTGAACATCTCATTTGATCCTTTTGGCAAGCAATTCTTTAAATCAATCCTTCATGTTTGTTTAGGACCCTTTTTAGGGATTTGTGTAGCATCCTCCGTCTCAGGAGGAGGGAGTTCTACTTCTCAAATAAAGGATTATCCAATGGTATATACTTTTCCCTTGGAGGAATATCAATAGTTAAATCATTTTTTTGTCATTTTTATGTTAGCTTCACAGCTGACTCATCAAAGGGTTGTTCTCACTTTTATCTATCCTACACAACTAAGGCTTGGTTCTCTTCCAAAGTAGATGATGGGGGGATTTGATATTCCAAAAATAGTTGAGGATGTGTCTTCCGAATCACTTTGATATATCATCACAGATCTCGATTCATAAGGTATGTTAATGTCTGCTAAATTTTCTTGTTCTTAACGGCCTCATCAATTTCCTCTTTAGGTAAATCTTTCAATGACGTAAATGTCCCATGTGAGTCACCAAAATTTGTAGAGGGAATTGAGGCATTGCCTTGATCTTGATTGTCTGGTGGTGGTGGTGGGGGTTGATAAGATCCAAATTTCATGTTTGGCATAGGTTGTTGTTGCAATTAATTAGGTTGGAATTGATTGATTTGAGAAATTTTTTGGTATTCCTCCTCAGGCGTAGGGGGAACACTACCTTGGCCAGGTGGCATAGGTACAAAGATTGGTTTAAATTTTGGGGGAGGCCCCCACTGAATAGTATCAAAGTTTGGGGAAGCATTTGAAGGATACCCCATGTTGCATAGATCATTGCTTGAAGTAGGTTCTTGGGGAAATGTGACATTTCTTGGTTCATTAAAGGTTTGAGGCACTTCTTCCATTGGTTGCATGTTGACTAGGTTAGTTTGATTATGATATGCAACACCTTGTCTTGGATCAAAGGTAATTGTGATTCTGGTTGTGACGTAAACATAGGTAAATGAGGATCTTGTTGTCCTTTGGATGCGTGAGACCTTGTAAAAACTGGCATGATTACTATATGCAAATGCAAGATTTTTTTGGAATTTTGGAAATTTTGGAAATGCAAGTTTTGAAATGCAACTTTGGAAATGCAAGGAACTTATGAAAATGCAAGCTAAGGTTTATGCAAATGCAAACTAAGGTTTATGGAACTATATTTTTGGTATTTTGGACTTTAACAATTAGTCTTTTGAAAGGAGACACATCTAGGAGCATAACCTTATGAATTTGAATAAGGATCTTGACTTGAAAAATAGGGTTTTTGGAATAAGGGACAAGTTTGATAAAAAGGCTTAGGTCAAATCCATCATGACAAAGGTGGAATGAGACCAAATTGATAAAGGGGGGTTTGAAATTTGGAAAAAGGGGGGATCAAGTCAAGATCCTATTTTCAACATCATAAAGAGAGGTTCCATGATTTGGATACTTTCTAGGATTGTTTGTAAAGTTTTTGAGGATTTAGGAATGAGCTAAGTATGCAAGAGGGCTATGATTAGGACTTATGCAAAAGGACTATAACGAGGATTTGAAATGAGGTCTATAATGCAAGGAGATTAGGTCATGAATATGCAATATGAAAGCTATCAAGCATGCCAAAAAGGTTCCAAGTGAAAAGTTCAAGGTTCCATATGTTTACTCAAAGACAAGGTTTTTTGTGACCATTTGATTCTTCTTGAAGATTGATTTGGAAAAGAGTGTTCTTTAAGGAGAGTGTTTTAAAGATGTCATCATTTTGATTAAGGTTTGAACACCCACACAAGACACATCATTCAGAATGGCTGTTGTAAAATGAACAAACACACCACTTCCTAAGGATAGCAAGGACAGTATCTGTTGAATCCCCACTTGAACCAAAGTTCAACTGTGCTTACTAATAATGGACAACCTAGAAGATTGGAGGCATGAGCTCCTCCTTACATGTGCACTCACTTCTCAAGCACTCCAAGCTTCAACTCCCAAGGGACATCACTTCCCAATGGATTGTTGTCTCAACTAATAGCTGTGAAAGTGTGGGGCATCTTAGTTGGTCTTTGACCTTTCGTACCAACAAATACAAGGTTTTTTTCTACTATGACATGGTGTTTAATAAGGGAATCCATTCAGGTGGTTATACATGTGGCATATTAGCTCCATTATGGAGGCCTCCCATCCTACGAAAGTTATGTTTCATACATTTTAACGCACCACAAGGGTACTTAGGGAGATCTTATTCCTGGTATAATGCATTCAACACCTGTCCATTGAGAGATTAATCACAATGGAATATTTGTATCCTGGTTGGATGGGCTTGGCTTTAGCCTGTCACCGGTTGGGAATCCACTCTCATTGGCTCTACTAAAGCACTTGGGAGGTAGCCACTCTATAAGAATGATATGAGTTTCTCTTACACCCAAGATCCATGAAGATGAGTGGAGAGGATATGCTCATATGATTCTTAGGGTTTTACAATCTAGAAAACACATTAGATACATGAAAGCAAAAGGTTCATTTCAAGCACCAAAATGAAGTGTTTTCTAACTACAAAAAGCAAGCACAAGAGTTTGGGAAAACACAAGGTCTTCTACAAAATGTCCTACATTGAAACCATTAGTATTTTTGAGGATTTTAATCTTCATCCCACCATTTCCAACACACTACACAAAATCATTAGTAACACCAAAGTCCAGTAGTCTAAGTGCAGAAACAAGTATAGGAATGCAGAAATCCAAAAATAGCATTAAAAACATCACTTTTACCACCTGCATAGGAATAGTGACCACCTGCACAGTATCAGGGAAACCACCTGCATAGGAACATGCTCCCACCTATGTATCTTTTGACCACCTACGCAAGAATAGTAACCACCTGCGCAGCAACTGATTAGAAGCCTAAAAATGACCAAAAACTTGCAAAAATAGAGCTTTTCTCAACATCTAAACATGTAATATCATCAGCAACATAGCTAGGGTTCATTAATCATGCCATTTAAGTTTATTTGAAAATATTTAAGTGAAATTGAAACCCTAACTAGCTTGCATGTGCATGAAAATAGTTTAGGAACACCTTAAAGACCAAATCTGCATTTGATCCTAAACTAGGTTACAGTTCATTTTAGGTCCCCAAATTAGATTTTCATGTTCATTTTAGGCCCCTTAACAGCTTAAACAACTTGAATTTGCATGAAATAGTCCATTTTCACCCCTAGTTAGGCTAGATTGCAAGTTGCTTGAAATTTGAACAAGTTTGATAGCATGAAACCCTAGTCTAGATGAGATTTATTTTAGGAGCCCAAATACAAATGTGAGTGTTCATTTTAGGCCTTTCAAATCAAAGTGTGAAGTTCATTAACCTTATTAGAGTTCATTAACCAAAATTAGGGTTCATTGGAATAGATTAGGGTTCATTTTAACTTGAAAATAGAGAACAAATTAGAGGAGGGAGCCCTAAACATAGAATGGCTTCCTAAACACTCAATAAATGATCCTAAACCCTAAAGGAGCATCCTGTGTGACCAACTACACAGCTAAGAAGCCACCTACATAGCTCTGGGCTCCAAGTGTGCAAATCTGGGTCCCACCTGCGCAGGACTTAACCACCTGTGCAAAAACAGTGACCACCTGCGTAGGAACAGTGACCACCTATGCAGCTTCAGTGACCACCTATGCAGCTCTCTTCTAGAACCTGAAAAAGACACAAAAACACAAAAAAGTTCATCATTTATGCATGATTCAAGTCGGGTTCACCAAATGTAAGACTAGAAAAGGCATATTAGCATATTAGGTAACCACAAACCCTAAATAGTATGCTAAACCTATCTAATCTATCATGAAAGCTATTTGCTAAGGGAATTCATAAAATAAGCATGAAAACTCAAAAAATCCCTTCAAAGGAAGCTCCCATGTCCTTCTTTCTTCTCCATAATGAGATTGATGTTGCTCTTTGTACACACACTTTGCACAAAAGCCAACTTTGCTAATGAGAATACTAGAAGTGAGTGGTCTTGAGGCTTTCTAAAAATCTTGTGGTTCAACCTTGAATGATAGAAATGCACCCATTTTATAGAAAATGAGATACAATTTGGTGAGATTACACAAAATCCTTACATAAATGCAGATTTTGGTTGGTGAGATTCTTGGAAGCATGAAATGGGGGAGAGATATTGAGGAGATATTGGAGGATATTGAAGATATTGAAGCACCTTAATAGGGATGTGAATCCACAATTAAGGGATATGGGAATTAGGTGAGATTAGGAGGATATTAATTCAATTAATAAATCAATATTCCTCACAAATCCAAATTAGATTTATGAAATTATAAAATCTCATAAATTGAAATTAGCTAATTAATTAATAACAATTAATTAATTATTGGAGACTTAGGGAAAAGGTGAATAAATAAAGTTTATTTATTTATTCAATTGGGACTTAGGATAAAGTGTGGGTTATTCATCCAAAGGGGGAAGTTAGTGGGTTATAGGTCGAATTGAATATATTGATGTCGAATTGAAATGATTTTGATAATGTTGATAAAGATTAGGGTTAATTCTAAGGGTTCCAGAATAGTTTAGGAAATCACGAGGCATCAATGATCTTTGACAATGCGCCCATGTAATGATGATTGGAAATGATTGAAAAGAGCCAATGAACTTTGATGGCATCGTAAGATTGAAATGGGGAAACATCAATGATCTTTGAAAATGTTCCCGAAATGATAATCAGAAATAGTATTGACAGTAATGAACAACACTATTGAATTGAAATTGATAGATTGATAGCGATAACACTGATGATCTTTGACAATGTTATCAAATGGTTGATTAAGGGTATACAAAGCATCAATGATCTTGGAAAATTCTCCTGAAAAGATGAAAAGATTTATTGAATTGAAATAGCTTTTGATCGATTGGTTTGAAATTGGGTTGATTAGGCATCGGTGATCTTAGACAATGCCCCAGAATGGTCAGAATGAGTCCAGACAATTCTATAAATGATTAGGAATAGAATAGGATAGATTTGAACTGATTTAGGAAGGTTTGGAATGGTTTAGGATTGAACAGGATCAGTTTAGGAAGGTCTGGAAATGATTTGGAAAAAAATCAATTTGATAGAGAAAGTAGAATTGTTTGTAAACAATTGAATGATTTTACAATATTCAATCATTGACAAAAGACACAATTTCGCTATACAATAAAGATCATATGTTCCACATAGAGGAATAATTAGGTCACAAAAAAACATTTCAATTGTAATGCTAAAAATGTAAAACACGTAGACTAGCAGGCTCAAAACATTTTTAGGTGTCTACACGTTGTTTCTAAAAACACCTCAGAAACATTAAACATAAAATAAATGATGACCCTAGAAATTCAAACTTCTATCAATTGTGTGCAATCACAATGTTGATTTAATTATAAATACATGCATGTTACTTTTTTCAAATGTCTTGAAAACATTAAAAAATGTATAAATGATGACCTTAGAAAATCAAAGTTCTACCAATTGTGTGCAATCATAACATTGATTCAACTATAAACACACATGCATGTTTCTATTTTTTTTAAATGTCTTGCAAAATTTCAAATAAGTATAAATGACGACATTAGAAATTCAAAATTATATCAATTGTGTTCAATCATTAAACATTGATTTAAGTATAAACACACATGCATATTTTTTTTTTTTAATGTCTCGCAAAGTTTCAAAAAGTATAAATGATGACCTTAGAAATTCAAACTTCTATCAATTGTGTGCAATCACAATAATTATTGAAGTATAAACATAAAATACCAAAATAGATTTCATCTTTGCTACTGGGCTCACCTAGAAATAGATGTGTGCTTGTACCTAGTCCCACTAAATGAGTAGTAGAAGGATCAAAATCCTTGTCAATCGGCAGAAGAGAGTAAAGCTCAGCAAAGACATTTGAATCACAAAAGAAATAATCTTTCTAGAAAGAAAGATTTATGCAATGATGAGATGCAAAATGGAAAGAGGCTATTACTTCTTTCCCAACATCAAATCTTTAAAAAATCTAAGACCCTAAATTTCACTATCAATATTACTTATCAACTCTTGCAAATACTATGTCCTACAGAAGAAGTAATGAGCCCCATAGTTTTTTCTTTGATATGCTAGGAAGATACCAAGGTCCTCCATGTATACATATGAAAACATTTTTCTTGCCATCAGCACATTCTCGAATTGAGCTTGTTGTAGAGCCCATCTCTACTCCACTATTTATCTTAATCTGTCTAGGGATTGCAGATATTCATGGATAGCCAAAATATTACATACCCCTAGTAGCATTATTGACACCACAACTATGTAAACAACCTTTATTACATCAAGTGGGTGGCAGATTGACTTGAATCTTTAATGTTATGTATTACTTCATCAAATTTTGACTGTTTACACATTCCATTGTTGCCCACTGAAGTAGTATTTTTTAGTTTGATGCCTTCCACCATAAAAGAACTAAATTATATGATAGGTATCTATGCAAGAGTCTAAAACTATGATATGTATCTATGCAAGAGTCTAGAACTAAATTCATTATCTATTATGGAGAGTGATACTAGAGGTGCTGAAAGTATGCCAAATAGCCTTATCATGTAAGCTAAGGACAAAAGGAATGCTTATTGTCACCATTTAAACATCAAGATATAGTAATCAAATGTTGACCAAGAGAATTTCCAAGATAGCAAGTTAAGATAGAGCAATCATGGAAAAATCACATCATATAATGGAAGGAAATGATCACAAGTACAACATGGAGACAAATCAGTTTGCTAAAAAATGTAAGGGAAAACATGTAATTTCAGTTAGGATCACAGCAGGGTAGCAGGATAAGAAAAGCACAACATACACTATGATGTATAACAACTAGTTTTTATCAATGAAATTCTGGAGCAGAATCAATGTTTTGAAGAAACAATGTTTTGGAGCCTTCTACATGACTTACAGGTGCAACCAAAAATCAATTTTATATCTCCAAAGTTACAATGATTAAATGGTATTAGACCAACTTAAATAGTGATACATTGGTATTCAAATGATTAGGTCATGATGAGATAAGTTGGACATAGAAAAGGAAGGAAAAATCATACAATGGTATCACAATTGCAATAAGGTGTGTTGAAGATTGTTGGAAAGATACCATTTCCACTTTGGCCATATGGAATTAAATGTGACAGTTTGAAACCTTATCATTTTAGGGTCTAATGTGAATTCCAAAAACAACAATATCATGGAAATGAGTAATGAAAGAGCATACAAGGTACATCAACTCAACTACCCAATTGTGATCATCTCAAATATGTATGGAGCAGTTGAATTTGTGTTCTGCAATAGGATATAAAGGTATTTGAAATATTCAACACACAATAAGTTAACCATATGACCTCGTCAATCCTTAGAATATAGATTAGTATCGTCATTTTCATTTATCTAAATATAGATTTTTTAGGGTTTTTTTTCATTGAGGAACCATTCTTCGACACATAAGAATCCAAAATTTGATGCATGTGCAGAGTGAAGGAGATGCATGAGCAGAATTGAAAGAGATTTATGAGCACATTTACGAGGAGATCATGAGTAGAATGGGAACATACTGTGATGCATGTGAAGTTTTCACTATGTTTTCACAAAATTTTCACCTGAATTGCATTTTAGAAAACAATTCAGGTGAAAAATTATAAGATACAAAAAAATATAATGTAGTAAGAAGAATGATACAAATAGAAAACCAAATTAGAGAGATTCAATTGACACAAAATGAATCACTTAGACTAATGATCTCTTTTTCTAGGTGATTCAAAATTTCAAATTACTTATGCTTATATGCTTTATTTTAATTTATGAACTGTAAATATATAAAATAAAATAATTATGTTGCAAGCTAAATGTATTGCAATGTGAAAATTGTTCAAAAGCATTAACAAATTATCATTGTATTTGTTCATCATGCAAATTTGGAACTATGTTTTTGTGCTCACTATTTTGATAATGTTTAAATAGCTATATGAATTCATGACTATACTTGCAGTGTAACCCTTGTTTATAGAGTAATATAGTCAGGGCCATACCTAATCCCTCGGGGGCTCATCATAGATGGCCTTGCCTACGTAACTCATAGAGACATCATAGTTCAGGTTTAACTTTAAAACCAGTCTTTTAAAGGATGGTAGAAGTGGTTATGCAACCCCTTTCTAGGGTAGAGTCCCCAAAAAGTGTCTTCATCAGCTACCACCCACTTAGGTGAACAAGGATGAGATCATAATTATATTCTACCTACAAATAAGTTATACGTAGACCTTCTCATAAGGTTACCTACACAACGGTTCGTAACTACGATGGAGAACTAATTCTTGTAAGATATTAAGGTCAATCATAATTAGATTTACGTAAGTCACATGATACATATGCTAAATATTGTATTGTAGACAATAAAAAAATTAGAGCTACTGATGACATGTAACTGATTAAATGTTTGAAGATGTTAAGTTGATGATCATGCAAGGCATTAAATCAGTTAATGTATTGTATTATCATTGATGTAAACTTGATATAATCTGTATGATCATGGAGATACTACCAAAGACTTCAAAGAACTCATGAATCAAGGCTATGCTAATCAGTAAAGCATACAATTCAAGTATTCACTAAGTGACTGCATACACCAACGGAGTGCACTCGATGGTTAGAGTAAAAAGAACAAAGTCACAGTGTTTCCTGACAAAGAAATACATAGAATTACCGACAAGTAGAGTTACAGTGTTGCCCGATGAGAAAAAAACAAAGTAACCTGACAAACAGAATTTTAGTGTTGCCTGACGGAAAAAGACAAGGACGGAGATCTTGATGACAACTGAAGTCACACCGACAAAATAGTCAATTATCATCGATGACTAGCTAAAGTATTGACTGACAAAATAGAGAATTTAGAAAATGACAAAATGCTTAGCTGGCAAGAAGCTAAAGATAGAGTTAATAGATACTTATCTTTGTTTTAATCATCCAGATAAAGCCTGAGATAAGTAATTGATTTAAAGCTGATTTATACAGTTGGCAAGAAGATATATGTGAGACAAATCAGAAGTTATGCTATAAATCAAATTGGCTAGATTGTTTATCATGCCAAGAATCAAGAACTAGGAAACAATGAATATTGTGTCTATATAAGAGACGAGCTTAATTCATTTCAAAAAAGGGGGATTAAGGGGAGTGAACAGAAAGAGGATGCTAAAGAGAAACTGATAAAGAACAACTTCATGTAGTTCTGATCAAAAAAGCTGAAGGGAGAGCTAAGGAATTCTGCAGACACTAATGAACAGTGAGCACAACATCACAGAGCAGAAAGTGTGGAGCACAAGGATTGAATTGATACATTGGTCAAAGAGGTAATGTACTTAAATAGATCTAAAAATATCCAATTTAAGTTGCAATATGAACAGGTCATAGTTTTTTAGTTTAACCATCAAAGCATCAAGTCTCTTAACCGATCAGGACTTAACAGTCTTCTATATATTGAGGTACATCTCAAGGAGTGCCAAAAGTTTGATTCATGAAATTAGCATTGGATATGCCTGATGCCTATTGACAGTCTAAGAAAGAGGTTTATTCAAGGATGGCAGCATTAGATTCCTGATACTAAGTGACAACCTCTATGTATTAAATCCTCTAACAAGGTCACACCTAATAGTGTGTTTGTAACCTTTAACAGGGTTGGCTCCTAACAGGGCTCACTTCAAAAGAGTGAAAATTTGGGGTACCGGTCCTAGTGGTTTTTTTCCCTTAACAAGGTTTCCACATTAAAATCCATGTGCTATGTGTGTATGATTCATTTCTTTACTATTTTGTATCTTATACAATTCATTCTGGATTTATCAGTATACTCTGCATATTTACTGTATTTCGGTAAATAGATGACTGCTTATTGGTGAACATACAGAAAAAGGTTTAACAAAGCAATCTGACAAGTAGTAAATTGATATAAGTTATTAAAGGCATTCATTTTGTAGGATAGAAGATAACTTGAGATATAATTTGTGGTTATAAGTTTAAAGGGTTGATTTAAGGGTTAAATTTTGAGGCCACTGATTCACCCCCCNATTCCCCCCCCCCCCCCCCTCTCATTTATTACTAACAATTGGTATCAGAGCTTGTGTGCTTATAAAGGAAGGTCTCAAGACCTAAGCTAAAGATCACAAGATAAATAGATGAGATGTGCCCAAGTTGAACAAAGATAATTTTGCTTCATGGCAGAGTAGAATAAGACTCCACTTATCAGGTATTGTTAATGATGTTACTAAATACTTGGAAACTAAATATGTGTTTCCCACAGGAGCACCAATAGTTGATCAAATGAGAGAGAAGCTTGAACACAATGGCATGATGATAGAGCTTGCTTCCTCACTCTCTGATGCTGAATTTGAAGATGTTAAAGAATGCAAAATTGTAAACCAGATGTGGGACAAATTGAAGCTTGTACATGGTGGTGACAAAAATATTTTGAGAGCCAAGGTAGAAAGCTTTAGAGGAAAGCTTGATGATCTCAAAATGAAAGAAGGTGAAAACATCACTCAGTACAAAACAAGAATCAAAGAGGTAGTCAATGTTGTCTGAGGAGTTGGAGGTGTACTAGAAGAAGATATAGTGGTAAGTAAAATTCTAAGAACATTACTGCCTACTTATGCTATTAGAGTATCAGCTATTCAAGAAATGAGAGTTGTAGCAAATAGTAATGTTACTCTAGATAGTTTGATTGGAAGACTGATTTTATTTGAGATGAATAACTTTGATAATAGTGTCTTACCAAATATAGAGTCTGCATTCAAATCTTCTGTGAGAATAAGTAAATCAAGTCATAAAAATACTATAAGAAAATATAGTGACAGTGAAAGTGAAGAAGATGACCTTGAGAAAATTGAAGCACTTATGGCCAGAAGAATGCAGAGAGGCAAAGGTAAATACAAAGGTAAATTACCACTTGTTTGTTTTAATTGCAAAGAGATTGGACACTTTGATGCAAGATGTACTAACAGAAGAAAAGATGACAGAAGTAATGATAGATCATTTGAAAAGAAGTCTGACAAAGGTGATTATAGAAGCTAATGACAATCAGAAAGAAGAGATACCTGAGACTATAAGGACAAAGGAAAGAAGGTCAGTTACCTAGAAAAATGCAAGGATGATGATACTGACACTGAATCTGATGAAGACATCGAGATGGTGTTTATGGCTGTAAAGGATGATTCAAATGATGATGAAGAAAGGTATGTAGAAATAGCTCTCATATCTAAAATTAGAAAAAATGATGTTTGGATCATAGATAGTAGTTGCACTCACCATATGATCGGTGATAAGAAAAAGTTTAAGACTTTTGAATACTATAAAGGTGGTTCAGTAAGAATGGGTAATGACACACCTTGTCCAGTTGAAGGGAGAGGAACAATAATGTTGAATAACCAGATAAAATGTGAGAATTCTTATTGGTTAAATGGATTGAATTATAATCTGTTGAGTGTTTCTCAATTGAATAATTCAGGTCACAAAGTAGTATTTGAAAATAAGAAGGCAAAGATCTTCAATAAATCTAGAAATTTGATTGGTACTGGTGAGTAGACAAAAGGTAACTTATTCTATCTGAATGATACTGACTCCACCTGTTTGATTGCTACAAATGAAGACATATGGTTGTGGCACAAAAGATTGTGTCATGTAAATTTTGACAACATGATAAAGATTAGCAAAAAGAGAAAGGTCAGAGGCTTACCAACGATGACCAAGCCTGACAACATCATGTGTAAGAATTTTCAAAAAGGTAAAATGACAAAGTCTAGTTTTAAAAGAAAAACTCATAAATCTGATGCAATTCTAGAATTAGTCCATACTGATTTATGTGAACCTATGAGGACAAAGAGTTATTATGGAGATAGATATTTTATTCTCTTTGTTAATGATTACTCTAGAATGATGACAGTCATGTTTCTAAAAGATAAATCAGAAGCATTTAAGATGTTTAAATGGTACAAAGCAATGGTTTAAAAGCAAAGTGGTAAGGAGCTCAAATTCTTAAGGCCAGATAGAGGAGGGGAATTTATTATAGATGAATTCACTAACTTTTTTAATGAGCATGGAATCAAAAGATAGGTCTCTGCACTGAGTACACCATAGCAGAATGGAATTGTTGAAAGAAGGAACATATCCATAGTTGATTGTGCAAGGACACTGATGATAGAGAAAGGAATAACCCAAATCTTCTGGAGGGAAGCTTTCAGTAGTATTGTTTACACATTGAACAGAGTACAATTTAATAAAGACACCAAAAAGACACCTTATGAGCTATGGTATGGATACACACCCAATGTAAGTTATTTTAAAAATTTTGGCAGTCAATGTTATATCTTAAAAGATGATAGAAATGGAAAACTTAACTCCAATAGTGATGAAGGAATTTTTCTAGGGTATTCTACCAAGAGCAAGGCTTATAAATATCTAAACAAATCCTCTAACAAAATTGTTGAAACTGCAAATGTAAAGATAGATGAATTTGCAGAGAGAATGAAAAGGAAAGCACTAAAGAACCAGAAGACTACAATAAGTTCACTTACAATGAGGAATCATACACTCTACCCTACCAACAATGTAGAGCTCCCAAGCAATAGATCATTGCACCCAAGCATTAGGCTTCAAATACTGACGATCAAAATATTGGTCAAGATGATGCACAAATTGATGAAGAACAAAATGATGATTAAGCTGATAGACAAAGAGTTATACATGTACTTGCAAGATATGTTAGAAAGAACCATCCACAAGACCAAATCATAGGAGATAAAAGGGCTGGTATGAGAACTAGAAGTAAGTCTCTAAATACAAGATGTCATATTTGTGATTATGAGCCCAAATCTGTCAATGCTGCACTAGATAATGATGAATGGATTAGTGCTATGAATGAGGAGATTGAATAGATAGAGAAAAACAAGACATGGACACTTGTACCAAGACCAGATGACAAGAATGTCATCGGTACAAAATGGATATTTTGGAATAATTTGAATGAGAATGGAGAAGTCACAAGAAATAAAGCAAGAATAGTATGCAAGGGGTATGCACAAGAAGAAGGAATTGACTATGGAGAGACCTTTGCACCCGTTTCTAGACTAGAAGGAGTAAGAATATTACTTGCTTATGCTGCATATAGAGGATTCAACGTATATCAAATGGATGTCAAGTCTTCATTCCTGAATGGAATACTTGAAGAAGAGGTATACATTGAACAACCAGAAGGGTTTGTTGATCTAGACAAGAGGGACATGGTATGTAGACTTCAAAAATCCCTATATGGATTGAAACAAGAACCCCAAGCCTGGTATGAAAGACTTCATTCCTATCTTATAAGTATTGGTTTTGTAAGAACTAGTGAAAATAGTAATCTTTATTTGAAGGATGATATTGAAGCTATCACTTTGATTGTTGAGATATTTGTTGATGAAATCATATTTGGAGTCAATTATATGCTATGCAAATCATTTGCAAATGAAATGAGCAAAGAGTTTGAGATGTCTATGTTTGGAGAGATCAATTTCTTTCTTGGTCTGTAGATCATGCAACAAGGAGAAGTTATTTTCATTACACGATCCAAATACATCAAAGAAGTACTGAAAATATTCAAGATGGAAGAATCCAAACCAGTTGGAACACCGATGGCAACTGGATGCAAACTGACAAAGGAGGACACGTCATCAAAGGTAAATCAGACTTTGTATAGATCAATGATTGGAAAACTCATGTATGTTGTACATACTAGACCAGATATTGCACATGTAGTAGGAATAGTTGCTAGATTTTTTGCTAATCCCAGAGAGTCACATATGAATGTTATGAAAATAATTCTAAGATATCTAAAGAATACCGAGGAATATGGCTTATGGTATAGAAGAGAAGGCCAATTTGAACTTCAGGTCTTTACCAAAGCTGATTGGGCTAGAAATATTGATGATCGGAAGAGCACAACTGGAGGAGCATTCTTCATGGGTGACAGACTTGTCACATGGATCAACAAGAAACAAGGATGCATCTCACAATCTACTTCAGAGGTAGAATATGTTGTTGTTGCTACAAACTACTCAAACATTGCATGGATCAAACAGTTACTGGAAAGTATGCATATGCAAATTCTAGAACCAATAATTATCTACTGTGATAATACAAGTGCAATAAACATTTCCAAAAATCCAGTCATGCATGCTAAAACAAAGCATATTGCCATCAAGTATCATTATTTAAGAGAACGAGTTTAGGAAAAGGAGGTGATACTTAAGTATGTGTAATCAAAGGAACAACTAGCTAATATCTTCACCAAGCCACTGCCCAAGGATGCATTTGAGTACTTGAGAAAGAGACTAGGGGTCAGACCCTTGTCTACTAGTCAGTAAGCTGACTAGAAGGCTACATCAGCCTACATATTATCAGAATATCATTCATGTTGATGCAAGAAAAGAGATGAACTTCAAATCTACATCTATATACAGACAGTTGTATATCATCACCAAGTACTAGAGCATATTGTTGTATTGCTGATGGATAAGGGAAACTCAAGGAATATATTATGGATGGAGAGAAAATATTGCTTGACATTAATGATATATATTTGTGAGATATTTGTTTGGCATTTCTGTCAAAGGGAGAGAGATTATCCATATTATCACATCCTTCTAGAAAGGGAGAGAAATTATCCATTATCACATTACTCCAATAGGGAGAGATTATATCCTTAGGGAGAGAGATTGTATGGAAATATTATACAAAGAGAGAGCTGCTGACAAGAGAAACAGAAAACATCAAAAGAAAGGAGAACAATCAAAGGGAGAGAGTTTGACACAGAAGGAGAACACATCAAATTAGAGAAAGAAAGATTCTACATCCATCCAGTGAAGGGATTGAATACTGATAGAAATCCTGCAAGAATCAAATCAAAGCTACTTGAGCTTACCAAAAACTAGACATTTGTAATAGTTACATTAGGAAAGCTTGATGAAACTGTATATTTCATATTGTATTAGAAATAGTATAGTATGATATTGTAGTATGTTGTCATCAAATGCCAAAGGGAGATATTGATGACATGTAACTGATTAAATGTTTGAAGATGTTAAGTTGGTGATCATGCAAGGCATTAAATTAGTTAATGTATTGTATTGTCATTGATGTCAACTTGATATAATCTTTATGGTCATGGAGATACTGCCAAAGACTTCAAAGAACTCATGAATCAAGGCTATGCTAATCAGTAATGCATACAAGTCAAGTATTCACTAAGTGACTGCATACACCAATGGAGTGCACCCGTCAGAGTGAAAAGAACAAAGTCACAGTGTTGCCTGATGAAGAAATACACAGAATTAGCGATGAGCAAAGTTACAGTGTTGCCCAATGAGAAAAACATAGAGTAACCCGACGGAAAGAATTTCAGTGTTGCCTGACGAAAAAGACAAGGATTGAGATCCCAATGAAAACTAAATTCACACCAATGGAATAGTCAGTTATCATTGATGACTAACTAAAGTATTAACCGACAGAAGAGAGAATTCAGAAAATGACAAAATGCTTAGCTGGCAAGAAGCTAAAGATAGAGTTAACAGATACTTATCTTTGTTTTAATCATCCAGATAAAGCCAGAGATAAGTAATTGATTTAAAGCTAATTTTTATAGATGGCAAGAAGATATCTGCGAGACAAATCAGGAGTTATTCTTTAAATCAAATTGGCTAGATTGTTTATCATGCCAAGAAACAAGAACCAAGAAATAATGAATATTGTGTCTATATAAGAGACGAGCTTAATTCATTTCAAAAAAAGGGGATTAAGGGGAGTGAACAAAAAGAGGATGTTGAAGAGAAACTGATGAAGAACAACTTCATGCAGTTCTGATCAAACAAGCTGAAGGGAGAGCTGAGGAATTCTACAGACACTGACGAATAGTGAGCACAGCATCATAGAGTAGAAAGTGTGGAGCACAAGGATTGAATTGATACATTGGTCAGAGAGGTAATGTACTTAAATAGATCTGAAAATCTATAATTTAAGTTACAATATACATAGGTCATAGTGTTTCAGTTTAACCATTGAAGCATCAAGTCTCTTAACCGAGCAGGACTTAACAGTCTTCTATATATTGAGGTACATCTCAAGGAGTTCCAAAAAGGTTGATTCATGAAAGTAGCATTGGATATACCCAATGCCTATTGACATTCTAAGAAAGAGGCCTATTCAAGGATGGAAACATTAGATGCCCAATACTAAGTGACAACCACTATGTATAAAATCCTCTAACAAGGTCACACCTAACAGTGTGTTTGTAACCTTTAACAGGGTTGGATCCTAACAGGGCTCACTTCAGAAGAGTGAAAATTTGGGGTACCGGTCCCAGTGGTTTTTTCCCTTAACAGGGTTTCCACGTTAAAATACATGTGTTATGTGTGTATGATTCATTTCTTTACTATTTTGTATCTTACGTAATTCATTATGGATTTATCAGTATACTCTGCATATTTACTATATCTTGGTAAATAGATAGTTGCTTATCAGTGAACATACAAAAAAAGGTTTAACAGAGCAATCTGATAAGTAGTAAATTGATATAAGTTATTAAAGGCATTCATCTTGTAGGATAGAAGATAACTTGAGATAAGATAACTGATTCACC
>MU226542.1:1352918-1364245 GCA_018584345.1 Thuja plicata
GTAAATAGTGGATGGGAATGGGCAAGTTGTCTTGTCGATGTTGAAAAAGAGGATCTAAAGGCAAAAATTAAAGAGTCAAATTTTATTGCATTGTCTTTAGACGAGGTTACAGCAGTAGATAATACTTTGTGGTTATGCATGCATGTTTATACTGTACACAATTTTTTCCACCAACCTCATCTACTAACTGTTACTAAAATGAAGGATAATGCGACAGCTAAAAATCTATGTGAACTAGTAAAGATATCTCTAATTGAATATGGAGGTATAAATGGCATGACGATTGCCAATAAGTTGGTGTGTGTTGGAGCGGATGGAGCTTTAGTAACGCAAGGCCATAGGGGTGGCCTTTGCACAAAGACACAATCTTCTTGTGCGCCCTACGTTACTCTCATTCACTGCATGGCCCACAAAATGAATCTAGCTTTTGGAGTTGTTAGCAAGCATGGTCCAGTACAAAAAATTGAATCTTTAATCAAAGATCTCTACCAATACTTTTGTCGAAGTCTGAAATGATTGAGGTAATTTCAACACTTTTCTAAAGGACTAACCAATGGGAAAAAGCTTCTGAAGGATAATGATACTAAATGGATCTCTTTGGATGGACCAGCGCATCGAGTGTTTTCAGAATATCAATCGTTTCTTGGTCTAATGAACTCAAGTCATGAAGAAGCATCGCTACCCAAATTTCCTGAGCTGCTACGAAGTTTAAGTAATGTAGAGACACTCTTAATGTTAGCAGGTCTTCTCCCCTTGCTGGAGGAAATGATAAATATAATGAAAAAGGCCTATTAAAGAGCAATGTATATTACAGAATATGTTGCGCTTCCTAAATTGACATGCATGACGCTAGATAATCTCTATCGATCATGTGATAATGTAAAATTTGCCAGCTAGCTAAAACTCACAGATTTGGACAATCCTGACAACTTTTTAAAGATTGGTCTAAATGGGGGGTATGTGCAGAAGTACATGGAGTTGAGATACCAATGTAATACTATGCTAGGGTCAAGTCCGAGGAACCAAGAAGGAACAACAAGAAGTGAGCATCAAGTGTTAAAAGGGAAGACTTTACCAAGATCGTTGAGTCTGTAACTGCTTCTGTGAAGTGTATTACCTATGATCTTTCCTTAGAGATTAGAGTAATATTCCCTGCAGTCAAACTACTTGAATCCATGTCTATTGTGTTTCCTCGATATTGGAGTTTCAACAATTTGAAGGATTATCGAAATAAGCTACTAACTTTGATAGATCATTTTTGTAAAACCAAAGAGTTAAATGGAGTAACTCTAAATGCAATTTAGATGAATCTTGTTTGAGAGAACAATCGAGCCATTTTTCACAGACAATGAGGGAACAATATAATATTATGCAGAACCCCCACGAAGATGGATCGGTAACAAGGCTTTGGAAATATCTAGCTGAGAGAGAAATGTTGATTGATTCAATATCAGAAATTTTCAAGCTTGTTGATTTATTTCTGACCATGATATTGGGGTCAGTGGAGGATGAGATATTTTTCAATTCTTTGGAGTTTCTAAAGTCAAAGCTAAGAAACAAACTAGACAAGAATTTGGAAAATTACTTGAGGCTCTATACATCTAGGTATGAAGTTCATACTTTTCCATACGATAGGGCACTGAAATTGTGGAGGAAGAAATGTCAGAGAAGAGGGCTGGGAAACATTTCAAACCAAAGTGGGAGTTCCAGAGACAGTGATGTGACTGTCATTGACTCATGTACTGGTACTGGTAATGCTAGCGTTGAACTTGAGTTAAGCGGAGGTATGCAAAGTGAAGAAAACATATTGAAGAACCAAGGAGGCTATGAATTTGATGGCGATGAATCCAAGGATAATGAGATGATGTGGCAACTTGAACCTTGGTAGAAGTAGCAGGTCCTAGGTATTTGTTAAAATTTTTGTTGTATTCTACTGTTAGTTTTTGTAACTCATCATCATTCATCAATCATGTATAATATCATATTCCAATGTCAAAATTCAAAAACATGAATGTGGTTGATAATCTCATGAATTATACAATTAATAATAGTTTTCTTTGGCATTATTTAGCTCATATGGTACAATTCTTAAAGATTTTTTTTATTTTTTTTTAAACCATAGCAATTCATATGATACAATTCTTAGAAATAGAGATTCTCATTCATTTATTTACAAATATGACACAATGTAACAATTCATTCATTAATAGTAGTAAGAAGTAGAACACAACTCTGTGTGATTCTGTTTTCAAAAGTGAATTGACAATGAATTATAAATCAAGAGTCAATACCCAATTTCAATTTCATTAACCTTAGCAAATGACCCTGAATTCCCTTTTATAGAAACAAGGGAGAAACAATAGCTTCAAGTCGATTTGCCTAATGTGAAGTCTCAAAATCAAAATCAATAAGAGTCAAGACCAGTACACCATCTCTACAACCGTGCATTTCTACATTTGACAAGCCGGTTTAGTAAATTAGCAATAGCATTACAGCATCTACTACATTGATCCTGTTAAAAAAAATAAAGTTCAAACTTGTTAAATTTAACTCAATTCAAGCCAATAGATAAATAATATAGAGATGATTGAAACTGAAAGTACTTTCACATACTATTTTTGATTAGATGATTCTACCAGTTTGTTTAATAAGCTCCATTCTGCATCATTTGGAAGGTTAATATTTGTCAATTTATAGTAGATGACTTGCAACCTCGTCAGTCATTCATACTTGTTAGACTAACTTGAAAGCAATGATCCTTCCAATACTGCATTCAAATTTGTCAATGGTTTGATGCAGTTTGCAATGCCTTCATGAGTTGTGTCCTAAGGAATCTTGCCTAAATTAGTCCTCATTGTCTCCTCCAACCTTTTTTTGTAAGCTTCTCTTCCAATGAAATTCGTTAATGAGTTACTAGGACCAGGACTTGACAAACCATGACCTATCATTTCGGTTGTTGTTTGATTCATCTTGGTGAGCTTTATCTCAAATAAGGCAAGAGTATCCTCTACTTCCTTTAGTTTCTGACATTTTTGTAAGACAGAGGTAGCTTTTATTGATGCAAGAGTGTGGTCATGAATTCCCTTGCTTTCCAAATGCTTTTCATTGGTTGTGTTGATTTTATTCAAAAAAAATTTTGCAGTTTTCTCTCTCTGACAAAAAAATTTGTTCTTGTCAATGTGCTCTTTTAGCTTGCCAAAAACATCTCTAAGACTTTCATTCAATTCAAACCAATAACACAACCTATCACCAATCACCTTTATTTTCCCCCAAATGTCTTTTTTTATTTTCTTGACTATATTTTTCATTTGGTCATTCAAGTTGTTTTCGTATGTTTTAATTGTCTTATTTGCCTTATTTAGCTCTTCTCTCAATTCTGATAACTGGTGTTCACTTTGTTTTTTTATTTTCTCTGCTTCCTCTTCCCACTAATTTTCTTTCTCTTCCCACTATTTTTATTTTACCCTCTCATCCTCCAATTCTTTCTTTAATTTATTGTTTACTTGTGCCCCACTCTCCAGGCTTTTGTATAAATTTAATGAAGAGGCTTTTTCATCAAGATTTTTATTGCTCTCTTCCAATTTTTCCCTCACAAATTTTAGTTCTGCCTCCATATGTTCTTGCTGACCAATTACTTCTTTAGAGGATGAATTTTTTATCCTTTTCTCTAATTCTTTGCACCTGTTATCTGTTGCTTTCTCCTTTTCCTTTTCATTTGCCAAGTATTCCTGTAAGTTTTCTATTCTTCCCTAAAGCTTTTTATTCTCTCTCTCCAACTTCATCACTGAACTGTAGACAACTTGGTTGGTCATTTCCGACACATTTATCTTGTCCACATTTTTTATTTTTGATAAATCCATTTGGAGGGTGCTAACTTGAAATTCAGATGGATCTATCTGACTCTCTAGTGGATTGTTATCTCTAGTTGGGGGCATAACAACCATGAACTCCATCATTTCTTTCTTTGGGTCATATGTGGGAAATAACCTATTCGATGCAGGTTTTGCATCACGAGCTACAGCAACTGCATCCCTCTTCAATGTCTAAGTATTTTGTCTATTCTTATTTTTTGTTTGTTCAAAGTTAGTTCCAAAATCATTGTAATGAAAATCAAGGTTTTCAGACATAATTAAATGTTTGAAAGGTGAAATAGAACTTGCAGCAATGTACGAGCTTCCACCAGTGCTTCTAATAATTGCACCATGAGGATTAGTAATAGTAACACCCTGACCCATTACAAATGTAATATTTGGATTGTTCAGAGGGTTTTGTCCTGAAGGTGTGGCAATTATTGGACTCACAGTCACAGACACCATTGGCATTGTTGTCATAACCTTTTTCTTCTTTACACTACCTTGATCTCTAGGATCCACTGATTTCGTGTCCAGTTGTAATGTCCTTTTTAGACCACTAGTACTACCCATGTCATCCCCACTAGTGGTAGTGGCACTTGATTCAGATTGAATCTGAGTGCTTGGAAAAGGTGGAACTGGATTTGAAGCTGGAATAAATGAAGGTGCAAGGGTATGAGACTGAGTAATACCTTTTTCTGATGAACTTTCAATTACCGGTGCCCTACCACATTTTGGTGGAGTGGGTGTGGCACTTGGATACCAATTCCATTCTCCTATGGGACCCAGATCACCCCTACCTAGAAAACCCATTTTTCTACCATGTTTGCCCATTTGCCATATTTTTCTTTTGTGGACGCACTGACGCCAGTACCAATTGTCACAGAATCCTGCCCATCAAAATCAGTATCTCGATCATCATAATCACTAGGATGTGCTTGAACAGGATGTTCCGCATTCCACAAATCGCTAAATGTTTCATCCTCATCCAAATCATAAAGATTTACAGAGGTCTTTGGTTCACCAAGATTCTTCCTCATTTCCCAAAAATGTTTAATTTTGGTTGTTGTCCAATTATCATATTTACATTGAAGCACTATTTTGTTTGAAATAGCTTTTGTATATGGTTGAGCAGCTTGCTGGTAGAAATTGTAGGATGCCTTGTGCTACACTTTCCCTTTCTACTTGTGCAATGCAATAATTTGTGATGACAATTCTTGTATTGAAATATTATTTTCAGTGGTGTATTTCTCCATCTCTTTTTTGACCTCATCCCAGGACTCCATGTTTTTAAATTTTTCTATCAATGTCATACTCTCATGTTGACATTTGCTTCCGGAACTCCCATTTGCTCTAAGATTTGTTCCAAATGTGTTTAGTGGATCATACTGCCAGTGATTGTCAACACCAAAGTGAAAAATTGAAAAAAAAAACCTCCGCCACTTTGAATCCTCTTCTCTCAAATGTAAACCCTTCCAATGAGAAAGGCAAGGAAGGAAATATCATTTTCTTTTGCTGACCATTAAAGAGTGCATCTGTTCTCTCCATCTGCTGAACATGTTCCAATGCAAATACCCTCTTTGTAACATGTATTTGAAGATTGTAGGGTTCTAACACTGAACCGTAAAACCTTAACACAATGTAGTCTTCCATGAAATACCAGTCAGCCAATTGTATTTGACTTTCAAGTTGAATGCAATCTCTACAAGACACGGGAAATCTAGGTAATGGAGTGCCTATAATTTTATGATACATTGGTGCCAAAAAGAAGTCTACAAAATTGTTATATTTCCTTCTGTTATCACTCATCCTTATTTGAGGTTTCCATTCATATATTGCATTTTGGACCTGACTTTGAATCTTGTTTGTCTAAAATATTGCACAATGCTTTTCTAAAAGAAGATAGCACAAGTAGGTTGTGAACCTAAATGTCTTTTGTGAACCTCTTTTAATCATTAGTGATTGTTCTTACATGCAATGAACAGTGTGCTCAATAAATTATATTTTACTGATTCTTTTTCACAATGAATATGAAAAAATCATTTCAAGAATGTTGGCACCCACTTCTTTGTTACTATCCAATCCCAAACAAAATGTTGGCAAGGAAATACTATCCTGAACCCATTGCACAAAAATATCATAATCATAAGGAGGCTTATGATCTGGATCCAGACTAGAACTGCCAGTTATCCCTCTGATGTACGAATCTTTCTGTTTTGCATCTTTTTTTTCATAACTCTCTGCCAGCTTTCCCAGGTCAATGTGCACGTTTGATTATTGTGCTTCAAACCCTAGGTCCAACAAACTAGTAAATTCAGTCTCTGCTATCGAAAAAATTTCCTCCTGAGTATTTTTATTGACAATTTCTTTTTTTATTTTCATCATAATTTTTGGCACAGAGCATGACAATTTATGGACAAGGGAATACTTGAGGTAACACCATGCGTACTGACCCAACAACCCATGGTGCAATTTTCTATGTCTTTGCCTTTAACGTGTTGTTAAATGGAAAAAATTTTGAATCCTTCATTGGATCTTTCCACTTATTTTCAAGTGCAAATCTAATTTCCATGATTCCCTTATTTCCATGGATAACAAGATCAAAAATATCATGGAATTCATCAGTGAAACCTGGTGTTTTAACCAGTTTGTGGAAGTCTATTATCTATGTTTCCTTTCTTTGCCCTTTACTTGTACTCTTGGTATTTGTTTTTCCCATCGTGGACCATGGTATACTAGTATTAAGTATATTTACTTGTACGAAAATTTAAAAAATTCTACACAGGTGACAGCTACAATTTACAGTCATGTTTGAAAATTCAGCCCTAATTCTATGACTACAATCTAAACAGTAAACCTCTTGATTTGAAAAATTTAAAGGGCGGGACGTGGGTGTTTAGGATTTTACCCAGAAATTCAATTTGTGTAGACTGTGAGTGGGCAGAGAGCTGAAAGACTGTTCCATTCCTCAATCCTCAACCTAGAAGTTGTAACCCCTTTCTTAATCTTCAATATAGTATACTAGTAAGAACTGAAAATATAAAAACTTAGGTTGAAATTGTACAATAGTGAGTAGTACTGAATTGTCAGTCGTGACTCATCACTCGTGCTAACTTTTACTGTCACTCATGTTAACTTTTATTGCTTCTCCAGATATCTGAGGTCACAAGGACATGTGTCACTTAATTGTTTAGTCTACAGTCAAATTGAGCTTATTACTTATTAAATGTTAATTACACTTTTACTCCAATTATGATTTTAATTAAACTTAGCTGAGTGTACACATGTCATGATTCCAAAATAGATTTGCATAAATGGGGTTTCTTTTCCCTTTCGGCCCGAAATACACTGCACATCGTTGATCTGTGCTCATCCAACGGTCACTAGTTTCTTTTAATCTTCATTTATGTTTTGGTCTTTTGGTCGTCATCGAATGACACCGATTGAATGAGTGTACATGTGTTGTGATTTGAGAATAGGATTGCAAAAATGAGATTTATTTTCCCTTTTGGCCTGAAATACACCGTACATTGTTGATCTCTGCTCATCCAACGGTCGTTGGCAGTCACTAACATTTGTGGCGGGTCCCATTTATTTACTACTTTGAATTATATTTATCGGATGACACCGATTGTGTTAGTGGTCACGTGTCATCTGATTCGTCCAATTGAATGAGTGTACATGTGTCATGATTTTGGAATAGGATTGAAAAAATGGGATTTCTTTTCCCTTTCGGCCTAAAATACATCGTACGTCGTTGATCTCTGCTCATCCAACGGTCGCCAGAAATACAATTACACGTAACACCATACACAAAAAATTTATTAAATTTAAATAAGATTAAATATTGAAAATGTCTAATATAAAAATAACTAATTAAAATATTGCAATCACAGATAACTGTCTAATTATTTATTAATTTATTACTAACCATAATTTATAAAATGCTTTAAACTTTTACAATTCCACATTCGCAGTCGCACACATGACACATTGACATAATGATAATTACATTTGTCATTGACATAGAAAAATTAAGTTATTACTCTTAAATAAATCACACACATATGTCATACATTAAACATTGTTACATTTTTTGGTTCATATTATATATCACAGATTCACACATTAATTTGGCAATGTGAATGGGCATATAATTTATTATTTATTATTTATCAAAAGTAAAGTCTTTAGATTTCTTTACAAAATTACAATTAAACAATATTACGCGGACAATCTATTATCTCACACACTCATATGTGTCTCATTTTCAAAGGAAGATAGAAAAATTACAATAATTTTTAAGAGTTGGACAGCAAAATTTTCATTAATTATTTTGAAAATTTACATCACTAATATTATAATATACTTTATAATTATAGAGTTTAACTTTAGACTATAGTCGCACCATAAACCCTACAAAATGGGAAGTATCCAAACAGTTACATAATTTGTTGTCACAAGGGAACTGGTTGATCATATAAGAAAAAAGAAAAAAAAGAAAATGAAATGCGAAAACTCATTTCAAGAACACAAACACTAAGGGTCTTCATCTCCATCCCTTTTTGAGAATAATTGTCTGTGGAGGATAATCTCCCTAAATTCATCGAGCCAGGTGTAGTCCGTCTCCTCGAAGTCGTCGAGGTGAAACCACTTTCGCAGGAATTCCCTCCCCAGCTGTGCCCACTTTCGATGTTGCGTCAGCTACCTTTCATTAAGGTTCAGTAGGAAAGGTTTCCTTTCCACATTGTTGCCTCGCTGGATAAGCTTTTCAATTTCATCAGCCCAAGGGATACCCAACCCCGATTTTGTGAAGACAACGACTTGGACGTCGTCCACCAGAAATTGATCCTTGAAAACATTCCACAACAGTATAAGCATGTCTACCTTCTCTCCTTTGAGGTTGAGAAGAGACGCCAGGAAGAGGGACATAATGTCTATGCTGACATGGTATCTCTTCTCGTTGCGAATGAACTCATGGCCGAGCACCATCAACACAGAATTGTTAATGAAAGAGCCCACTTCCTTGCAAACAGAAGTGAGTACTTCATCTGGTATCCTGTCCAAAAGGGGATTTTTCTCATCAGTGGATATAGTTCTCAACCTAATTGGTATGTCCATCTCTGCCTAAACTAAAAACCTAAATCTTCAAACTACACACAAAAAATTGAAATTCTACAAATATAAAGAATAACAAATCTAAAAACTTAAAACCAGAGGATCGAGGCTGAAAGGCAAAAGCAAATTGAAATTGATGAAGAATCAAGCAAGAACATCTATTAATAGCCCTGTTCCATATCTTCCATATCTTTAGGTAAATCATTCCCATTAATGTAGGAGTGTGGGAAATTACTAATATAGTTAGTGGTCACTATACTAATAACTACAGTTTGTACTAGTACAATTTTGGAAACCATGCAAATTATCTTATGGCTAAAGAATGTCACTGTCACTCTGATAATACATTCATTTCTTGCAAGTTATCGTGCCAACCTTGCGACGTGTATCCAATTCCACAGGATTCTTGAAAAAATTGGTTTCCTCGAGAAACTGTGCCCGAGATAAAACTCTAGCCATTGATCTACGATCAATAAACGGTCTCGATTAATACATTTACAATTTAGGGTTCTAAACAAATAGGTTTAAGGTATGTGTTGACGATATCAATGCTCATAGTTGATAATACAATGTAATACCACATGCAGTTGCCAAATGTACATACCACTTGCAGTTGCCAATGACGACGGACAACTCCGCTACCAAAGAGGTGATATTAACTCGACGTGACTGAGAATCTGTAAATTGTAATTATTATATGTTTTATGAATTGCCATTTGGCATTTGCTAATTTTAGATCTTAGTTTTACTTTAAAGTTTAAAAAATAACTACTTTAAAATTTCACAATTTGACAGTCGCACAGTCACACATGTGACATGATACATGCAAAATGCAAAAGTTAAGTAATATTAAGTTATTACTGTTAAATAAATAACATATTGTCATACATTAACAATTTAACATTTGTTTGGTTCATTTTTTATTTCACAAATTATAAAATCACATATGTCACGCATACATATTTTACAATTAAATCCATAAAAAAAACTGAAATGAAGTTGCCTACTTTTCATTTAATATTTTATATAAATTTACAATATTCAGAATTTCAGACTTGGAGACTTGAAGTCCCTCCAAAACTTTAAAGACAAAACCTACTATAGTGAAAATTTCAAAATTTCAAGCGGAGGCTATAGGGACACAACACTAAGGATTTTCCCCTCCGTCTAAGTAGAAATTTTCAGACACGACAAGCTCTACGAATTCATACAACCATCTATAGTCCACCAAGTCATCCAACAGAAACCATTCGCGGAGAAGATCCCTACCAATCTGCGCCCATTTCCTATGGCGCGTCAACTTTTGAATGTCCAGATTCAAAAGAAAAGGTTGAATGGCCACATATTCGTCTTACTCGAATAGCTTGCTTAAATCACTTGCCCAAGGGATCCCCACCCCTAATAGTGCATAAACAGCAACCTCAACAATGTCACCCAGGAATTCATGTTTGAATAGCTTCCTTAACAGAAGGAGCATATCCACCTCTCCCCCGAGGTCCAAAAGAGATGCCAAAAAATGGGACATAATGTCTGTGTTAACTCGTTACCTATCGACATTTTCCAAAAATTCACAGCCCAACACCATCCTCACAGCCTCATTTGTTAAGCCGCTAAACTCCTTGCAAACTTATTCAAGGGTTTGGTTTGAGACAGGGCCCAAAAAGGCCTTCTGTTCCTTCGCAGATGTGCTTATCAAACGGATAGGAGTGTCCATCTTCAAAAAACAACTACCACAATATTTGAAATTATACAACCTAAAAACCTAAACCAGAGGCAATCTTTCAAGCACTAGCAAAGGCAAACCCAAACCAAAGGAGAATTAAAGAAGAAGGAAGCGTAGATCATCTATAAATAGCCCTTAATTCTTTCTCTAACCTAATTAATTCATTTGTCCTTCAAAATTCTATAAATATTTCATATTAAAAGCATAGTCATTCATATTAAAAGCACGACTATGTGAAATTAGAAATAGTCAGATTTAGTGTCATTGATAAAACATTTCTTTTATTAACGACAACTATGATATATTATCAACCGTCCACCTAAACAGATGTAAGACTTGATATGTGTAAATAATGATGTCATTACATGATGTTGCATTAATTAGATAATAGTTATGGTGCAGATTAATTTGATATGTGTCATCATTCTGATGAATTCCTGGAGAACTCTATTTCCTTCAAGAAATTGGGCCGAAATTAAACTTCAGCCATTGATTTAGGATCATCAAGCGGTCTCAAATAAGACATTTAACATTATAAAATGATGGATGTTACTGTTAGGTTGTGTGTCGATGTAACTTTTTGTGCTTATGGATACCAACATGTGTTTAATCTGCAAACAAGTTATTAGTTGGCG
>MU226542.1:1364302-1375976 GCA_018584345.1 Thuja plicata
TATATTATAATGTATTTACTTTAATAGAAAAAAATTTGCCTCACACAATATATATTTTCCCCCACATTAATGTATTATTCGCCAGGATTTTATGGAATTTTCATTGGGCAGGGAAAAAATCGCCTTCACCTTTATATTATTTTCCTAATTTGGAAAAAAAAATTGCCATCATCAAGAAAAAATTTGCCCTAAATTAATGTATGATTCGCCAGGATTTTACACTTTTTCCTAGGAGGGGGTTTCTTAAAGTTGTCCCTGTCTTCAACTCCTACAATTTATATCCCACCATAATCACACTTATTTTCTTTTTAAATTATTTTATGACTATAGTATCGTATCCAACTCCTATGCCAAAAAATACATCTACATCTTCTCAATCATTAGATCTATTTTCTACTCCATATGTCATTATTGTACCGTCCTATGTCTTAATTCTAAATCTCCTCTTACTCCTTCAAAACATAAAGGGGAAAAAAGGAGTAGGATCCTTCACCATATTTTTCTTCTTAGGGTAAGAATAAGAGGGTTTCTAGACCTAGAAGGTTCAATCATCATTCTTCTATTTACCAACCCCACAACCACTTGCTTCTAACCTATTAGTTCCCAAAAATGTAGGTTCACAATCTTAGAATAAGCTTTTCACAAATTTAGGGCCAAAGGTGTCTTCAAAAGGGTAAAATAGATGTTCATCAATATACTAAATGATCAAGGACCTACAATAAGATTGTGTAAACTATTCCACTCTTTGAGATCAACTTAGATTTATGAGGATGTTCCTAGATAGGATTTTTATGTCAATTAAAATTTAACAATAAGTAAAACAAACAATATTGATACCCAACTCTACATTTGAACCAAATTTTTGTCATTAAATCAATTGTCACTAACTATAAAAGATCTCCATATAGTTGATTGCACACCTTACACATTTACCTAAATAGAACAATAAAATTTATATCAGTCGAGGTGGTTTCATTTGTCATTTTTACATAATGACAAGCTTTAAGAACTAAACTCAATGTAAAATACCCACCTACATTAAGAACTAAACTCAATGCAAGATCATTAGAACAAATTTGAAATATAGTTAGGTGTTTTCTACATATTGAAAATATAAGATAATCTCATTATTTAAAGACTCAAAAATATATTACTTGATATAGTAAACCATAAAAAAAATCCATATCCATATGTCCTTAAAAAACTTCATGAACAATTATTAATTAACAAGATCAAATCCAAAAATACTAAACAATAATCAATATGAACTATAAATTTCATAATTTTAATTATTAATCTTGGAATATCCCGAAGAACAGTGGCAACCACGATGCCTCTGCTTAAAGCTTTATGCTTTTCAGTAACTGCAGAGGCTTGGATTGGCTGTAAAACCATCGGATTGGGCTGTCATATTGTTCCTTTTACACAACTTGAATATCTTGAAGTACCACAGAAGAAGGTGGACATTGAAGAAAAGCTTGCTAAGATTCTGAATATGACAGTATCAGCCTGCTTTGAACGCTCATCCATCCAAGTCTGTGAATGAACTTTTGGCCACGGTGAATTGAGTCTGTATAAAAACCAGTCTCGACTAGTGATTTTAACAGAGATTTTTCATCACAAATGTTAAACCAGCATTGTACTATGAAAGACAGACCAAAAAACCCATCATAACCAAACCAAACAAGCATTTATAATGAATGCCAACATTGGTGAAAATAAACTCTGCATTAATTATTATTTCGGTGCTGGATTTTCATATTTTTGTAGAAGACAGTCTGATAAAGAGACACGTGCATTGGAGGAGCAGGTACCTGACAAATAGAATTGGCAATGAATACCCACCCAAGACAGACCATTAAATACATGTAGCATGTTGAAGCTTCCCAAGAGGAACAAAAATTAATACAGGGCGGAATATGAATTAGAAAAGTTAATTTATTGTCTGGTTTATTAACTATCCAAATTGACTGACAATATGATGAGGTCCATGGACAACTGTAGTGAGGTCAGCTACCCAATGTTCTGAAAAAGAAAGTTGAAGGATTAGTGTTATAGAATTAGACACATGATGTCGATTGCTGCATAACTTTAAGTTGATCAATTGGGTTAGTTTATTAGGATGCATAATTTTAAGTTGTTATTCTGGGTTAGTTTATTCAGTTTGTTTCATATCTTTAAGTTAATCTTTTCGATTTATTTATTCAATTTCAGTTGTTGTTTTAGGTATTTTAGATAATGGGTTCAATTTCTGATTTGATTATAGTGTGGAATGTGTGTACATCTTTTTAGAACTTATAGGGTAAAGAACCAAAGTTCAGATTGTTGGTTCTTGATTTATCTCATGATTTATGAGCGGTGTTGATGAGAGACTGTTGCACATCATTTGAGAGATTATAAAAGACAGAATTAAGATCCATATTGTTGGATTAAACTCTTGATTTCTTTCCTGATTTGTTCACGGTCTGGATGAGGGTCTGTTGCACATCATTTAAGAGATTATAAGAGACAGAACAAAGAATCATCTAGATAAATGAATTAATTGTTGCATAATTTGTACTTTTAAATTATTGGGATTTAAGGGAGATGAATATCCAATGTAAGCATTGAATGCTACTGGCAATATGATGAGGTCTACGGACAACTGTAGCGAGATCAGCTACCTAATGCTCTGACAAAGAAAATTGAGGGATTAATGTTATAGAATTAGCATGCATGATGTCTATAATCGTTGATCGTTGCATAGCTTCAAATTTATCTTTTGGGTTAGTTTATTCAGTTTAAGTTGTTGTTTCAGGCATTCTAAGTTATGGGTTCAACCCCTGATTTGTCCACATTCTACAGTGTGGAATGGGGGTCTATATTACATATTTCGAGAGATTATAAGGGACAAAGAGCTAAGGTCCAAATTACTGGGCTAAACTTTTGATTTATCTCCAGTGTGTACCTGATTTGAGCCATTATAATAAACAAAGAATTAAGATCCAAATCATTGGACTAAACTCTCTATTCTTCTAGATAAATAAATTAATTGTTATATAATTTGTAAATATAAATTGTTGAATTTTAAGTGAGATGGGTATCCAATGTAAGCATTGAATGCTATCTGCATTGAACTAAGAGTCATATCATTATAAGAGAAAGAACTAATATTCATATTATTGAACGGAACTCTTTGTTCCTCTAGATAGATGAATTAGTTGTTGCATAACTTGTAATTGTAATTTGTTAGGGTTTAAGGGAGAAGAATATCCAATATAAACATTGAATGCTACTGACAATATGATGAGGTCTATGGAAACTGTAGTGAGCTCAGCTACCTAATCCTCTGACAAAGAAAGTTGAGGGATTAGTGTTATAGAATTAGCATGTAGGATGTCTATTATAGCTGATTGTTCAATGACTTCAAATTGATTTTTTGGGTTAGTTTATTCGATTTAAGCGGTTGTTTTGATTTATCTGCAGTGTGAATGAGTGTCTGTTATACATGATTCGAGTTATTATAATAAACAAAGAATTAAGATCTAAATCACTGAACTAAACTCTCTATTCTTCTAAATAAATTAATTAATTGTTGCATAATTTGTGAATATAAATTGTTAGATTTTAAGTGAGAAGGGTATCCAATATATGCATTGAATGTTATCTCCATTGAACAAAAAGACGTCATTAACTCATGAATACATGACGGGTTTGATTCCCTGGTATTGAGAGTTGGGTTCTGAGTTCCCTGCATACGATGGTGGTGGCAATGGTGAACTTGTCAGTCTGACCTGCCTTCCAAGAAGCCACAAAATTCAATTCTGCATATCTCGTACTCTGTGAATCTTTAATACCACCCAATTAACTGTTTTCACTTCAATGAGAGCCTCTGGGACAATTTTCCCCTTGGGAATATAGCTGGGCATTTAATTTTTTTTAGTTACAGCAGTAAGCTTAAGGAAGATTGGAGAACGAGAAAGATTAAGAGAAGAAATTACCTGATTGCAATGGATATGGAGAGGATTATGAAATTCAAAACTTCTCCATCAGTCAAATGGGAATAATCACCAAGCACTGTAACATATTCTTCACATAAAGAGTTGCCTGTTGACTACAAAAGCTTGTGATATAAGCTCTTATGATTGCACCCACCTGGCCAAATATGTATCTGACTGACAGTCTGTTAAAAACAATGGCTTTAACCAGAGAATCTGCAAAGTAATGATATAATGGTTGTCTCTTCATTTCCAAGTCAATGGGATGCCGTGTTGTGATCAAGGCACTTTCTACACATATTAGTAATTGATTGGAGAAGTAAAATAATTGATTTTGATGAGGTTATAGTAGTAAATAGTATTTGATAATATTTTAAATATTATATTGTTATTAGGATTCAATTGTGTAGGTTGTGGTTTTTGAATAAGAAATTGTCAGTATTTATGTATAATGTGTCATTCAAATGTTATCCATACTTATGCATAATGTGTCATTCAAAAATTACCAATATATGTACAAATGTTCTACTAGTAAATTCTAATTATTAGAGTTACAAGTGGATGGCTATTATTATATGGTTTTTTTATTAATAGACTTTTAATTATTATATTTTTGGCTTCTTTAAATTAGTATTGGGAGCTTTAGGTGATAAGGTGTGAACAGTAATTGAAATATGAGCACTAACTCATCTTTTATGAATAATCTTCTCACATAAGGAAATGAAGTTGTCACTTTATAGAAGTTTTTGAATTTTAAATTTGTATTAAAGAGAACTAATTTAAACGCTATTTTAGTTTTATCTAGGAGGTATTTTTTTCTTTGGTGCCACCATTTTAGCCAAAGTCCTATATAGGAAGAACTCAAAGTCCTTGACCAACTATGCCACCTTTTAGGACTTAAAAGGTATTTTAAGGGAAATATGAATAGTAAATTTTATATGATGTTGACAAATGTAATATTATTGTTTTTACATATTTTTTAATACTATTTCAACACAAATACATTTGACCAAAGAATTTCTAAAGATTAAACCCACTTAATTTCCTATACCATTTTTAAAACCTATATAAATTAACTTTTGATAAATAAAAACTTAATTACTATTTTTTTTTAATCAAAAGTGGGCGAACCACTAGTATAATATTATTAATATAAAACTAGTTTGAAGGCTCAATTGGGAAAGAACCAGTAAGAAAACCCAATATCCTTGCCTGATTACATAATATTTGGATATGACGGGAGTTACAAAAAGAAAGAAAGTCCTCTAAACATAGGACCACTACCAAGATCGACCGATACATACAATTGGCAACATTTGTAGTGTGGAAAAAATACATCGTGTCCCAAATATTGAAGTAATCGATCAAAACCACTATGCCCTAAAAATTGAAATCTATCAAGATTTTCAATACATTAAGATTCTAGGGCAGAAACCCAAAAAACCTTTGCAGATTGCATTCACTCCTCCATTGTCGAGGGATCGGCAGTTGCTCAGTCATGCTGGGGCAGTGCTCGATCATGTTGACGAAACACGGGCATCTCACTCAGCCATCCCAATGCATGCTCACGCTGGGGCAATGCTCGGTCATGCTGGGGAGGCACGGGCATCTCACGCGGCCAACCAGGTGCTCAGTCATGCTCGGGAGGTATGGGTATCTCGATCAGCCAACCCAGAGCTCGGTCGTGCTGGGGATGCATACATGGTGGCACAAACATCTCACTCGGCCAACCCAGTGTTTGACCATGTTGGGGCAGTGCTCGGTCATGCTGAGGAAGCACTGGCAATTCACTCGGCCCTCTCAGTGCTCGGTCATGCTAGGGCGGGGCTTGGTCATGCAGGGGAGGCACAGGCATCTATCTCAGTCATCCCAGAGCTCGGTCATGTTGGGGAGGCGTGGATATCTCACTTGTCTATCTCAGTGCCCGGTCATGCTCCTCCCTTACAGTTTTCTGCAGACTATTCCACCCAACCTGGTCGGCCTCACTATCTACTTCTACATTCCCCCAACCGGAAGAGGGGTTCTCACCTGTTGGGCTGGTGTTGAGGTCTAAAACTGGGGTCAAAGCCGAGTGTTGAGTATAGACATTGTCCATAATTTGTGCACATGAATGTGAAGCTTCCTATTGGGGTACCTCTAGTGTGTTGTCAACCTCCAATATGTCAAGAAGAGCAGCAACTCTGATGTGAATTCGTGCTACAATGACCGCATCAATGTCTCTGCCATGAGCGTGGATGACATTTCACAAATGCCTATAACTCTGTCTGTCTAGGGCCCGTTTGATGCCCTCATAAATTAGCATGTAGGCATGACTAGTCTGTATGTATTGCTTTGGAAATAAACCCCCAAGAAGACCATGCCCATGTCAAAGATTATAATTTTGGACTGCCCTGTCAAAATTTTCCAATTGCAGAAAATTCTTGTTGATGATTTTATTGTAAATGATATGCAGCAATTGGATGCTTTGCAAGATGTCCATAGCTTTTGACAAGAAAATTGACATCACTTGGGATGGAAATAAACACATTTTTTCCCTAGGAGTTGTAATGTCTTCCCCTAAAAAATCCTTGACTACTCGGCGAATGTGTGTAATGTTGAGCACAAACATACAATCTAGAAAAGAGTCATCAATGTGCGTGGAGATGGCATTTTCATTGTCTTTGACTTTCAGCAGGATTCTATCATTCCAAGACATGTACTCCCAGTGAGTTTTCTTGCACTCTCTACAATTCATATTGGTATGTAAAGCCATGGTTGCACGTAGAGTAATGGAAAAATTATCAAGTTATTACGGAGTTCAACAATATGTGATTAAAACTTAGAGTAATCCACAATCTGCAACCTTGTGGAATTTAAATGCTTTAAGTGTGCAAAAGGGATCAAGCGTACGAATGGATTACAATCTTTAACATTGGGATAAAATAAATAAAGTTCATTGTCGTAATATGAACATCCCCTCACAATAGTTTTGCATTAATTGGAATGAGCAATATGAGGTGTGCAATATCAACTGAACTGGTCTCTGATGAAAAGCGTTGGCATAATCCCCTTTGGCTTGATTAATAAATAATGTTGATGGCATCATCATCATTTATATCTCTGAATTCTGAGTTGTCCTTGCAATTGCATCTAAGTGATGTCGCAATAAATATTGTTGGATATCACATTAATTAGTGTTGGGTTTAGGATATGTCGTCGTCATTGAAATATTTGTTTAAACATCAACTTTTATAACCTCATCCTCGATTAGACGTTTGAAGTGAGGATGAGTATTAATGAATTGAATCGGGTTATGAGTTTCAATATGGTGACCATCACAGCCATAGTTTGATAACCAATCTGCTAATTTATTGCCTTCTCGAAGGGTGTGTGATATGTTGTATTGTGTGAAAGAATGGAGGAGAGACCAAATTTGTTTTAAAATGTAGACTAAGTTCCATTTTTGAATTGACTTGTTAATGCATACACTGATTATGATTAGGGAGTCTCCCTCAATATGGATGTTATGAAAGCCTTCATGCTTTGCTAAAACCAGACCTGCGAGAAGAGCTTGTGCTTCTTCCACATTGTTTGTCTCTTGGAAGATAGGAGATGTTTTTACTGCTATGAGGTTTCCTTGCCAATTCCGGATGCATGCACCTATTCTAGACATTCCTGGATTTCCTCTCAAGGCCCCATCAAAGTTTATCTTTACAATATCTTTACATGGGGGTTGTCATTTAATCAAAGCTCTATCTTTTGTGTGGATTGATCTCCAATTTGGAGTCATGCCTAGTGGAATTTGAATATGCTCCCATTCTTTTGTAATCCATCCATCCCAAGACGAGAAGTAGTGATTGCACTTAATATTTGATAGGTTGGATTTTTTTATTTCTGATATTGAGAGCTCTAGTTGATCTGTGATAGTTTTGATTGGAGTCACTATTTTTCTGAATATTCTTTTGCTTCTTTCCCACCATATATCCCAGACGACTGCAGCAGGCACACATTTCCATAAGCAGGAGAAGGTTGTTTTGGTGCATATTAGAAGCCGTGTTTCAAATAGATCCCATATTTTATTTGGTAATGCCAGTGATAGGCTCAGTTTTTTAATAACATGTGTCCAACAGTGGTTTACAAAGTCACAATTTAGCAGAAGGTGATCCACTTATTCAAATTCTTTCTCACATAGAACACACTTGAATGGTTCAGCAATCCCCAATTTAGAGAGTTTGTCACTAGCGCAAATCTTGTTTTGGATAGATAACCATTCAAAGCATCCTTCTTTGGGGAGAGCAGAGAAATTCCAACAAAAGAAGTAGGCTATGCTCTTAAATTTTGTTTTCTAGATGTTGTAGTGCTCTATAGCCCTCTTTCCTTGTATATTTTCCCTCTCTGGATGGAACCCACAATATTGTGTTCTCTTGCTTTGACATGTAGATGGTACATTGTTGGAATATGGATAGTAGGAGGGGAGTCTGATGGTCATTCATGGATAGTAATCTTGGGTAATTCCATATGACTTTTCCTGAGTATATCTCTCTGGCCGAGACAAAATCCAAGAGATTAGGACCCCAAATATTGATGGAGATGTTCATAATTACTATTAAATAAAGCCTATACATAATAAAAATTAACTATTTATTCACCTTTTTCTTTAAAAAATTAGAGTTGAAAATGCTCTCATCTCAATAAAATATGGAAAAAAAATATTTATCTTCATTTTTATTAGACATAAAGTTGAATACCTAATTATTCCTATAAGAATTTGCCAATAGCAATAATTCAAGATCTAGAGACAAATGAATAGCACAAAAGAGAGCAGAAGTATGGACAAGAACAAATTGTATTCTCGTGAATGAGACAATAACTAAATTACAATATCATAACTGATGGATTGATTTTATTACAATATAAAAATGTCAGCTTATATAGGAAAGACAATAAGTAAACATGATTACCAGGGGATAACTTATCACCCATACAAAGTGGAATCACATGTCCACCAAAGGTGGATCATCCTCCATTGTGCAATGAAGTATGTGCAAACATGTGGAGGATAATAAAGTGATATGTGCACTAAAGGTGGAGACAACACATAAAGTGGAAATGTGATAACTATTATCACCACCTAAAGTGGAATTTCTCTTACATCATACATCATGTGCAAGTAAATATGCATCTCCCTAAGTGTCACATATGCAAACTACTATGTAATGCATTATCCCAAGTAAGCTTAAGTAAAGTGTAATTAGGTGAATAATTATTTACACAAACAATTTCTTTTGTAAGATTTGTTTTTATTTTTTTTTAAGCCAAAGTGGGATATCCACCATATTTTATTAATATAAACTGATTCAAAGACTCCCCCATGGAAGAATCAGGAAGAAACCCTGGGATCTTAGTCGTATACAATATTACAAAATATGACCATTTTTACATATAAGTTTCAAAAAGAAACTTCTGAATCCGAGAAGGATGTATAACAATATATACATTTGTATCTAACTCTAAGACCACTAACTTATAATCGATACAGCATTAGAATTACTATCCCCCACAAAAACTTCAGCATTCTAAAGGAAGTCAAAATTCAACTATGTTGTTGATTCGTTTAACATTAGTTAACAGGATTACGAATAATCAAACGAAATTAGCCTCTGTTGAACAGTTTGATAGTCCTGATAGTAACAAGCAAAATGGGAATACGTAACGTATGATGAGCGGGAGAGGAGGAGATCAGTGGGCTGGAGGGAATTCAAATTCCCCTATGGGCGGGAAATCTGCGGGCGGAGGAGTGCAGTCGAATCTTGAAGACGGTAGCAGGTGCTTCAAGGAAGGAGAAAAGGAAGGGGAAGGGGAAAAAGACCCAGATCGTCATCGCCCTCGAGAAGGAGGAAAATGGGACATTTTGAAAAATGAAACGAGCGGGAAAGTGTTTTCTGGAAATGCTCAGACGTTACCCGTGCCAGCGAGTTAGGAAAAGGCAAAATTTGCAGCTGGGGAGGGCTCCACAAAAGAGACAAGGGCGGTATCCCCTCTATCGAGATTCCAAATACCCGAAGATGTACTAAAGATAAAGGATAGTGAAGGTAAGTCTTCTGAAGCAAATGATGGTCAACCTTTAGGTAAGAATAAATCTAATGGAAGTTGGTCTTCTCTTTTTGGCGTGAAACCCACTGGAAAATCTTCCTTTCCCTTAGTTGACAATATGTCTATTCTTGAGAAAGGTCTTTTCAGCATTTCCCTGCCTGATTCTCTGATAGATCATACTGTAGCCCTTATGAAGAATATGCTTATAGGGAAATTTTTGGGTCCAAGGCCAAACATAGATATTGTTAGGGCTTTTGCTGCAAGGAAATGGAGATTAAAAGGCCAAGTTGATATTGCAGCTCTTCCAAAAGGATTTTTCACGTTTGAGTTTTCTAGCTCTGAAGATCTTTCTGCAGTTTTGTGTGGAGGCCCATGGTTATTTGGGAAATCGTCTTTATCCCTCCAAAAGTGGGGGACAAATCTGGATCTCAATATGGATATGTTTGAATCAGCTCCAGTATGGGTTAGATTCCAGGGACTTCCTCTGGAATACTGGCACGAAGATGTCTTCTCGGGCCTGGCTCATTCTTTTGGGGAACTCTTAACCATAGATCCAATGACAGCTGCAAAGACCAGGTTAGTTTATGCTAGGATATGTGTTAACATCAACCAAAAGTCAGATCTCCTGGAAGTTATCTCTATTAAATCTAAACTGGAAACATATAATCAAGTTGTGGAGTATGAATCTGTCCCATTTGTCTGCTTTACATGCAAAAAAACTGGTCATTGGGCAAAACAATGTCCCCTAAATCACACCATCAAAGCCAAAAAGAAAGAACCAAGGGTTGTTTGGAAAGAGAAAGTGTCTCCCTCTATTCCAAACCCTATGTGTTGTTTGGAAGAGAAAGAACCAAGAGAAGAACGGAATGCAGTAATTTCAAATCAGTCTAAGGAAGATAATCCTCAGATATCAGTCGATAAAGATGTATCTCAGATTCTGGAACTGAAGGAATCAATTAATACAGAACAAAAAGAAATAGTGGAAGATCCCCTTTCTGGCTACATTTCTCCTCTTGTTAGGAATAGGGATAATGATCTTCAGACCCAAAATGCCTCTATGGAAGATAGGGTTATAATGGTCCCTCAGGCCTCAACAACTAAAATATAGAGCGAGGAGGGAAGTAACAATGAAAGAAATGAGAAGAAAATAACATCAATGAGCCTACTGGCTCCCCCTCCATCTGAGAAATAGCAGTCTATGTCTGGGGTTAATGGAATTAGTAGTAAGAGCTGGTCTGAAATCAGTGAAGAGGACTCTCAAAAAGAAAATCTTGAGGAATCGTCTCCTGTCCTGGAAAAACAGGATCTCCAATGGACAGAGACGAAAAATAATAAGAAGGAGAAAAAATCTACTAAGAAAGGAGGATTAAACCTTAAAGCCCAAGAACCAGGGAAGATATCAGAATCAACCCCTCTAGGGGGAGTCCAAACTAGAAGAAAAAAAGCAGATGTTGGCTCTCCCCAGGGAGGAAGAGTCAGGCCTTCATAGAAATTTATTAGAGAGCTAGAAGAAAAATAGAGTATAGCGGATGGTAAGCAATCTACTATCCTAGAGATTTGCTCCCCAACTCATTAAATGAAGATAATATCTTGGAATATAAGAGGTCTAAATAGTCCTCACAAAC
>MU226542.1:1379916-1395074 GCA_018584345.1 Thuja plicata
TTATCTATAGTTAAAACCTTTGAAGCAGTTCATATATCTCACAACTACAGGGAGACTAATCAGGTGGCTGACTACCTTGCTAACATTGGCGCCAAAAGTGATGGAGTTCAAAAATGGAAAGGAATACTCATGAATGATGAAGCGGTCAAATCACTTATCAATTATGACAAGTTCAGGCATAAAGAAGGAATTGTTAAAAGTGTTGTTAATGGCACGAAATAAATCAATTCAGAGTGGGAAGATTTGGTATGACGGCCATATCAAGGGGAAGTACATTCACAAGGTGCGGAGTTTAACCCTAATTATTATAGCCCAAACTTCTATGATCGATGCCATTATCATTTTTAACTATGATCAGTTTGAGCATGCGAAGACAAAAGAGGAAGAGAACAAAATAATCAGTCTGCTCGAGATAAATCAACAAAAGAATGATTCTCAGGTAGAGATAAAAAAGAAGGTGAAACCTGTCGCCATGGGAGGAGACCTTAGAAGGGAGGAGCCGACGGAGTGTAGGTGGAAGAAAGACAAGGAAGTTTGGAGAATTCTGAAAAAAGGGAAGGTCCATCATTTTCTGAAGCGTCTTCATGGATTTGATCCTGAGATCTCAAAAGCTTTTGCAGAAGGATGGGATAAGGGCATGGTCAACCTCGCAGGAAATTCTTACAGACTCGGTTTGGAGGTCTTGTCCGAAATTACAGGTCTCCCACTGGAAGGGATGAACTATTCCAAGGAGGTTAAAATAGGAACCAGAGCGTATAAAAAATTTCTAGACTCAGATGAGGAACGGGCTCTCCTAGTTAAAGGTAAGAAGGATTATGTTGAAATTGAGAACATTGAAAAAGTCTGGGGCTCTGTTTTAAAAGTCATAATGGAATACTTTACGTTAGAGGGAAGATACACTAGGGTTTACAACTACCACTTTGCCCTAGCCAATCATTTTCGGCATGAGATCCTCATCTCTTTCCCCTTCTTCCTGCTCTGGTCGCTTAATCAAAGCATCTCGGACTTCAGATTGAAGAATGCCCCTATCCTCCATGTTGGTCTTATTAACCTCATTGCTAATTATGCCAGAAATCATGTTCTTGGCCCCATTCCTGCCCAGGTCAAAAAGAGGAAGACTGTGGGGACTCTGCCCAGTTCCTCTAAATCCAAAAAAGCCTCCATTTCCTCTGGTCCGTCCTCTTCTTTACTCCCGGATGTCTTGAAGAAATCTAATATCTCAATTGGCATTGCTGATTCAGAAAAGATTGCTCCGGATGATCCTTCCCGTCCTCATATCCAGTCATCTGATGGTAAAAAGCATACCTCACGGGACTCTATTTTTTATGATGCCCAGATTAGTCAGCAGGGCCCCAGTACTAAGTTGCCTCATCCTAACTCCCCTGCGGAGAAGGTCATGGTGGACCATGAAAATATTAATGCTAAGGGTAGTAGTATCATCCCTAAGTCTGGGGAAAAAGTTAACTCTGGTCTGATTAATGATAACTCTGTTGAAAAGGAGACTAAAGGGACAGAGACTGATAAGAACAAAGAAGCAGACATTAATACTATTGATAGTAATGCGGAACATTCAGGGGATAATAGTTTCAAAGTTCTTGAAGAGGAGAATTCTGAGCCGTATGAATCCCCGAGCCATGAGAAGGATAATAGGAAAGAGGACAGAGATAGAACTTTCAAGGGGAGTAAATTTCAGTCTCTCCAAACAGATATCCGCAGGATGGATAGTGAGGTGAGAAGGACTACTATCATGTCTCCTCTGGAAATTGCCAAAAATAAGTCTATATACAGTTACAATTTGGATAAGTGGGTGCAGTCTGATCTGGTGGAACTCAAAAATAGATGCATTAAACTGGAGAAAAAGAGCTCCATGATTGAAGAAACCATTACTACTATCAGGAATGATATCTCCCAAAATCCCAATGTTTCTGTTAATGATGAAGTTGAGGAAAAAATTAGAAATGCTGTTGAATTAGCAATGATTCCCATTCAGAAGAAAATTAATGGGAATGAAGAAATGTTGAAACACTTGCTAACGCTGGTAAACACTGGAATGAAGGCTACGCTCGAGAATCTGATTTCTCTGAGCAATTGGCTGGAAAGCAATAAAGACAATGCTGATCACCCTGTTTCTTCCCAGCACTCGGGACCTGGAACTCGCACTAGATCCAAGATGCAGAAGAATGAGGACCCGGACCTTCAGAAGCTGAGAGAGAACGTGATGACAATGAAGACTCAGCTGGTGGATTCTGAAAGCTTTCTAAAATCTTTTCTCTGACCTTGGTGCTGACGGGCTTCTTCTCTGTTTTCTTTCCAGCAGTTCTGTTGTTTTTTTGTCTTGAATGTAATTGTTGCCAAATCTGGGTTTTGACCCTCTGTTGATTGTTCCCCTCCTTGGGACAGTCTGTTGCTCGTGGGGCCTTTTTTGCCTTTCCTTTCTTTGCTTTTTTAAAGGGTTTCGGGGTTCCCTTCAAAACCTGCTTTTACCTTAATCAAAAACAAGCAAAATGGCTGCAAAAATAAGAGTTGTCGCGGGTGCTCGAGCATAGGTACCTAGACTTACCTTATTCCTCCATAGGCTCAGCTGCAGTAGATCCCCAAGCCTTTTCCCACCCTACTAGTAAATCAATGACATTGTCTACTTCCCAACCATCAGATGAATGTTGCAACATTGGCTGAATGTTGGAGGATATACCAGGCGAAAGGGGAACATTCAAGTCAGGGACTTGTTTAATGATGCCATCTGAATCCTTGTAACAACTCAGATGTTGAACCGGGGGCAAAGGGGATAGCAGCAGATCCAATATCGAGTGTGCGAGGCTCCGAATTTTATCCACCAAAGGTTTTCCAATGGCCGCACCCACAATCTGCAAATTGTTATGTAAGACTCGGAAGCTTTTCTTCTCCATCGCCCATTTGAAACTGTCGTAAGCCATTAGGTGTTCGTGAATAGCCATAAGATCATGATGTGTAAACAATCCCCCCACCAGTGCATTGCTAGACCATAGGTCGTACCACTATAATGCCTCCATGAGCCGTGTTCCCTGTATAAATTGGGGCCGAACAATCTTGTTTGCAATATAAACCACCATGTCCGTCGATTGCAGCATGTCCATCAGATTTGATAGAAAAATTGAAGCCATCTAGGAAGGGTAGACCATAATCCTGGTTCTGGGGGTCAAGATGTGTTCACCCACAACATCGGACAGCCCTAAAATGAAGCATTGAATTGGTAATAAAAACACGATCGAGATCCGGGCCATCAATCTTGTTTGGAAGTGGGGATTCAACAGCATCCGGAGGTATGTATACTCTGTAATTCCTTGGAAGGAGCTTGTCATGCATATGGCCACAAGTCTGGCACAAAGGGAAGATCACATGCATCATTCTGAATTCCTCAAATACACTTCTCTGAATAATGACCCGGGAGTAATACGATTAAGTTTATGCAGGGGAAGGTATTTGTAGTTCTTCAATGGGGATAAATACAATCGTGCCAATTAATATCAAATTATACGTGATCTGATTCTCATATTTTGGGTACTGTGCACATAATAATGGAGGATGCGTGTCTATGATCTCGGATACACTTGAATTATCGTTTATCATGGCCGCATAAATTTTGTACTATTTTCATTGTGACGGCATGTGTCTGCAGAGAGTATGCTTAATATTTGCCTACTTGTGATGTCATACCTTTGAATCACACAATGATGTCCGTGTGACCATGTGAAGTGAAGCTTCAATGACATTCTCTCGATTCAACCAATGGATCCCAATTGCAAGACGGTGCAATAACTAACTTACCACTCGTACATTTGAGATCGAATCCATTGATGGTTGTCTTTCGGCATTATAAATTTCTTGAAACTTGTTATCTTGATTTAACATTTCGCCATCTTTAAAGGACAATTATTCATAACCATCACATCCTCTGTTTTCCAGTGATCTGCTAGTTGATTGCCTTCCCTCAGCGTATGTGAGATCTGTTCTTCTTGGAATGAATCTATTAATAGCCAGACTCGCTGAATGATGTGCATGATTTTCCAATTATGTAATGTTCTCTTGATACATGCTGTAATTATAACACTTGAATCTCCCTCTATATGAATCTTATTGAGTCCCCCCTATTTAGCCAATAGTAATCCTTCAAATAATGCCAGAGCCTCAGCCATATTGTTTGACCCAATTGGGAGTGGACAACATTTTATTGCTATTAATAGTCCTTGGTGATCCCGGATGCATACCCCAGCTCCTGATTTTCCTGGGTTCCCCCTTGATGCCCCATCGAAATTTATTTTACTATTCCCTATTGATGGTGGTATCCATTTGATTAATTTTCTGGCCAGCATTTTATTCAATGTCGTGTTGTAGCACCAACCAAATGGTATGTGTATTTGTTTCCATTGTCACAAAATTGCAGTATCCCATGAGGTCATGACCAAGTTATGCTTAAGTTTGCTATGACTAGCATTTACTAGTTCTGATATTGACCTCTCTAAAGCATTTGTAACTGCTTCAATTGAAGAGGAAGTTCTTCGAAAAACTCTTTTGTTTCTCTCCCACCAAATTGCCCAAACTACTAATGCTGGGGTGCATATCCAAATTGCTGAAAAGAGGGATGTAGAGTATAACTGCAGCCATGATTCAAATAAGTCCCAAAGTTTGTTTGGTAATGGTGTTAAATAATTTAATTTTTCAAGTACAAAATACCAGCATTTCTGTGCAAATTTAAAGTTTAGAAATAAGTGATCTACATCTTCCTGTTGATTGTCACATAATAGACAATTAAAAGATTGTGCTATGTTGAGTCTATGAAGTCGCTCACTAGTTAGTGCCCTGTTATTCAATGCTAGCCAAGAAAAACAGCCAGCCTTGGGTAGATTTACATTGTTCCAACAGAAGTTGTATGCTCGAGATGGTTTTGAAATTGAGTTTCTCTGTTGAAGGAGTCTATATCCCTCCTTAGTAGTGAATTTTCCATCTTCTCCCGGGGCCCATAATAATTTATCCTCTGAGTTTGATAAGTAGACCAGATTTTGCGAAAATATTTTCTCCAAGTCTTGTATCTCTTGGGGGGATAAGGGTAAATCATGAGGTTCTTTCCATATTACCTTTCTGGAATGTAAACAAACTGCTAAAACAGAATCATTTAAGTAGATTCCCCAATTATTTTCTGATGTGTTGACTATATTTTCAATGCCATTCATACAAAGAAGGGGAGGTGCACCATTCCATGAGTCTCGCCAAAATTTGACTGATTGACCATTATTTACTTCCCAAGTAATAAAATTTGTTACTATTTCTCTGGAGGAAATCATAAAATCCCAAATGGCTGATCCTTTAGGGGGGTCTAGTACTGATAATATTCTACCCAGGTTGTTATCATCTAGATACTTCTTTTGCATAATTTGGCACCAAATATTGTGTGGTTTGGAGTACATTTGCCAAACTAATTTACCCCCAAATGCTTGATTTCTGAGTTTAAGATCATGTATCCCAGCTCCGCCTGACTGCTTCACTTGTGTTAATTTCTCAATAGAAACTAGCGGGATTTTCTTTTCTCCATTCATATTTCCAGTCCATAGGAAGTCTCTTCATATTTTTTGTATTTTTTGAAGAATCGATGATGGAGATTTGAGAACTGACAAATAATAATTGAGGATAGCTGATAAGACTGATTTGATTAATAGTATTCTTCCTGAGAGTGATAACCATCTCGCTTTCCATGCTACTACTCTAGATTTAATCCTCTCAATGATGGGCAACCAATAGCTACATTTATTAACTCCCATAAAAAAAGGAACGCCAAGATAAACAGATGGGAGGATATCCACTAAGAATCCTAATAGTCTGGTTATATTGTTAGATATACTTATGTTTGTATTAAATAAGTAAATTTTGGATTTGAGAGGGTTGATTTTTTGATTTGATGCTGTTGTGTAAAGGTCCAATGATTCCTTAATCTGACTAGCCTCTGAAATATTTGCACTCCCAAAAAGTAATGTGTCATCTGCAAAGAGCGAATGTGTCACTGATATATATGTTTGTCCAATCTGAACCCCTTGCCACTTCCCTAGTACATGCTTATAATGGATAAGTCTACTGAATGATTCTGCCATGAGGGTGAACAGCACTGGCAATAAAGGGTCTCCCTGTCTGATACCTTGTTTAGATGAAAAGAATCCTACTGGTGCTCTGTTTATCAAAACTGAAAAACCCACACCTGAGATACAGGATTTAATCCATTTACACCAACTTTCTACAAATCCAAATTTCCTTAGAACCTTGTAAGATTTGTTATAAAATATGAAAAATGATAAATATCTTATATACTCTATTTTAAATTAAGATAAAATCTAATATTACATAAAACATTACTAAAAAGGAAAGTTTCCTATATAAGCATTATTTTAAAATGTCATTTTTACTTTTATTTTTAAAAATTTAATATTATTTTTAATACCATTCTAAAATAATCTATTTAAAATTACCAATACTTCTTTTCAAAAAGTAATATATCATCCTCAAACTTCATGATTGAATAAATGGAGTGGAGCTTGGGCAGGCAAATCCCTTGCACGTGGAGACCTGGTTATTGGGGATTTGAAGATGGTTTGTAAAGTGAACATGAGGGAAAAATATGTTCAAAATTGTTCGCAAACTCCTTCCTGGCATCTTGTCCAAATAGTATTCCTCTTTGGTGTCCTCTGTCAACCTCGTTTCCCAATAATGTACCCCTAGTTTGTCAAAGCAAGCATCATCCTACCTTTAACAAGAAAGGGTATCAAATGTCTTTCCATTACTAGCATGCCCCTCTGAAGAACAAGAAGAGATTTCCACAGAAGAAAAGCCCTCATTTCAACAACAAATGTTCCAAAAAAGGTCGCGAGAGGTCTAAGAAACACCATTTTGGAGGACCTATATTAGAATCCTATCCCTCCAAACCAGTCATTCTTAGGACATGGATTTGAAAGCCTACTCAATAATCCTTACATTATGAGAGTGCCCCTGCACCAACAAATATTGGTGGACATGCAAAAGATGGCATTCTTAAATTCCCATTTCCAATAGAAACATTGGCACCTCAAGTTAGAGAACTCCAACAAAGGGAACTCATTGGTAAGTTTTGAGACTTTGTGCCTCAACTTGACAGACATTCTTCTAGGTGTTGTGCCTCCTTTAAGTGTTCTATACTTGAGCATGAGGAAGGGTTTATCATTGTGGTATTTTCAAATAAACAAGACTGAGATATGGCTCATAGAACCAAATCATGGTTTATGGATGGTTTTGGCCTCCACACACAACTTTGGAGACCTCATTTTGGCTCATCATCATCCCCCATCAAATATGCTTAGTTATAGATAACTCTTCCTTCTCTCCAACTTGAGTACAAAGAAACTAAAATCATCAAAACTATGGCAAATCAGTTAGGAATCTTCCTCAAACATGATCTTGGACCCTTTAAATACACTAACCTCCCCTTGTGTGTGTGTGTCTTATGTTAGATTTAACCAAAACACTCCCATAAGTTTGGAGATTCAATTCCCTTTTGGTATATGGATTCAAAAAGTGATTATTGATAACCCTACTATAGTTCAAGAGAGAATCAATTTTCTAGTCCATTTTCCCTGGGACTGGCACCAAGAAAACAATGAAGACATCCATGTTTGTGTGGATCTATCCTTGAACCTAAATTTTTATTCATATGCAAGGAACTAAGATTCTCTCATTTTTCCAGACTTCTCCCTATGTTCTATTATTGGGATGTCATCCCCTGTGTTGAATTCATCCATCCCAAATGTACTTCCTCTCAGTTAGTCCCCTTTATTCTACCTCCATCCTTATCTTCCATTGTTGACTCACATATTAATCCCCATCAACCCTAGTAAAATCATAACCTATTTTCATTTATGCATCAATTATGGGAAAAAATCATTTCTCCAGCCAAACAAGTTTTCTTCCTTCATAGTCAATCTTCTCTCAATCAAGTTCAGTGGACTCCAAGCTTCCAACTTCTTGACAAAAACATACCTAACAAAGACACTCTAGGTGGCTTAGAAACCCCTCATAAGATGATCCTTCAAATAAAAATGGCAACTGACAATCATAACACTGAAAGAGAACCTATTCTCCAACATTAAAGGAATACATTCCTCATCAAGTAGAATCTAAAAATAGGATTCAACCCACATAGGGTCAACCTAATTGATTCATTATCTCAGACTTGATCTGAAAGCTAAATGACCTAGTAGATGAGGCTATCCAAAATCTTCTTTTATCCATAAAATAAATCCATCAAGTTGGATAAGAGGATATCCCTCCTCATGTGAGCTCCATTTCAAAACAACCACTACCATGTGCTATCCACCAAACACCTATGATAGACACTATACTTTTCACTCCAAAAAATAAAAAGGGTAAAGGTGGAAGACCATCAAAGAATAATAAAAAAGGAATAAAACTCAACTAGAATTCAATACACACTGGATGAAAAACTTAGTCTGTGGAGAGCCTATCTCTCTCCACAAAAAGTTTAAATATCATAACATAGAATGTTAGCGGCCTCAATGACCCTAACAAGAATTGTTTCATCAAAACATATTAAGGCTAGTTATGCAAACATAATTCTACTTCAAGAAACAAAATTCACAGAAGAAGAGTCCAAACAACCCTTTGTAGAATGGAAAAAGTTAAAATATGTTGCCTCCCCATCTATTGGAATATTAGGTAGTCTTTGTTGATATTGTGGAAACTGATCATGTAGTGGGTGTTGATACAGTAGCCCTAATCATCTAGTTGTTGGGAGGTGAGGGGCGGTAGCCCCGAACCTCCAGCCAGTGTGAAGCACCAAAAATGTTTTGTGCTTTTTTGGGAAAAAGATTTGGTTTTTCGAGAAAAAGAAGACTGACATTGTAAAACCCTAAAATGGTTGATTTTAGAGGTTGCCCTAAAACGCATGTTATAAATGGTTGAGATGCATAATGCATGGTAATGTTGGTGTACTATTTTTTTGGATAATAAGAAAGGTTGGACAACTGTGTAGGTGGACGTAGCCCAGGTTTTGGGTGAACCACGTTAAATCTGTGTGTTATTTGTGTTAAGTTTTATTCTTGTTTTATTTTCTGCATATAACTGTTTATTCTTATATTGTTTCAGAGTTTTCAAACCCTAACAATTGGTATCAGAGCGAAGTTTATTATTGTAGATTGACATGACTTTCATATTTGAGTGGGAGCAATGGAGGATTCCAAATTCAATGGCCAGAATTTTCAGTTATGGAAAATGCAGATGGAATATTATATGTATCAAAAGGACTTGTGGAAGCCATTAGAAGGAAAAGCCAAGAAAATGGGAACTATTTCAGCAAAGGACACAGAGGTCTTGGATAGGAAGGCACTGGGATATTCGATTGTGCCTTGCACCATCTATAACATTCAACATATCAAAGGAAAAAATGACCGTAGAGATGATGGAGACATTGGCTAAGTTATACGAGAAACCCTCAGCTTCAAATAAGGTATTTCTTATGAAGCGTTTGTTTAATATGAAAATGGGTGAGGGAGGATCTGTAGTGAATCATTTCAACAAATTTAATACAGTCACTAGTCAATTTTCATCCATACAAATTTCATTTGATGAAGAGGTTAGGGCTCTCTTAATTTTATGTTATTTGCCAGAAAGCTGGAATAGCTTGGTTATGGTTGTAAGCAACTCTGTCTCTAGTTCAAAAACTTTGAAATTTGATGAAGTTGTTGGTGTTATCCTAAGCGAGGAAATGCGAGGGAAAAGCATAGGTGAAACTTCAACCTCATCAGGTTTCGCTTTAAACGTAGAGAACAAAAGAAGAACAAGTGAAAGAGGAAAAGGCCCTTCACATGGCAAGTCATGAGAGAAGTCAAAGAATGGACATCCTCAATCTAAAGGAAAGAAAGATTGTTGGTACTGTGGAAAGCCTGGTCACTTGAAGAAAGACTATTGGTCTCGGAAAAACAAACAAGGAGACAGAAATGAAGATGACAGTAAGGAAGCTAATGTAGCAAGTAATACTTTACAAGATGCTTTAATCTTATGTTTGGATAATGTTAATGATTCCTGGGTAATTGATTCTGGGGCTTCATTCCATGCTACACCCCATAGAAAATATTTTCAAGATTATGTTCAAGGTGATTTAGGACAGGTATATTTGGGTGATGATGAGCCTTGTCCTATTGTTGGGAAAGGGAAAATAGAGATCAAGTTGCCAAACAGAAATGACTGGATACTGCAGGAGGTAAGGCATGTCCCTAATTTAAGAAGAAATTTAATTTATGCAGGACAACTGCGTAGTGAAGGCTACATAATCATGCTTACATACAATGTATGGAAGGTCACTAAAGTTTCATTAGTAGTATCTAAAGGTGCAAAGATAGGCACATTATATCTATGTACTGGTAACACTTATTCTACCTTAGCTGCTACTGATAATGTTAATGCAGGGAAAGCTACTATAGATGTTGCAAGAACATATTCAAAAATGTGGCACCATAGGCTTGGGCACATGAGTGAAAAAGGGATGAAAATCCTTCACTCTAAAAATCTTTTGCCAGGACTGAAAAATATCAATTTAGAGTTCTGTGAAAACTGTGTTTATGGTAAATAGAAAAGAGTCAGATTTATCAGAGTTGGGAAAGAAAAGAAGAGTGAGAAGTTAGAACTAGTGCATTCAGATGTATGGGGACCGTCTCAAGTATCATCTCTTGGTGGCTCTCATTATTATGTTATTTTTATAGATGATTCAACCAGGAAAACATGGGTATATTTCCTGAAACAAAAATTTGATGTTTTTGAAACATTTAAGAAATGGAAAGCTTTGGTTGAGAATGAGACAAGAAAGAAGTTGAAGTGTCTCAGATCTGATAATGGAGGTGATTATTGCAGAATATCCTTTCAATATTAATTTTCTATCAATGGAATTCGAATGCAGAAGATAGTTTCAGGAACCCCACAAGAAAATGGTGCGTCAAAAAGAATGAATAGGACAATCATGGAACGTACAAGAAGCATGAGATTGCATGTTGGATTGCCCCTTCATTTCTAGGCAAATGTTGTAAACACTGCAGTCTATTTGATAAATAGAGGACCTTCAGCCCCTTTGGATGGTGGTATTTCAGAGGAAGTATGGACTGGAAAAAAGGTAAATTATTCATTTATGAAAACTTTTGGTTGTGAATCTTTTTTCCATGTTGATAAAGAAAATAGAACCAAGCTTGATGTTAAATCTCAAAAATGTACCTTCATTGGATATGGAGGAGATGACTATGGTTATCAGTTATGGGATTTTCAAAATCTTAAAATAATCAGAATTAGAGATGTTATATCCAATGAGAAGGTCATGTATAAAGAACAGTTGCAGGAAAAGAAGCATGAACAGGTCAAACAAGATTATGTGGTGTTGGATGAGATTCTTGAAAATGAAATGCCACTGGTACCTGATGCCCAGTAACAGCAGGTTATCCCATAAACTCTTGTAAGTGTTAGACATTCTACAAGGTCAAGTAGACCTCCTGAAAGGTTTTCTCTTTCTTTGTAATCCATTTTATTGATTGATTATGGTGAACCAGAAGAATATGAAGAAGCAATGCAGGTGGATGTCAAACAACAGTGGAAGATGGGCATGAAAGAGGAGATGGAATCCTTGTTGAAAAATAAGACTTGGTACTTAGTCCCTTTACCTAAAGGAAAAAGAGCCTTGCCTAACAAATGGGTTTATAGACTGAAGGAGGAAGATGGAGGAAAGAAAAGGTATAAGGTCAAACTTGTGGTAAAAGGTTTTGCACAGAAAAAGGGTATAGATTTTGATGAAACATTCTCCCTTGTTGTAAAAATGACTTCAATTAGAACTTTACTAAGTCTTGTGGCTGCAGATTACTTGCATCTTGAACAACTAGATGTCAAAATAGCTTTTCTCCATGGAGATTTGGAGGAGGAAGTTTATGTTGGAATTATATTGGAATGATGTACTGAGAGGGGAAGGGTGAATCAGTACCTCTAAAACTTTTCTTGGTTAGCCCATTAACCCTTAATCATCAGTTTGTAAAAGTATCTTATCTAACTGTTCATCTTTCTTTATGTATATGCAATCATATCATAATTTCTTTAATATGTGACCATAAAAGAAACATTCATGAAAATAGATAACACATAACACAAGATATGGTATTGCAGAAAACTCCTGTTGGGAAGTAAAAACTGCGGTGGGGATTGTTACCCACAAGACTTCACTATCTGCAGATAAGAAGGGGCCGGTTAAGGCTTACAATTGGTCACTTCTGATGACCTACCCTATTAGGAGATTACAGTGGAGACCTATTAAGATATATTTCATTTGAAGCTTTAGCAACACTGTTAAGTGTGCACTCTGTTAAGAGATTTGTAAAGAACGGTTATTTCCACCTTCTACAAAAGGATTTTAGATGTGATGCACTTGTTAGAATGCAACTACATAAGTCTTTGATCTAATGATGTATGCAATCTCTAATTGTTGATAACATATCCTATAAAGCTTCATAAGTATAAGTAATCATCCTTCCATGATTGTATAATACCTTTATCTACTCGTCGGTAGCCTTTGTGTGTTCTTGACAACTAATGTGATCTGTTTCTGAAATTTGCATGAATTTTGCCTTCTGCTCCTTAGATGCTCTTCATGGCTATAAACAACAATGAATTCATATTTCCCAATTGATTTGAACATCTATTTATACTAGATTTTGGCTCAATTCTTGATTCACGCTTCGCAAGTTAACTCTAGATCCAAGGTTTACAACTTGACCTTGATATTTAGTTAGATATGTTTTTGATCCATTAGGATGCTTTAAAACATTTACATAAAGCTTGCTTGACCCTTAAGTTATGATTTTAAAAAAAATAAAACTCTATAAATAGAATTACATTGCTTTATCTGACATGTAAAACTCAGATCCACTATTTGCGGGTTCTCTAACTGACTGTCAATTCTAACAGTCGATTTTCTTTTTTGTCAGTGTTCCTTTCTTGAACCGGTCGTCGGGTATGCCTTTTTTGTTCCATTAGTTGTGTTCTCAAAACTGTGTCGTCGGTGATGTTCTCAATGTTATGTTATTGACCCATTGGTGATGTCCTATTCATTTTGTCGGTGCAACACTTGTCAGTGTTCGTCGGTCAATTCCATACTTAGCATTTTCTCATGACCTTTGTGTTCTGTTGGGTATGCTCATTGTTCACGGGTAATACTTGTATCGATGATCTCTGTCAATTTTTTTCACTAAGTGTACTAATGGCAAAGTTAATGTCATCAATCTCCACCTTTGACATTAGTATCAAAAACATGATATGTGCAACATATTGAGTGTATTAGTATGTACACCTATGTATACTCCTTCCTTAGTCATATGAATGACTCCTCCTATGTATATGCTGGTAAGTGTAAGTATATATACATATCCTTATGTACTTTTCTTTTTGATATATTGTACATAACTCTATCTATATATGTTCCTTCTGTACATACAATATACATTTCCTTTCCTCCTTTTTTTTTATTTTAAAGGCAAAGGTACTTACAGCTTGCCAAAAATCTTGGAATGTGAGGACTTGATCTCCTCCATCATCTTTTTCCATTTCTCCTTTATCATTTCTATATCTGTTACCTTTTGAGGGTTGGATACAGCTGTGTTTTCATTCGTATCCATATCCTTGGGTATATTATCATCTTTCTCAGATGATTTGTCCTGACTTGACTGAATATCAATAGCATCTATTAAAATAGTCATATTTGTAGGTGTATTGATTGTTGTAGTGTCAATAGTTGTATCATGTCCTTCGTTATTTCCCTTTGCAGCATTTATGTCTTCATCTTTTTGAATTTCTTCTGCAGGGTCTTGTCCTGTGGTGCCATTGACAATGTTGTCCAGCCAAGATTCATCATTAATATCATCGGTTAAGTTACCTTTTATAGACAATTCCTTTTTGGTAAATTCTTCATCTTCTAAACTGATGTGTATTTGACTTGCTGGTATTTGATCATCTTCACCGTCTTTTGGCCATTCTTCATCTATAATGTCAATCTATTTCTGGCTTGTTATTTGTACTTCTTCACTGTCTAACTCAGTTGTTGAGTTATCTCTCTTATTGACGATTTCCTTCTCATAACTACTCTTCTCATCAGGATTGAGTATCTTACTCCATGTATCATGGGTTTCTTGTTCTAGCTCTATAAGCTTCTCTTAAAGAAATTTATAAGCTCTCATCTTGGGTGAGAAACTTTTCTCATGTTTTTCCATGATTTCATTGATTTCTTCTATTTTTGATTCAGGAGGCATAAGAGAAACCAATACTTGTTCTCTTATCCTTTTCTCCTCATGAAGTGCAAAAGTGAATCTAGAAGATATTCTATTTAATAGTTCTTGTGGTACATCACATGTAGTGAATTGTAGTGGGATGTAGTAGTGTCTGCACATTTTAGCAATAAGTGCATCTTCAATCTTATTATGTTGTACAGAATCCCATCTTAACCATTTCCTGATCTTAGGATGTCCAAGAGATGCAGCTTCAGAAATATACTTACATATTTCATCAATGTCTTCAGTGGGTAATGCATCCTTTGCTGTTTCCTTTGCTTGTTTTGTAGCATCAGGTTCATTCATAGCTGAGTCTTCTAAATCCTCATTTGCCTGAAAAAATTTCCTCCTTTTGGCAAGTGCCCTAACTGGTTGTTTTTCCATTGGTGTGTCAGGTTTCCTTTTATACACCTTTCCTTTTACCATTTAAGAAGGAGTTGCATCCTATGTTGTTTGACTCCTTGTTCTTGACTTCTTAGGTGGTGGAGGAAGTGGTGAATCAGACTCTTCTTCCTCTGATTCATTTTTCTCTATTGTATCACCGATGGGAAGCTGGTCCTTGGTGTTTTCCTCCTTACCCTCTTGTTCCTCTTCACCTTCTCTTTCTTCTTCTTCGTCAGAAGATATATTCAAGTTCTTTTTCAAATTCTTCACCATTCTTTTTGACTGTTTACCCTTCTTGACAACAAGATTTGTTTTAATCTTCTATTTGGCCTCTTCATAGGTACCAAATCTTAGTAGCTTGTTGTCTACTGGTTCATTTAATAGTTCCTTAATGCACTCATTGGCTAATCCTGTTTT
>MU226542.1:1395131-1476607 GCA_018584345.1 Thuja plicata
TCTAGTTCTTGCTTGCAGCATTTCCTTTATGGTTTTGAAATACTCATGCATAACATTATCAAAATTTGTTCCTAGTGATTCTATGAATTCACCTATCTGAATGGTTATGGGTCTGCTTGTGTCCCATACAATTTTTCCTATGGAAGGAAAGTATTCTTCAAAATAAAAGAATATGCACATTATGAGGGAAACAAACTTACATGTGTTTGTCCTTGAAGACCTTATTGTGCACATGTTCTCCTCCAATTGATGTAACAGGATCTCTGCAAGATCCATCTTCTTCCCCTATTTGATAATTTTGTATGCTGTGCTCATAGCAGTACTAGATATGTTATTCATTCGGCTTGCTTGGAAGATCTTATATCCAACAGCACATGCTCTAAACTTCAGCTCTACGTCGGTAATGGTGTTGACCTTTAGTGCTCTTTTATCTGACTTAGCACGAGTCAGTTTTTCCACTTCTGCCAGAGATGGGTGCTTGTGAGCCTATGGTTTATTGGTTGTAGGATAACCAGTAACCGAATGAATAACATCCTTTGTTATTGCCTTTGGCTTATTTAGCCATAGAGTCTTGTTATGAACTCTGCTAAGAACAATCTGTATCCATTCTGTTTTGTAGACCTTGGGAAAATGTAGTGCATTTGCGAGTCCTTTTACTTCCAAGTGTTTGTGCTCATCTTTGAGTTTTCCAGCATCATCACATAATGCCCTATAGGCATTATCTAGGTCAAGATCTCCTATTTCTGAGATCTTACAGTGAATATAGGACCTTACGTCCTCTACCAATAAAACCCTAAGTGGGATTCTGGAGAATGCTCCAGAATCATCAGGTTGTGAATCTATTTCAGGGTGTAACTTGTATTTAGGTTCAGCACAAGTGCCTCTGCTGACAAGCTTGAAAGATTTCTTCTTATCAACCTTGATTTTCTCAACTCTTGAAGTTGATGCCATCTTGTTTTCATAAATTTAGGGCTTTTCGCAAATAAAATAGTGCATTCGGTAGTATGAATGAGTGTCTGTTATACATTATTCGAGTTATTATAATAAACAAAAAATTAAGATCTAAATCACTGAACTAAACTCTCTATTTTTTCTAAATTAATTAATTAATTGTTGCATAATTTGTGAATATAAATTTTCAGATTTTAAGTGAGATGGGTATCCAATATAAGCATTGAATGCTATCTCCATTGAACAAAAAGACGTCATTAACTCATGAATACATGACGGGTTTAATTCCCTGGTATTGAGAGTTGGGTTCTGAGTTCCCTGTACAAGATGGTGGTGGTAATGGTGAACTTGTCAGTCTGACCTGCCTTCCAAGAAGCCACAAAATTCAATTCTGCATATCTCGTACTCTGTGAATCTTTAATACCACCTAATTAACTTTTTTTCACTTCAATGAGAGCCTCTGGGACAATTTTCCCCTTGGGAATATAGATGGGCATTGAACTTTTTTTTAATCTAGTGTCAAAATCTTTCTTTGAGTGAACTTAAAGAAGATTGGAAAACGAGAAAGATTAAGAGAAGAAATTACCTGATTGCAATGGATATGGAGAGGATTATGAAATTCAAAACTTCTCCATCAGTCAAATGGGAATAATCAGCGGGCACTGTAACATATTCTTCACATAAAGAGTTGCATGTTGACTACAAAAGCTTGTGATATAAGCTCTTATGATTGCACCCACCTGGGCAAATATGTATCTGACTGACAGTCTGTTAAAAACAATGGCTTTAATCACCAGAGAATCTGCAAAGTAATGATATAATGGTTGTCTCTTCATTTCCAAATCAATGGGATGCCGTGTTGTGATCAAGGCACTTTCTGCACATATTAGTAATTTGATTGGAGAATAAAATAATTGATTTTGGTGAGGTTATAGTAGTAAATAGTATTTGATAATATTTTAAATATTATATTGTTATTAGGATTCAACAGTGTAGGTTGTGGTTTTTGAATAAAAAATTGTCAATATTTATGTATAATGTGTCATTCAAATGTTATTCATATTTATGCATAATGTGTCATTCAAAAATTACTAATATATGTACAAATGTTTGGTAGTAAATTCTAATTATTAGAGGTACAAGTGGATGGCTATTATTATATTATATATTTATTAATGGACTTTTAATTATTATATTTTCGGCTTCTTTAAATTTGTATTAGGGGCTTTAGGTGATAAGGTGTGAGTAACTGAAATATGAGCACTAACTCATCGTTTATGACTAATCTTCTCCCATAAGGAAATGAAGTTGTCACTTTATAGAAGTTTTTGAATTTTAAATTTGTATTAAAGAAAACTAATTTAAATGCTATTTTAGTTTTATCTATGAGGTATTTTTTTCTTTGGTGCCACCATTTTAGCCAAAGTCCTATATAGGAAGAACCCAAAGTCCTTGACCAACTATGCCACCTTTTAGGACTTACAAGTTATTTTAAGGGAAATATGAATAGTAAATTTTATATGATGTTGACAAATGTGATATTATTATTTTTACATATTTTAATACTATTTCAACATGAATACATTTGACCAAAGCATTTCTAAAGATTAGACCTACTTAATTTCCTATACCATTTTCAAAACCTATAGAAATTAGCTTTTGATAAATAAAAACTTAATTACTATTTTTTTTAATCAAAAGTGGGTGAACCACTAGTATAATATTATTAATATAAAACTAGTTTGAAGGCTCAATTGAGAAAGAACTAGTAAGAAAACCCAATATCCTTGTCTGATTACATAATATTTGGATATGACGGGAGTTACAAAAAAGCAAGAAAGTCCTCTAAACATAGGACCACTACCAAGATCAACCGATACATACAATTGGCAACATTTGTTGTGTGGAAAAAATATATCGTGTCCCACATATTTAAGTAATCGATCAAAACCATTATGCTCTAAAAATTGAAATCTATCAAGATTTTCAATACATTAAGATTCCAAGGCAGAAACCCAAAAAACCTTTGCAGATTGCATTCACTCCTCGATTGTCGAGGGATCGACAGTTGCTCAGTCATGCTAGGGCAGTGCTCGATCACGCTGAGGAAACACGGGCATCTCACTCGACCATCCCAGTGTATGCTCATGTTGGGGCAATGCTCGGTCATGCTGGGGAGGCACGGGCATCTTGCGTGGCCAACCAGGTGCTCGGTCATGCTGGGGAGGCACGGGTATCTCGCTCAGCCAACCCAGAGCTCGATCATGTTGGGGATGCATACATGGTGGCACGGACATCTCACTCGGCCAACCCAGTGTTTGGTCATTCTAGGGCAGGGCTCGGTCATGTTGAGGAAGCACGGGCAATTCACTCGGCCCTCTTAGTGCTCGGTCATGCTGGGGCGGGGCTCGGTCATGCAAGGGAGGCACGAGCATCTCGCTCATCCATCCTAGAGCTCGGTCATGCTGGGGACGTGTGGATATCTCACTTGGACACCTCAGTGCCCGGTCATGCTCCTCCCTTACAGTTCTCTGCAGACTATTCCACCCAACCCGGTCGGCCTAACTGTCTACTTCTACATTCCCCCAACCAGAAGAGGGGTTCTCACCTGCTAGGTTGGTGTTGAGGTCTAAAACTAGGGTCGAAGCTGAGTGTTGAGTATAGACATTGTCCATAATTTGTGCACGTGAACGTGAAGCTTCCTATTGGGGTACCTCTGGTGTGTTGTCAACCTCCAGTATGTCAAGAAGAGCAGCAACTTTGATGTGAATTTGTGCTACAAAGACCGCATCAATGTCTCTGCCATGAGCGTGGATGGCATTTCGCAAATGCATATATCTCTATATATCTAGGGCCCGTTTGATGCCCTCATAAATTAGCATGTAGGCATGACTGGTCTGTATGTATTGCCTTTGAAATAAACCCCCAAGAAGACCATGCCCATGTCAAAGATTATAATTTTGGACTGCCTTGTCAAACTTTTCCAATTACAGAAAATTCTTGTCAATGATTTTATTGTAAACTATATGTAGCAATTGGGTGCTTTGCAAGATGTCCATGGCATTTGACAAGAAAATCGACATCACTTGGGAAGGAAATAAACACCTTTTTCCCTAGGAGTTGTAATGTCTTCCCCTAAAAAATCCTTAACTTCTCGGCGAATGCGTGTAATGCTGAGAACGAACATACAATCCAGAACAGAGTCATCAATGTGCGTGGAGATGGTGTTTTCATTGTCTTTGACTTTCAGCAGGATTTTATCATTCCAAAACATGTACGCCCAGCGAGTTTTCATGCACTCTCTACAATTCATATTAGTTTGCAAAGCCATGGTTGCACGCAGAGTAATAGAAAAATTATCAATTTCTTACGGAGTTTAGCAATATGTGACTAAAACTGAGAGTAATCCACAATCAGCACCCTTGTGGAATACTTCAAGTGTGCGAAAGGGATAGTCTCGGGGCGTATGAATGGATTATAATCTTTAACATTGGGGATAAAATAAATGAAGTTCACTTTCGTAATATGAACATCCCTAATTTGGGGATCGATCTCCAATTTGGATTCATGCCTAGTGTAATTTGAATATGCTCCCATTCTTTTGTAATCCATCCATCCCAAGCCAAGAAGTAGTGATTGCACTTAATAGTTGATAGGTTGGATTTTGTTATTTCTGATATTGAGAGCTCTTGTTGGTCTGTGATAGTTTTGATTGGAGTCACTATTTTTCTAAATATTATTTTGCTTCTTTCCCACCATATAGCCTAGAGACAGCAGCAGGCACACATTTCCATAAGTAGGAGAAGGTTGTTTTTGTGCTTACCATAGGCCATGTTTCAAATAGATCCCATAGTTTATTTGGTAATGCCATTGATAGGCTCGGTTTTTTAATAACATGTGTTCAATAGTGGTTTGCAAAGTCACAATTTAGTAGAAGGTGATCCACTTATTCAAATTCTTTCTCACATAGAACACACTTGAATGGCTCAGCAATCCTCGATTTAGAGAGTTTTTCACTAGTGATAATCTTGTTTTGGATAGCTAACCATGCAAAGCATCCTACTTTGGGGAGAGCAGAGGAATTCCAGCAAAAGAAGTAGGCTCTACTCTTAAGTTTTTATTTTCTAGATGTTTTAGTGCTCTGTAGCCCTCTTTCATTGTATATTTTCCCTCTCTGGATGGAACCCACAATATTGTGTTCTCTTGCTTTGACATGTAGATGGTACGTTGTTGGAATATGGATATTAGGAGGGAAGTCTGATAGTCATTCATGGACAGTAATCTTGGGTCTTTCCATATGACTTTTCCTGAGTATATCTCTATGGCCGAGACAAAATCCAAGAGATTAGAACCCCAAATATTGATGGAGATGTTCATAATTAATTTTAAATAAAGCCTATACATAATAAAAATCAACAACTATTTATTCACCTTTTTCTTTAAAAAATTAGAGTTGAAAATGCTCTCATCTCAATAAAATATGGAAAAAAAAATATTTATCTTCATTTTTATTAGACATAAAGTTGAATACCTAATTATTCCTATAAGAGTTTGCCAATAGCAACAATCCAATATCTAGAGACAAATGAATAGCACAAAAGAGAGCACAAATATGGACAAGAACAAATTGTATTCTCATGAATGAGATAATAACTAAATTACAATACCATAACTGATGGATTGATTTTATTACAATGTAAAAGTGGTTGCTTATATAGGAAAGACAATAAGTAAACATGATTACTAGGAGATAACTTATCACCCATACAAAGTGGAATCACATGTCCATCAAAGGTTGATCATCCTCCATTGTGCAATGAAGTATGTGCAAACATGTGGAGGATAATAAAGTGATATGTGCACTAAAGGTGGAGACAACACACAAAGTGGAAATGTGATAACTATTATCACCACCTAAAGTGGAATTTCTCTTACACCATACACCATGTGCAAGTGAATATGCATCTTCCTAAGTGTCACATATGCAAACTACTATGTAATGCATTATCCTAAGTAAGCTTAAGTAAAGTGTAATTAGGTGAATAATTATTTACACAAATAATTTCTTTTGTAAGATTTGTTATAAAATATGAAAAATGATAAATATCTTATATACTCTATTTTGATTTAAGATAAAATATAATATTATATAAAATATTATTCAAAAATAAAGTTTCCTATATGAGCATTATTTTAAAATATCATTTTTACTTTTATTTTGTAAAATATAATATTATTTTTAATACCATTCTAAAATAATCTACTTAAAATTACCAATAGTTCTTTTCAAAAAGTAATATATCATCCTCAAACCTCATAATTGAATAAATGGAGTGGAGCTTGGGCAGGAAACTCTCTCACACGTGGAGACCTGGTTATTGGGGATTTGCATATGGTTTGCAGAGTGAACATGGGGGCAAAAGATGTTCAAAATTGTTTGCAAACTCCTTCCTGACATTTTATCCAAATAGCATTCCTCTTTGGTGTCCTCTGTCAACCTCGTTTCCCAATAATGTACCCCTAGTTTGTCAAGGCAAGCATCATCCTACCTTTAAAAAGAAAGGGCATCAAATGTCTTTGCACCACTAGCATGCCCCTCTGAAGAACAAGAAGATATTTCCACACAAGAAAAGCCCTCATTTCAACAACAAATGTTACAAAAAATGTTGCGAGAAGAGGTCTAAGAAACACCATTTTGGAGGACCTATATTAGAATCATATCTCTCCAAACCAGTCATTCTTAGGACATGGATTTGAAAGCCTACTCAATAATCCTTACAATGTGAGAGTTCCCCTGCACCAACAAACATTGGTGGACATGCAAAATATGGCATTCTTAAATTCACATTTCCAATAGAAACATTGGCACCTCAAGTTAGAGAACTCCAACAAAGGGAACTCATTGGTAAGTTTTGGAACTTTGTGCCTCAACTTGACAGACATTCTTCTTGGTGTACTTGTGTCTCCTTGAAGTGTTCTATATTTGATCATGAGGAAGGGTTTTTCATTGTGGTATTTTCAAATAAACAAGACTGAGATATGGCTCATAGAACCAAATCATGGTTTATGGATGGTTTTGGCCTCCACACACAACTTTGGAGACCTCATTTTGACTCGTCATCATCCCTCATCAAATACACTTAGTTATGGATAACTCTTCCTTCTCTCCAACTTGAGTACAAAGAAACTAAAACCATCAAAACTATGGCAAATCAATTGGGAATCTTCCTCAAACATGATCTTGGACCCTTTAAATACACTAACCTCCCCTTGCGTGTGTGTCTTAAGTTAGATTTGACCAAAACACTCCCATATTAGAGATTCAATTCCCTTTTGGTATATGGATTCAAAAAGGGATTATTGATAACCCTACTATAGTTCAAGAGAGCATCAATTTTCTAGTCCATTTTCCCTAGGAGTGGCACCAATAAAACAATGAAGACATCTATGTTTGTGTGGATCTATCCTTGAACCTAAATTTTTATTCATATGCAAGGAACTAAGATTCTCTCCTTTTTCCAGACTTCTTCCTATGTTCTACTATTGGGATGTCATCCCCTATGTTGAATTCATCCATCCCCCATGTACTTCCTCTCAGTTAGTCCCCTTTATTCTGCCTCCATCTTTATCTTCCATTGTTGAATCACATATTAATCCTCATCAACCCTAGGAAAATCATAACCTATTTTCATATATGCATCAATTGTGGGAAAAAATCATCCCTCCAGCCAAACAAGTTTTATTCCTTCATACTCGATCTTCTCTCAATCAAGTTCAGTGGACTCCAAGCTTCCATCTTCTTGACAAAAACATACCTAACAGAGACACTCTAGGTGGCTTAGAAACCCCTCATAAGATGATCCTTCAAATAAAAATGGCAACTGACAATTATAACACTGAAAGAGAACCTATTCTCCAACATTAAAGGAATACATTCCTCATGAAGTAAAATCTAAAAATAGGATTCAACCCCCATTGGGTCAACCTAATTGGTTCATTATCTCAGACTTGATCCGCAAGTTGAATGACCTAGTAGATGAGGCTATCCAAAATCTTCTTTTATCCACAAAATAAATCCATCAAGTTGGATAAGAGGATATCCCTCCTCATGTGAGCTCCATTTCAAAACAACCACTACCAAGTGCTATCCACCAAACACCTATGATAGACACTATACTTTTCACTCCAAAAAATTAAAAGGGTAAAGGTGGAAGACCATCAAAGAATTTAGAAAAAAAAAAGGAAGAAAACTCAACTAGAATTCAATACACACTAGATGAAAAACTTAGTATGTGGAGAGCCTATCTCTCTCCACAAAAGGTATAAATATCATAACATAGAATGTTAGGGGCCTCAATGCCCCTAACAAGAATTGTTTCATCAAAACATATATTAAGGCTAGTTATGAAAACATAATTCTACCTCAAGAAAAAAAATTCATAGAAGAAGAGTCCAAACAACCCTTTGTAAAATGGAAAAAGTTAAAATATTTTGCATCCCCGTCTATTGGAACATTAGGTGGTCTTACTATCCTATGGAAGGATATATTTATATAGAAATCGACAAAGTACCAATCAAGGCAACTTGGATTTAGATCCAAGGAAAATAGTTCAATGTAAATTTTTCCAATTGTTTAATGTTTATGATCCAAACTCTACAATGAGAAATAAAATCCATTGGGAATCCATTTTGGTGACATGCACAAACATCCCATATGAGCCAATAATTCAAGGTGGGTACTTTAATGTTATCCTATCATTTCAAGATAAAGTGGATGGTATTGTCCCCTCCTTAAAAACATTATAGGGATTTAGACATTTTGTATCCAATAATGAGCTTAAAGATTGTACCCCATCAAATAGAAAATTTACATGGACAAATAAAAGGAAAAGCTTTCTCCAAATCATTGAGAGATTATACAAATTCCTAACCAACCCAAAATGATCTCTCTACATGACAACATAAATTCATAATTTTTTTTTTCTTGAGATCAGACCACTTCCCATTGCAAGTTAACTTATTATTTAGAGTGACTCATCAAAAACCCAAGTATTTCTTCAATTTCGAACAAATGTGGTTCAAAGATTAGTCTTTTTTACATGTACTTATATTTGGTGGCAAACTTCTCTTTACATTTAGAAATCAAGAATGTATTGGAACTCTGCAAAAAAAATCAAATTTTGGAATCCGACATCAAATTATGGAACTATCAGGTGTTTAAAAGAATTTATACTACTAAGGATGATCTTGAGGATAATATCTCTAATATAAATGAATAAATTGTTCAAAATGGCATGAATTCAACCTCCTTCCAAAAACAACAAAGGACTCAAAAGGATTATGAAGAGATAATCAAAACAGAAGAGGTGTATTGGTGACAAAATTCCAAAGAACTATTGCTCAAAGCTAGAGACAGGAATAAAAAATTCTTCCACGCCTCAACCAAATTGAGGTCCATTTCCAACTCAATTTTCCAGATCAAGGATTTAGAAGATCTTCTAATTGAAAATGACATAATCCAACTTGAAGTTGTCCACTTCTTCTCAAATATTTTTGTTTCTCCTTAAGTAGATGAAAACACTGAAATAGAGGAAATTTAGAGCCTTCTAGATAACATTCCTTTGTTTTATTATTGATTAGAATGATTTGGTTTGTATAAGTGATTATTTAGTATGGTTGTCATTAATGTCAACACACTGTTGCATTGATGTCAACAAGCTTTCAGTGCAGTTGTGCTTAGAATATTGCTTCTGATATTATTTATGTTACATATTTGATGATGAGGATTTGGCATGTTTTTGGAAGATATTTTAAGTTAGTAAATTCAAGTTTTTGTTATTTGTATTGCAGAATAGTGGAATTGATATTTATTTGAGTAAGACTATGACTAATAGTTTTTAATGTGTCTAGTGCATGCTTCACATTTCTATGTACAATGGTTTTTGATGACATGTTTTTGGTACTAAGGTCTTAATGTCCTTACCTTCATTCATTTTTATTGGCATGAGAGTTTGAATTTTAGAGACATGGTTTCAATGTTCATTGGTGTTCTTTCTTCAAGTTTGGTTGATCTCAGATGTTTACACTCCAATTAATTATCTTGGTGAATGCAAGTTGATATGCAATTTGTATGATGATATTTTTGGTTCTAGACAAGGTGTTTTTTGGTATGCTTCTCATTCCTTTCCACTTTCCCAATGTTTAGTGTCGACCTATTTCAAATTATGTTTGGTCATTTACCTTGCTTACTTTGGGAGACTCCACAATTGTAAGGATGGTATAAATAAATTTTGAATTTTTTAGGGATGTGTGTGGCATGTGCATGTACTTTTGTGATTTCTATGTAATTTTTTATGTGTTTGTGATGAGGTTGTATGAGAGAGGATATATCTACCTATATGTATGAAATACTGTGAAGAGTCGTGCAGAGTAGTGTGGAATTCAATGTGTTAGCTAATGGAAGCAATGATTCAAAGTTCTCTATGGATCTTTCAGTGGTGAGTCTATTCTCTAGTAGTGAGCCTTCTCTTTTCGAGAAGTAAGCCATCTAGCAGTAAACATTTCATTGTAAAACACCTTAACTAGTGTTCATACATTGTTCATACATTTGAGAATTAATATTCTCCATAGTTTTTCCCTTGACAGGGTTTTTCACATAAATATGGTGTCCATATGTTTAATGGTTTATATGTTTTTCGCATTTCCATCTTAAAGGATTAAAGTAAGTTTGGTGGAACAAATTAAAGTCTTAAAAGTTTATAAATTTTGTGGATAATTGATTAACCCCTCCTCTCAATTTTATTGCACATTCACCATCATCCTCTTGTATTAGATCATGATAATGCATATTTACTTAAACCATTCTCTTTGGAAGAAGTGAGGTCAAAAAGTTTCTCTATGCCTCCTAAAAAGGCACCTGGTCTTGATTGATTAACAAACCTATTCTTTCAAACATGTTGGGATTTCTTTAGTTCAAAGATAGTATCATCCCTAGAAGAGGCTAGAAAAAATGGCAACATTCTCAAGCAACTCAATACAACTTTTTTAGTTCTTGTTCCAAAAAAGACAACCCTTAAACCTTTGTAGATTTCAGACCAATCTCCCTTTGCAACATACTATAAAATATTTTTACTATATCTATTTCAATTAGATTAGCAAAGTTGATTCCCATAATTATATTGAAAGAACAAGGAGGTTTTATCTCAAAAAAGAAGACTTTGAAGGGAGACTTAATTGCACATGAGGTACTACACTTCGTCAAACAACACAAAATAGAAATTATGATTATAAAACTTGATACACTAAAGGCTTATGACAGAGTAAGCTAGTAGGTCCTAGAACAACTTCTCATCAAATTTGGGTTCTCTAATAGATGGAGTAAGTGGATAATCTCGTGTCTTTTGAGAGTTAAGTTCTTTGTTTCAATGAATGGTCAACCTGTTATTTATTCTCCATCCCAAGGTGTTTTAAAAGTGGAACCACTTTCACCATATCTATTCAGTATATTGGTTGAAGCTCTCAACACATCTATATCAACTAAACATAGTCTCCATTTGCAGAAGGGCGTCAGAATCCCAAGTTCATACATGGAAATCATACTCATTGTTTTCACTAATGAAACAATCCTTTTTGGGGAAACAATAATTCAAGAGGCACAAACAATTAAAATAAATTTAGATAAATACTATGATATAACAGGTTAGAAATTTAATAAATCCAAATCTAAAATATTCTTACACAATTGTTCCCCACACATCTCTCAAAGACTTTTGGGATTCCTTGATTTCAAGAAGGAATTATGGCCAAGAAAATATCTTAATATCTCACTCTTTGTGGGGGAAAAAATATTTTCTAGACATTATTTCAACTCCCATTCAAAACAAAATTTCCTCTTGGAAAAATACTTGATTTTCATTCACCGGAATACTCCGCATGATCAAAACTATCCTGGCCACCATCCTGAATTATATCATGCCAGTTCTTCCCATTTCCAAGGGTTTTTTGGTTGACATAGAATCCAAGCTCAATAAATTTCTTTAGAAAGGAAACACATACACTAAAGAAAAGATACACCTCATATCTTGGGACAAACTATGTACACCCAAATCAACAAGTGGATCTAGTATACACAATCTAGAAATAAGAATTTTGGCCTTAGATGAAACATTGGTATGGAAAATGTTGGAAAACTACAATGCAAAATCGGTTGCACTATTGAGATCAAACTATTTAGACTCTGATGATAGAAAAAGTATATGCATAGTCTTAAATCCTCCATATAGTTCTTAGATGTGGAATTTCACAATAAGTTGTAGACAAATCTTCCTTCCCTTTCTAACTTGGATTATTCGTAATGGGAGGAAAGCCCTATCTTGGGAAGATTCTTGGAATGTTTTCCCTCCTCTCTCTAACATGGGTGTATTAAATAAATCAAAATATCTCCTTAAATAAATATGGGGTGTCAAATCTACAAAAGTAGAATAAAATCAAGCCCATCTAGCTAGGGAGTTTGTCTACTGGGCTCTGATGGTCACGAATTGGGTTTCCAAGAGTCTCATTCTTGCTAGAGCCTCAGCTGGTGGTGGATCTTCTCTCGGGGTGAGCTCACAGGCAAAGGAGACATTTTATGTTGGAGAGAGTTCAAAGTTGAATAAAGTTAATGGTTGTCTTCCGCGTAGCCTGGATCGGCCTGTGCTGGTTATCCCTCTGGAGGCAGTAATGGAAGATGTGGACTATTTGACCAAGCATGCATTGATATGCAAGTTTCGTGGCATCAGGATTTCGCTGTCAGCTCTGGAAGCTTGGATTCACTGTTCGTGGCAGGTGGAAGGTGATATGGATATTATGTTGGCTGGTAATAGATACTTTTTGGTGGCTTTCTCTTGCATATCAGATCGGGACCAGGTCTTTGAGGGAGGCCCATATTTTTATGACCGTGTGGGACTTTTCATCAAACCCTGGAATACAGAGTTTAACTCTGCTTAGGATCTCCCTCCAAGGGTTCCTGTTTGGGTCCGCCTGCCGTGGCTTCCTTTGGAGTTCTGGCGTGAGGATATCCTTTGACAAATTTATGCTCTGCTTGGGAATTCGATTGCTATAGAACATCAATCACTGGATAAAAAGGTTATTTCTTATGCCCATATTTGTGTTGAAATTGATTTAAATAGTCCTTTGCCAGATTCTTTAGAAATTTTCCTAGGCTCTTCTTCTTGGATTCAGCAACTAGACTATGAATCCCTTCCCTTCTGATGTCGCATTTGTCATGAGTATGGTCATTTACAGTGCCAATGCCCTCAAGCCTCTAAAGGCAATGGTACTCCTAGTGGGTTCTCAGGCCCAAGGATAAATAATGATGGTAAGGGGAATGGTCAAACTGTTAGTACTGGAAAAGGGAAAGTTTAGACTGATAGTACGGGTAAAGGGAAAGCTCAAATGAATACTTCAAGTCAGGGGAAAGGGCCAACTAACACTACTGGTCTTGATAAGGATGGTTTTATCCCTGCTCACAACTGTGCTAAGGGAAGGGGTCATAAGTGACCTCATCTAGATCGGCAAGTCTCAAGGTTTAATCGATTTGAGGTGCTAGACAACATGGTCATAGAAGAAGGCATTCCTGTAGATGCTCAGTGTGGGGTTACTGGCTCAGATGGGAGGAGTTCTATTCTTAATGGCAACCAGGATGTTGTAGTTCAGCAGAAGCCGGAGACCCCTATTGGCCCTGAGTCTGGTGCCCTTGTGGTTTCTCCTGCTCCACAGGAAAAGGATATTCTTCTGGAAAATTTGATCAAGGATGTGTTTGCCTCTGGTAAAGGAAAGGGATCTTCTCTTTCTTTGGGCCTGATGCAAAGACCGTTTAAGAAAGTCTCTTTTGCTACTCCCTCAAGAGTTGGGCAAAAGCAAGATCAAGAAAAAATTAAACTTACAGGGGATTTATTGGTAGAGTCTGGGGCTGTAAAGACCATGGATGAACATTTCCCCCACTCTACTCAATGATTATTCTCTCATGGAATGTGAGGGGGTTGAATAGCATCCCCAAACAAAAATCTATTCATGAGCTAGTGGCTGATCATTCTCCAGATATCCTTTGTATCCAGGAGACCAAGCTTTCAGTGGATTCTATGTTTAGATGTGCTCCTAATATTTGGTTTCTGGGGCAATGTCAGTGTGTTGGTGCTTTGGGGAGCTCTGGTGGTCTTGCCATTTGTTGGGATCTTAGGAAAGTTACGCCTCTCTACTGGATCTCTTGTCACTCGGCTCTCTCAATGGTGACCTCTTCTCTGGAAACTAGAGAGATGATTCTTGTTACTAATGTGTATGCCCCTATTGATCTCCCTAGCAAGACTAAGCTTTGGGCACATATTTTGCATGTCAGAAGCTGTCACCCATTCTTGCCTTGGATTGTAGCCGGGGATTTCAACTCTGTCATTAGTCTGGAGGAGAAGCGAGGTGGGATGGCTCGCTTGGGTCCTTCTAAGATTCTTCAGGAAAATATGGATCTCTTACATCTCTATGACGTCAAACCTCTTAATGGGCTCTTTACATGGAACAATAGAAGGGTTGGAGATGATGCCATCTTGGAACGCTTGCATAGGTTCCTGGTTTCCTGCTTTTGGAATTGTGGCTCTCTTTCTCTCTCTTCTGAACTTCTTGATTGGAGAGGCTCTGACCACTGGCCTATCAAGCTCATGGCTAGTTATGTTGCCGTCCCCAAGAAGCCTCCCTTTAAGTTCCAGCTGATGTGGCTTTGAGACTCTTCTTTCCATGATTTAATGGATCAATGGTGGAGACATGGTGGCCCTGCCTATGGCACTGCTATGTTCTTCTCTAAAAATTTACAGTATGTCAAAAGGAAGTTGAAGAATTGGAACAGGACTTGTTTTGGTAATCTCCACATCATGAAGAAGAGGGCTCAGGATCAGCTGGATGTTATTACTAGGTAGATTCAGGATTTCGGTTTTTCTGAAGCTCTTGGCATAGCGGAATCCCAAGCTTCTAGTGATTTAGCAGAGTGGGATCTTAGAGAAGAAATTTATTGGAAACAGAAGGCTCGAGTTGACTGGCTTCAACAATGAGACAAGAGCACTGCATTTTTCCATAAATTTGTGCAGGCTCGACATAACAGGACTTACATTTCTTCTCTTTTTACTTCTGATGGCACACATCTGACCTCCTCTCAAGCTTTTTCTAGGGAAGCTATTCAGTTTTACTCTGCTCTCTTTTCAGATGACTTGCCTCCAGTGGAGATTGAGGAGAATATGATCTTGTCCTGTATTCCCTCTATTGTGACTAGGGAGATGAATGACTCTCTTATGCGACTAATTTGTATGTCTGACTTGGAGGAGGTGGTCTTCAGCTTGCGTAAGGGCAAAGCTTCGGGGCCTGATGGCTTCCCTATTGAATTCTTCCAGGAATTTTGGGATATTATCAATCAATACCTTTTGGATGTGGTTCAGGAGTCCTATTCCAACGAATTTATGCTCTGGGCTTTGAATGCTATTTTTCTAGTCCTTATTCCGAAGAAGGAAGAGGCTAATTAGCTGGACTTCTTTCGGCCCATTGCTCTATGTAATGTGGTCTATAAAATCATTACTAAGCTCCTAGCGGAGAGGCTTAAATTTTGGCTTCCCATGGTTATCTCTGAGGAACAAGGGGGTTTTGTGGCTGGAAAAAATATTTTGGATTGGGTGGTTATTGCTTCTGAAGCCATTCACTCTATGTGTACTTCTAGAGAGTGTGCCATGTTCATCAAGCTCGATTTGGCTAAGGCTTATGACAGAGTCAATTGGAGTTTCTTGCATAAAGTTCTTCTGGCTTTTGGCTTCAGTCAGGATTGGGTTAGTTGGGTTTGGAGCTGTGTTACTACTCCCTCCTTCTTGATCCTTCTTAATGGTGAGTCGTCTGAGTTATTTGGAGCCTGCAGGGGTCTTCTCCAGGGAGATCCTCTTTCTCCTTATTTGTTTATCATTATGGCTGAGGGACTTGGCAGACTTATCAATTCTCATGTATCCCAAAATCTGAAATGGTCTACCCACTCTTTCCCACCTCCAGTTTGTTGATGACACGGCCCTTGCTGGGAGAGCTCAAATTCGGGAAGCTAAAGCCTTTTGGCTCACTTTGGATACTTATTTGGCTGCCTTAGATCAGAAAATCAACAACCACAAGTCCTCTTTTTTTTTTCAACACTCCTGAGCCTATTCAATAGAGGATTGCTAATATCTTGAGATTTCAGATTGAGACTCTCCCTCTGACTTACCTGGGTGTCCCTGTTGTGGTGGGAAGACAACCCAGGATTTTCTGGCAGAGCTTGCTCGACAAGATTTGACAAAAATTCAATCATTGGACTCATAGGTGGCTCTCTACTGCTGGCAGGGTGACTCTCCTGCAATCTGTGATTCAGGCCCTTCCTATATACAGAAGCATGTTCAGGCTGCCCCGGCGTATTTTCTTAAGGAATTTGATGCTCTTTCTCGCCAATTTCTTTGGAGTGGCAATTTGCAAAATTCTAAATGGAGCCTCATCAATTGGGATACTGTCTGCAGGCCAAAAAAGGAAGGAGGCCTCGGCCTTCATTCATCTATCTTGTGTAGTCAAGCTCTTGCTGCCAAGCTCTATTGGCACTGGTGCTCTAGTCAGTCTCAACTTTGGGCCTGTATCCTGTCACACAAGTATTTACCTGGCGTTGAACCTTCAAATGTTTCTAGGTTTCCTCTTGAGGGAAGAGGCTCTATGGTGTGGAATACCCTCAAGATTGGTGCTCACTTGGTAAAGAGAAGTCTTTTTTGGATCTATAACAGAGGCACTGAGGCTCTATTTTGGAGTGATTCCTGGAATGGGCATCCTCCTCTCTTGTCCTCTCATCCACACTTACAGCCTCTTTGTGATATTTTCCTTTCTGCGGGATGGAATAAGGTGGCTCATTATAAGGAGGCTCATAACCTAGGCCTTGCTGTTGGTTACAGATGGAAGAATTCTTCTGATTGGCCGTCAGGTGGTTCTCTGGGGGATCAGTTGGAGCTTTCTCAGATCTTGGCTTCTAGGGAGTGCAGCTCTCTGCAAGAACCTGATGTTTTGGCTTGGGGAGGTGCTTCTTCTGGCAAGTATTTTTTTTCTTCAGGGTACCTTGCACTGACTAAGCAACTGTTTGGCGAGGTGGAGGTTTCTTGGTGGAGGAAAGCTTGGAATAGCTTTTCTTGGCCTAAGTGTAACTTTTTCCTCTGGATTCTGGTTTACAATCATTGTCTTACTTGGGATAATCTTTGCAAGAGAGGCTTTCGGGGGCCCTCCATCTATGTCTTATGCCACAATAGTGAAGAGATTGTCTCCCACCTTTTTTTCCAGTTCTCCTTCGTCAAGAAGATTTGGCACTTCTAGTGGGGTGTGTGGGGATGCTCATGTTGGCATGTTTCTTCCTTGTCTAAGTTCTGGGACCATCTGGGTCATCCCCCTTCCAAGACCTCTTTTCTTCAGGTTGCTTGGACTATTGGCCCTTCCTTTATTTTATGGCATGTTTGGCTTGAGAGAAATAGGAAGATCTTTCATGATGTGCAGCTGGGGATCAGGCACTTATGGGGGAAAATTGCTCATTCTATTCATGAAACACTCCTGGAAAAATGTGACTTTTATGGCGGTTTGGACCCGGGAGATGCTGGTATTTACTCACGCCTTTCCTTTCCTCTTCAAGGTGACGCCCCCTCTCTGCCCCACAGATGCGCTGGGAATAGAGCCAGGCAATGCTCTCAGCGTGTTAATTATGACGGTCATTGGACTCCTCCCTAGTCTAGAGTTCTTAAAATCAACACTGATGGTTCTTCTCGGGGAAATCCTAGATCGGCTGGCATTGGGGGAGTTGGGCGTGATAGCTCTGGTGATGTTCATTTTTTGTTCTCTATCTACAAGGGTTACCATACAAATAACCTCATGGAAGCCCTTGCTATCTTGGGTGCAGTGGAACAGTGTTGTCAACGTGGCTGGAGAAGAATTACCTATGAGACAGACTCGTAGGTGGTCGTAAATTTATTGAATAGATGGAACCTTGTGTATGTGGATTGGCATTTGGCTTAGGTTATTCAACAGATCATCCAGTTATGCAATTCTCTGGAATCTGTGTCTTTTATGCATATCCCTTAGGAGTGGAACGATGTGGCTGATTGCTTGGCTAAATGGGCTTCTGAGCACGCGCTAGATTGGAATATTTTTGATCATAGGATGCTTCCCCCTGATTTATCTTATAAGCTGGTTCAACTTGTTGACCAGGATAAAGCTCTTTAGTGCTCCTTGTTTCCTCTGTTGTTCTGTACTCTTTGGTATTCAATAAAATTTTTACCCCTCTTTTAGTAAAATATGGGGTGTCAATATATGTGATTATTTCTACATAAAGGTTGATAATGGAGTGAAATTTACACATTGGAAATATTTCTCCTCAATTTTGATTCTTGCAAACCAAAGAAATATCCTTCAAATAGAACTCAAAAAAGATATTCCTGCACTGAAAAGATGCCATGGATTACCTCATTTGGTCCCCCTCCCCATTAGGCAAGTACTTAGTCAAACTATGATACAACCTCAAAGAGGATCCTATATTGGATAATAAAAAAGAGATATTATTCTTTTTGTTGGTCCAATACATGAGTACGAAAAGTAAGGGCATTTGTTTGGTTGGCCCTAAAGGGAATAATTTTGACTAGTGATATAATTTCTCATCTGGGAATTGTCCCTCCTTTTAATTGTTTTTTTTTTATGGAGAAGAAAAAACTAAAAACCACTTACTCTTGAACTGCCCATTCTTGAGATCGTGTTGGTTATGGCTACAAGGAAAGTTACAATGGAGTGCTCCACTACAATCAGATCTTGAATTCTTTGTATCCTCACCTCTCCTCCACCAAAATTAGGTTTTTTCTATCATTTGGAATATGGTGTCTTCTATCATAATATGGAACATTTTTCAGGAGAGAAACAAACAGATCTTCCTCGGTAGGTGCTCTCGGTAAGGTATCAGGAACATCGAGTTGAACATATAAAAACTTATCATAATCTTCTGGTTCCTGCTTGCTATCCTCATCATTCCTTTCTGCAAATTCATCAATTCTTACATTTGCACTTTTCACCATTTTATTAGTAACTTTTTTCAAACATTTGTAAGCTTTTCTCCTTGTAGAATATCCTAAGAATATCCCTTCTTCTCCTTTTGAATCAAACTTTCCTTCTCTAGAATCTTTCAGAATATGGCATTTACTCCCAAAAATTTTAAAGTAACATTAGGTTTGTGTTCATACCATATTTCATAAGGTTTCTTGTTGGTACCTTTGTTCATTTGTACTTGGTTCAATGTATAAACAACAATACTCACAACTTCTCTCCAAAAGTTTTGTGAAACTCCTTTTTCAATCATCAGTGTCCTAGCACAATCAACAATAGATCTGTTTCTTCTCTCAGTAATCTGATCTGTTGTGGTGTCCTCGGTGCTGACAACTATCTCTTAATTCCATTTTTATTACAAAATAATGTAAAATCATCAGAAGTAAACTCACCTCCTCTATCGGACCTCAGAAATTTCAACTGTCTTCCAGTTTCTTTTTCAACTTGGGCCTTATACCACTTAAACTTTTGAAATGCATCATATTTTTCTTTTAAAAACATTACAGACATCATTCTATAATAATGATCCACAAATAAAATAAAATATATGTCTCCATAATAACTTTGAGTCCTCATGGGTCCACATAAATCAGTATGCACTAAATCCAAAATTCCTTGTGTAACATAAGTCTTGCTTGAAAAACTAGATTTAGTCATCTTACCCATCTGACATTCTCTGCACATAGCATTCTCAGGTTTTTCTAATCTCGGTAATCCTCTTACTCTATTCTTCTTACTCACTTTGATTAAGTTGTCAAAATTAACAGGACAAAGCCTTTTGTGCTATAACCAAACATCTTCAACTTTAGCAAACATGCAACTCTTCATATAAGTATCAAGATAAAATAAATTACCTTTAGATTGTTCTCTAGTAGAAATCAGATCATCCTTCTCATCAAATCCTTTCACCTTTCCATATTGAAATTCCAGTTGGTGACCTGTATTGTTTAGTTGTGCAACGCTCAACAGATTATACGTTAATCCTTCAACCCAATAAACATCATCATATCTTGTGGTATAGAACCTTTTCCTTTCACAAGATATGGAGCATCATTACCAAATCTAACAAATCTTCCATCATGCTTTTCCAAGGAAATAAATTTAAGTGTGTCACCATTCATCTGATGTTAACAACCACTATCTATAATCCATGTTTCATTCTTACTTATTTGTTATATTAGGGCTCTAGGTTCTTCTTCATCAGAATCATCTTTAATAGCAACATAAATTGTTGGAATAATGGAATGGTGTATACTAAGAGAAGAGGGGTGAATCAGTACCTTTAAAAAAATTTATCAATTAACCATTAGTACTTTGTTCTTGCATTACCGACCATTGATGATTTTCTATCTTATACATGTACTATCAAATCATAAACTTAATTGTATGTAAACATTCATAGAAACATTCATGAAATGTAAGTACACATGACACAAGAATTGGTAACGTGGAAAACCCATGTTAGAAGGTAAAGTCTGTGGTGGGGATGAAACCCACAAAGCTTCACTATCTGGAGAATGGAAGGTGTCAGTTAAGGCTACAAGTTTGATCACTTCTGATGATCTTACCATGTTAGGAGTAACATTTTTAGACTGGTTAGGTCTACCCGATTAAGAGATTTAGAAACACTATTAAGTGTGCACTCGGATAAGAGATTTACATAAGAATTGTTAAATCCACCTTCTTAAAGGATTTATTTTATTTTCTAAACTTGTTAGAATGCAGTCAAAAATACTTATTGGCATGATTATATGCAATCTTGAATTGCTGAGTATAGATCATTTAATTTCACAACGTATGTGTATCACCTATTATGATAGATTAATACCTTTGTTCTTCTCGGTAGCCTTGAGTCTTGTTCTTCATAACTGATTTCATCTTTTTTTGTCCTTCTGCATAAAACTCTCTCTCTGATCCATAGATGTCTATTGCGGCTACAATCATCATTGTCTAATTGATTTCTACATCTATTTATACAATATATTGACCTAAATAGGTTTCACGCTTTACAATGAAAACTCTATGATCAAAGGTTTACAACTTGACCTCGATCTCCTAGTATGCATGTTTTCAATCAGTTAGACTGATTAAAATAATTACATTTGCTTTACTTGTCCCTCAAGAAATGATTTTAAAGATAAGCATTAAAGGTAATTATAAAACTTAAGTGTTTTATATTACGTGTAACTCAGATCCACATTTCTTGAAATAAAAGATATCTCTCAGTAGACTGGTGCTTGGGTTGCTCTGTAGTCTATCCTCGGTGATGTCTCTATAGAAATTCTGCTTCTCGGGTTGCTTTGTAGACTGAGTCATTGGTTTTCTCTTAGAATATGTCTTTCGTGTTACTCTTTGAATTGAGTTGTCAGTTTTCTCAGTAAATTGTTTGTCGGTGATAGTGCACTTAGCATTTTCGGTGACCTCTTTAAACTGTTGTGTCGAGTTGCACTATAAATCTGTATTTCGACGATCATGTTACCGACGGCTCAAAAAAAATTTCCTTTGTATACTAATGACAAAATATATTATCCTTTAGGATTATCAATCTCCCCCTTTGGCATTAGTATCAAAAATTGATATGTGCAAAACTGGAATGTTCAATATGTACACCAAAATGTTTACCTTGTCAATATGACTCCCCCTATGTGCATGCCTCGGTATAGTATATGTACATGTTACATTTTCCTTTATACATATATTTCCTCTCTATCATTTCCTCTTTTCACCTTATCATTTCCCCTTTTCTATTATTTCCTCCTTTATCATATCATTTCCCCCTTTTTATGAAATAATGACAAAGGTATTCTTTTACAATTTGTCAAAAATGTGCGAGTGGGAATTTTGAATGTCCTCCATTTTCTTCTCCCATTGCTCTTTGAGGTGCTCAAGGGTCATTATTTCCAAGGTGAGTCTGGCATGCATATCATATATGCTCTCTGTAACAGACATCTTCGGGGTGGCAATCAATGTTCTTGTCGAAGTCATATGTTGTTGCAGTAATGTGAGATTGGGTAGTAGTAGAGCTTGGAGCTCGGTTACCTCATCTCGTAGTTTGAATTCTGCCTCTTGAATCTCATGTCTCAACCATTTATATTTTACAAGCTTCTCATAATGCAACTTGAATGCATTGTCATCGGTTGTGAGAGCTTGTGCACTTTCCTTAAGATCTTCATCAATTTTGGCCAACTTGTCACTATGCTCGTTAGTGAAATTTTCTAATGTCCAAGACTTCTGAATTAATTTTACTACTTCTGATATTATTGGTTCTATAGTAGCAACTAATTTAGAAAGCGTTACCTTTTGTTCTGCCACTTCCTAGCTGATTTTCTCAGTAAGCTTGTATAGACACTTATTCTCAATACATTCCTCTATTGCCTTGTCTGCATCTACATTCTATTATGTGATGGTGTGGGTAAGAACTGCTAATTGATCAAGTATAGGTACACTTTGATCAATATCTATGTCAAGTACAATCTGCAAAATTATTTCCTTTGTGTTCTCTAGGACTTGTGAGTTCTTGTGCTCCTTTTTGAGCTTGTCTTGTATTTCCTTTCTTTTACAAAGTTCACCATACTTTGTAAGTGATTTTGGATCCAATGTTCTAGGATCATAGTCTTGTATGTCAATTATTTCATCCAATATGACTGGATTCTTATTTTTCTTTTTCTTCTTTGCAAGAGTAGTGGAAGTACTTGTATGCAGTACCATAGCAAGCTCCTTTGCTTGGTCTGATGTACTTAGTGAAGGCTTTGGAGGTGTTCTGCCTTTATCCTGCTGCTCGGTATTCACCTGTCGGTTGGTTGTAGATGTCTCTACATCAACCTTATCTTTTTCTGTAGCTTTCTCTTCCTCGATATCCTTGGCATCAGTTTTTCTTTCTTCTCCACTTGTATCTTTTTGTTCATTATTTGTGCTTTTTTTCTCCACATCACCCTTGTCCTCGGGTATGCTTGCATCATGGTCAGGTGTCTTCTCCTTTTCTTCTAAGATGATTTTGATAGCTTGTATCAATAAAGGCATTTGACCTGGTATATTGACCTGTGCATTATCATGTGTTTCCTTTTCCTTTTCTTCTCCTTGATCGGTAGTCACATTTATATCTTCATCATTCTTTACTTCATCTGCAGCATCACCTCCAGTGATATCAATTATAGTTATATCTTTGATTTTGTCATCTGTAGTATCCCTTAATGATTGTAAGATCTGTGGTATGTCATCCATGGCCTTGTTTGCTTGTGTTGTCAGATCAACTGGATTGACATCCTCAGTGTTGTTTATGATGATGTGCTTTGGGCTTGGGGTAGCATGTTTCTCTTCATTGTGACGAGTCTTGGTAAGAGCTAATAGTTTCTCGGGGATTGAATCCCCCTTAGGTGGATTGAATATTGCATTCCATGTTTTATCACTTTCTTTGTCAAGCTCAATTAATTTTCTCCCGAGTACCTTGTATGCTCTCATTTTAGCTGAGAATTTCTTTGCATGTTTTTTCATCAATTTCCTTAACTTTTGATTTGGGTGGCATTATTGTTACAAGGGATCTTTCCCTTATCTACTTCTTGGTATGTAGTGCATATGTCCACCTTGCAGATATTCTTTCATGAATTTTTTGTGGCATCATCTTATCAAATTGTACAGGTACATATTTGAATGCAATCATTGCCTTAATGATGGCTTCTTCAATTTTATTTTGATCCTCAGGTTTCAGAGTTAGTCATTGTCTAACCTTAGCATCTGATATGTCACCTATTTTGACGATTGATGCTACAATCTCATCAATTTTCTTAGGAAATTTGTTCTTTTTAGGTTGGAGTGCTTGTTCACTCTCATCCAGTGTAGTGTCATCTTTTTTCTCTTTACCTCGAATGTATTTTCTTCTTTGCCTCGGTGCTTGCTTCCTGGTTTGAGGCTTTCTCTTATAGGTCCTGACTGTACCTTTCTTCACCAGTGAGGAAACTGCATCTTTGGCAGTCTGACTCCTTGTTCTTGATGCTACAGTAGTCCTTTGTTTCTTTGGTGGTGGTACATAAAATTCTATAGATTTAGATTCACTCAATTGTTCACCTTCACCGACGGGTGAGTGTCCCTCGGTGACCTCTTGCTCCAAATATTTATCATCTACCAAAAGTTTCTTCTCAAATGTTTTGATGATTTTGTTCTTCTTTCAGTCTATCTTCTTTACAACTAAGCATGTTTTGATTTTGGCCTTAGCTTCTTCATAAGTTCCAAATCTTGGTAATGATTTGTCCAATGGTTCATTCAATAATGCTTCAATAGCATTTTTGGCCTAATCAATGTTGATTTCATAATCAAGTGGTGCTAACGATGTTATCCTTAGTATAGCTGTTTTGATCAAGGTAGTGTCGGTATCCACTATGAAATATATATCATCCTTATAATTTTCCACCAATTGTTTAGGTATCCTCATCCTTTTCTGCATTCTATCTTTGAATTCGGTCAAATATGCATCCATAACTGATGTAAAGTTGTCCCCTAGTGACTTGATAAATTCACTAATTTGAATTGTTACTAGTCAGGTGGTGTCCCAATTGATATTACCGACAGATGGGAAAAATTCTTTAAAGTAGAAGAATATACACATGAGGAGTGAACCGAACTTATATGAATTAGATTTTTTTGATCTAATGGTCCTCATGTTCTCCTCTAGTTGCTTCAATAGAAGCTTGGATATGTCCAGTTGTAATCCCTTATTCATAATCTTATGGGCAGTATCAACTACTCCACATGTTATGCTATTCAATCTGTTAGCTTGGAATACCTTGTATCCCAGTACACATGCACTGAACTTCATTTCTAGATCGATGATGGAGTTTACCTTTAAACCTCTTCCATCCCATACTACACCTTTCATATTTTCTATATCGGGGTGGGGAGGATGTTTGAGTGCTTTTATTTTGTCGGTTACTAGATAACTGGTTACTATGTGTATTACATCCTTGGTGATTGGTTTTGGCTCATCCAGCCACATCTTTCGATCATGTACCAAGCTAAGAACTATTCGGATCCACTCAGTCTTGAATTCCTTCGGGAACATTAGGGAATTTGTCAACCCTTTTACCTCAATATGTTTATGTTCATCCTTAATGTTTCCATCTTTGCAAAGCTTCTTGTAAGCTTCTTCAACCTTGAGATCTCCGATCTCTGCAACCTTATAGTGGATATAGGCTCGGACATCCTCGACTAGAAAAAACCTAGGTGGTATGCTTGAGAATGCTCCAGCGTCGTCGGGTTGTGAAGCAACCTTGGGGCAGAATTTATACTTAGGCTCTTCACATGTAGAGTTCTCGGTCAGATTAACCCTTTTATCCTTTGCATTCTTGATCTTGGAAATGTGCAATGCGGTTTCCATGTTTCTATGAAATTAGGGTTTTTCCTATAAACTAACTGTGAGCTTGGTGAGTCTTTAGTTACTCACTTGATCTTTTGTAGTTGTTCTGAATCTGCCAGAGTAGCCGTGAATGTGCTTGTGAGTCACTCTGCAATCTGGTCATTGTTGGTCGCTCTGCTCTTCGCTCTTAATCACTTTGTGAAAGAATGAGCTTTCATTTTCCCTTTTATAGACGATGCCCTAAGTGGTGCAATAAATGCTTTACCTACTGCTCGGTGGTCAAAGATAGAGTCACTTGGGGAACATACCAAATTTATCCTTGGTGAGAATGCGATGCTCGAGGTAAGTGTCAACTTGGTTACACTTTTCATATGTTCACCGACGGTGCTCGGTATGTAGCGAATACTTCATTGTCTTTTTACATGATTATCGATGATGCTCAGTTTACATTAACAACTTAGCTTTTATATGTACACTGACGATTCTCAATGTGTATTGACCGACGAGATTGGGTTCACAAATTCATAACAAGTAATACCATAGTGCATCTTTATTCATCCTAGTTTGGCATATTATCAATGTATATTGGAACTAATCTAAAATGTAGCTTTGTATAGTGCAGTTCCATACTTACTTGTTCTTCTTAGGCGGGGGTGGTGATATCACCAGATCCATTAGATAAGGTGTCACCAATTGTATTGCTTGGTCCAGCATCATCAGTGTTCGTAGCTTTCCTCTACATTTTGTTTCTCATCTTCCTGATGTCTTCAATGGTATTTCCATTGGCAAAAGTGCTTGACTCTATCACTCGATCTTGGTAGTCCTTTCTTAGATGACCGACCCTATGATAGTGTAAGCATGCCATTTTGGGGTTAGTCCAGCTTTTATACTTTCTTTTCCATTTCCTCATGCATTTTCCAACTATGTGTCCATATCTACCACATGTTATGCAATTTTCCCATGTGTTGTAATCCCAAACATATGAGTTACCAACTCTTCTTGGTTGATAAGCATTTTCTTGTTCTTTTGGCTTCTATGGTTGCTTTTTCTTCTTCCTGCATTCAAGAGATATGTGCCCATGCATTTTGCAAGTAGAACAATATTTTTCCATATAGGTTTCCTTCTTTGGTTGTTTCACCTTAGATCTACATTCATGTGCTCTGTGTCCATGCTTGTTACAGTTATAACATTTACCTATGAATGTAGATGTGGATTTAGGAATACCTTTATCTTTGCTCCTGCAAACATTTGATGTGTGGCCTGGTTTTCCACACTGATTGCATGACTTCTTCCTTGGTCTTGGATTTGTGTAGACATCTTTGTGATCATCTTGGTTAGATGATTCTCCATGCTCGATATACCCTAGACCGGTATTGTTGTTGACTCTTCTTTGTTCATTCAGAAAATCATCCATTCTGTTGGTATTTTCTTTAACTTTTGTGATCATATCATTGTGTTTTTGTTGAATCCTTGCTTCATACTTTAGTCTTTCATTTTCTTCTCTTAGCTCACCAATAGCTTCTAATTTCCCATTGAGTTCTATGTTTATTTGGTTTGCCTCATGACTCATAAGAACTATTTGATTCTTGATCTCATGATGATGTTCACTAAGTCCTTGTATTTTATTTTCTCTCTCTTGTAGCTTCTCAGTGATCTTCCTCATGTCATCAATAGCTAATGTTCTTTCTTGTTTAGCTTGTCTAGCATTATTCATAATATCAATCATCCTTACCATATGTGTCTCTTGACCGATTTGCAGTACCTTTACTTGCTCTGTTAGATGTTGATTGAATTCATTCAAACTTGTAATGCTTCCTTCAGATATGTCTCATGTATTTCTAGATGTAGATCTTGATGACTCAAACAAATCAGGTATCTCTTCTTCATGATAGTTTGTTTCATTGCAGCAAGATGTCATAACTTTTCTTTCATCTAGTAGCTCTCTCAGCTTGATTCTTTCTTCTTTGTATTACTCATAGAAGATTTGTATCTACAATTTTTTATTCTCAATATCCTTGTCTAGCTTATACCTTTCCATTGTATGATCTTTTCTCTCAAGTATTTAAACTTTTCAAAATAAGAGATCTAGCTCTGATACCAATTGTTGGAATAATGGAATGGTGTGTACTGAGAGGGGAGGGGTGAATAAGTACCCTTAAAACATTTTATCAATTAACCATTAGTACTATGTTCTTGCATTACTGACCATTGATGCTTTTCTATCTTATATATGTAATATCAAATAATAAACTTAATTGTATGTAAACATTCATAGAAACATTCATGAAATGTAAGTACACATAAAATAAGAATTGGTAACGCAAAAAACCCCTGTTAGAAGGTAAAAACTGTGGTGGGGATGAAACCCACAAAGCTTCACTATCTGTAGAATGGAAGGTGTCGGTTAAGGCTACAAGTTTGATCACTTATGATGATCTTACCCTATTAGGAGTAACATTTTAGACTAGTTAGGTCTACTCAGTTAAGAGATTTAGCAACACTGTTAAGTGTGCACTCGGTTAAGAGATTTACATAAGGATTGTTAAATCCACCTTCTTAAAGGATTTCTTCTATTTTATACACTTGTTAGAATGCAGTAAAAATACTTATTGACCTGATTATATGCAATCTTGAATTCCTGAGTACAGATCCTTTAAGCTCACAATGTATATGTATCACCTATTGTGATAGATTAATACCTCTATTATGCTTGGTAGCCTTGAATCTTGTTCTTCATAACTGATTTCATCTTTTGTTGTCCTTTTGTATAATACTCTCTGTCTGATCCATACATGTCTTATGCGGCTACAATCATCATTGTATAATTAATTTCTACATCTATTTATACAATATATTGACCTAAATAGGTTTCACGCTTTAGAGTGAAAACTCTATGATCAAAGGTTTACAACTTGACCTTAATCTCCTAGTTTGCATGTTTTCAATCAGTTAGACTGATTAAAACAATTACATTTTCTTTACTTGTCCCTCAAGAAATGGTTTTAAAGATAAGCATTCAAGATAATTATAAAACTTAAGTGTTTTATCTAACGTGTAACTCATATCCACATTTCTCAGAATAAAATTTGTCTCTTGGTAGATTGGTGCTCGGGTTTCTCTGTAGTCTATCCTTGGTGATGTCTCTGTAGACATTCTTCTTCTTGGGTTGCTTTGTAGACTAAGTCGTCGATTTTCTCTTAGAATATGTTTGTCGGGTTACTCTTGAATTGAGTTGTCGGTTTTCTCAGTAAACTGTCTATCAGTGATAATGCACTTAGCATTTTTGGTGACCTCTTTAAACTGTTGTGTCGGGTTACACTATAAACCTATCTTTCGATGATCATGTTACCGATGGTTCAAAAATTGTTTCCTTTGTATACTAATGACAAAATATATTATCCTTTAGGATTATCATAAACAACTTCTTTTCCATCATCACTATCAAAAGAATCATCATCACTTAGTCCTTCATTGTCAATATTACAAGATTTCTTACCTTTGTTTTTGTAGTCTCAGTATCTCTTGAATATGTTTTCTCTTTTGTCCTTATCTCTGTTATCTTTCTTTTCATTCTTATCTTTCTATGGGCAGTTAGATGCAAAGTGACCAATTTTATCACAATTAAAACATTTCATGGATAACTTGCCTCGGTATTTCCCTTTGCCTCTTTGTAGCCTTCTAGCCAACAAAGCTTCAAATTCTCTTTCATTCTCATTACATTCAGTAAATAACTTTACAAGACCTTCAGTATAATTGTAAAATTTATCACTAGCACTTCTCAAATATCCATCTTTGGTTGCATCTTCCCTATCTTTTCCAATCTTTAAAGTAGACTTAAATGCATATTCAATCTTACAAGTAGCAGGCAAACTATTTTTAAAATAATTTAACTCAAATGTAGTTAACTTGCCAATAGAGCATCCAGTGAAACATGCATATGGGGTATAGATCTTAGCTCTTGTATAGCAGATACACGTATAGCATAGCTTGGTAGCAGGGTTCTCAACATCTTGCTTGTAACACCATCCTTTGTTATGATCCCACCAGCTCCTCTGATAGAATTATCAGTCTCCTTAAGTCTTGTAATGTACTATATTATGTCCTCTCCTTCCTTCATCCTCATAGAGTCAAATTTTCCTCTCAAACTTTTTTCTTTAGTCTTCTGAACATGTTGATCTCCACCATAGGTCAAAATAAGCTTATCCCACATTTGTTTCAAAGTAGTGCAACCATCAAGTTCATCATATTCCTAGTCGGTAAGTGTAGAAGCAATCTCAATCATTACTTATGTGTGTTCTTTTTTCTGTCTTTTCTCACTGATAGTCAAAGGTGCAATAGTTGGTGCTACATATTCGTTATCAAGAAAGTGAAGTGCATATTATCCTACTCCAGACACATGCAACCTCATGCTACTTTTCCATGTAGAGAAATGATCCCTATTCAGCTTTGGTGCTTCCCTCTTATACATTTTTAGATCTTAACTCAAGTCCTTTTAAACTTATCACTTCAGAGTAACTAGCTTTGATACCAATTGTTGGTCCACTGAGAGGGGGGTGAATAAGACAAATCGAAACTCTAACACTTAAAACTAAACTCTCTGATTCACTCGGTAATATTGAATATAATAAATAACTAATTCACCAATAAACTTAATAACTTAAATAACAATACACATCATATATGTAAATCAATCATTCAACCTTAGCAACGAAAGATTAACTCATATAACTCCGGATTTAACTCAATTGACACCAGATTTAACTATGTTGACACTAGATTTAACGAGGAAACCCAATTTGAGAAAAACTATGTGAGAATCGTAACCCACATTAAAAATGTACCTTTCTAAAGTACGTTCGGTTAAGAACTTATCATGTTAAAGATTACAAACACATTTGCTAAATGTGACCTTGTTAGGGGATTTACCTCAGATCTGTTAAGATCTTCACCCTGTTAGGAGTGGCCTTGTTAGAGGTCTTTAAACACTCTTTTGGAATGTCATCTAAGTCTAGGTTTTACCAATAGGACGGTTAAATCCACTCGGTTAAGAGATTTCTCTGTTACAAATATTTATAAGAAACAGTAAACTTTGATCTGTAAATATAGAAACTACCTTTGCTTGTGTCACATCCTTTATGCTCAATTCAATATTGGCATCACATACTCCATTGATCTCTTTCTCAGGCTGTAGATTCTTCAATCTCTACTTCTTCATTCTTCTCAGTAAATTTTGTTCTTCAGCTTCTTCTTCTTCTCTATTCAATTCGCCAGCCTCTCTTTTTACTCTTTGTGTATTTATCATTCTTTATATAGACAAATTTTTGCCTCTTAATCTCTTTAATTTGATTTTCCATCATTTTCGCTCAGTCGTTCGATCATCTTCTTCATAATTCACAACTCGGTAAACCATTTCACTTTTACCTAAAACTTGTACTTTTCTTGGAACTCTTCACAATTCAGTTTGACCGCTTGATCTTCGCCTTAGATCTTCTCATTGAATTTTCTCATTCGTAGATCTTATAAAAAACATCATTTAATTCATTTCCTCATCCATCTCATCATCACTTCGCATTAAATTTGATCTTATCATCATTTACAATCAATATGTTGTACTTGGTAAAACTTTCTTTGCAACTCAATAACTGACTTCATTCACTACTAGGTGTCTAACTCATCTTCGGTGCTCGGTGCTTGACTTTTACTCAGTGTTCGGTAACTGTGACCGACTCCCATAACATTCTACCGACTGACTATGTCTAGCTCAGTAAACTAACTCTTTCTGTCATAACTTTAATTCTTTGCAATTTCTGACTTGATCAATCAATTGTACCGATTTGATAACATCAAATATATAGTAGAAAACAACTATATCATCATTACTGCATCACTGTCTGATCTATATTTGTCACCCATTTAACTTCTCTTAAGATATGGTAACATAATAAAAATCAATTAATCAATTTCTTGACATTAATGACAAAACAACAACTAATCTAACCATTTCTACAATCATGATACTCGGTATCACTCGGTCTTCATCATCTCCATCATATATTCATCAGTTGATCAACAATCTCCCTCTTTGGCATTGATGGAAACCACTATAACAGTGTTATAGAAATTGATGATGGAAACTCTCCAATACATAATTGTACTCCCTCTGAGTTGATTTTTGTTTCCACTTTGATCTCTAATATGAATCTCCCTCTTGGATAAATCTTATGTTTCTGTAACATACATTCTGATTCTCACTACTTATCTCTAATCTCAACTTCCTCTATTTCAGAGTGGCGTGAATAGTTTGAAATAGAGCAATCTGACTTCTAACCCTACTCCTATCTCCTACTTTCATAAAACTGAAAATGAGAATTATATATGAATGTGATTATTTTAAATGATTAGTGCCTTCTATCCACTAGGCAACAAATTCGATATTGTGTTTCTTCATTGGTTATATATCACTCCATTAGACATTTTTTAAATTTTACACCTTGTGTAAATCTGTCAATTATTAGACTCCTAATATGCTCAATGAGTTATCTTGTTACTATGATCTATGCACATGAATTCAATCTCTCCTTGAGAGAACCAAGCAGAAATATCATACAAAGATGCTTAAGAGTTCTTTGACAAATTTGAAATATGTTTGATATTCAAATCAATATAATAAGAAAGTCACAACATATAGGAATCTTCAAATAATCTCGACTACTTAAGTCAATATAATAGGTAAAACCAAATTTGAAAACATTCAACTATATTCGTTACACAATATCAAGAAGGAAGCAGATATTTTACAGAAGTTTTTTTATGATATATTACAATTGATTTGGCCGCCTCTCCCTCAGTCCTAATTTCCCTTTTATACAATCTAGGGAGTGTTTCAAACCATTGTGACTTTTAATTACAAGATTTATTTATTTAATATTTTACTTATATGAAAAACATAAAATAATTATGTTCTTTATCAATGATCCTTGGGTCTTCAACATTTTATTTTCCTTTCTTGCACAACCTTGTTTGGCACATGATGTATTTACTTTCCCATAGTTGATGAAGAAATACTCTATTCGTGAAAATATTTTCATCCAAATTATATTTCCTTTTATATTTTGCTTTTGTGTTAACTCGGGACATGTGTCACTTCCTCGCATCACCACGGGTCTACACTAGATCCCACACATTTGGTTGTGAGGGTGCGACTAAGTTTCATCTTAATAACTTTTATCTTTATCACAAGCTCGCGACTTGAAACTACTTTAATCCCTAACCATTGTGAACCTAGTTAATCCACTGACCCTCAACCCAAACACAACATATGGCACGTTGTCGCACATCTAATTTTTGAGAGCTCTCTTTCATGTCAAAAAATCCTTTTGAATTTGACGCTTTACCATTAGCAAGTCAGGAAAGATTACAAACTTTCACGCCTACCATCCAGTTCAAGAGTTCAAAAAGAAGCCCGACCTTCTGACAATGTATGATATCAAGTAATCAGGGAAAAATACAAACTTTCATACCTGTCATCCAGTCCAGGAGTTTGAAAAGAATCCCGACTTGCCGATAATGTATGATGTCAGGTAGTCAGTAGGAAATTAAAACCTCTGAACCACTTTTATTTTGTCTGAAAGTTGGGAGGAGAGCCCAACTTTCTGACAATGTATGATTTCAGGTAGTCGAGGGAAAACTTTAACTTACATACCTATTGACATTTGGTTCTGAAATTTGCTAAATGAGCCGACCACCTGACTACACATAATTTTGATGCTTTTTCAATAAACTCATTCCTAATGTATGAGTCATGCATATTAATCAAATATGACTGTGGGAAATTAGAAATGGACTTGTGGAATTATTTATAGTATATGAACGTGATCCCCAAAGATAATCAATAGATAGCAAGATATACATCTTCAAAGTGGCTACTCAAGAAATTTTTGTAGGGGTACCTATAGGTGTTGTAACTAAATTTTCATATTATGGGCATATCCAATTTTGTAAAAATTCGAGGTGCTAACTGTGGCTCTGTCTAGGGATGTATGCCCCTTGTGGGCATAGCAAGAATCCAGTTTTCTTTAGTGGAGTAGACCATGTGCCTATCCGTTGGGCTCCTCAACCACTCATCTCCTATTTAAAAATCAAGTCCAAACTTATTTTGGTGGCCTCAAGCCACTAAAAACAAAAACAAATGATTGCCTCTATCATATACTTTATTCTCATCATGTTGGACCAAGATTAATCTAAATTTGTCACTGAAATTTGCCTAGTTGAACATGCTAACAACTTTCTTCAATTCACTATACTCGGTACCAATATATTTTTCATCATTATGCTTCTAAAAATCAACCATATACTAAAAATTCTCATCATCATATAACAAGTAGATACTATGTCCATCAACCAAATCAATTCCATACTTCATGTAACATTTTATTTCATCATATCCAATGTCATCCAGCAAACATCTATCTGTCTGAACTGTACGTGCATGTACATAATGATGCAGGAGCATCCTGGGTGTAAGGGAAATCTTGCATCACCCAAAAATATTTTATGATTTCTTTTCAATAAGAGTTATCTTTGTGCAGAGATGTTATTTATGGAAATTTACTATTTTTAGTAAGTTTTCTGTTTGAGCTCGAAACGTTCTATTTTCTTCCCTAGAGGTTCACTTTGATTATATCAGCCTGCTAGTAAAGTTTCATTGCAAGATCAAGTCTAGTTTTGAAGATATTGAAAAATTTTGGTATTGGCAGTAGGGTATAGAAACTTTAAACTCAGTTTTGAAGGCTTTAGAGGCTCCAAAAGGGGTTGTAACCTTCATCGATTGGAGCTTCACCAAAAGTATGGTGTAGACCACTTCACAACATTTTTGAAATAGGGTTATAATAGCCAATCGGGTCAACAGACGATGAGTTATGGTCTCCAAAAGTTGCGCTACCTAAATAACAAAAAATGAAATTCCTTCAAAATTTCTTTTGAGTTCCGAAAGTTGTTTGGGGCCTATTCTAATGTAATAAAAATGAATAATAATATCTTAGGGATGGTCGGCCTCGAAATTCAAGGTTAAAATTTATAGAACCTTCTTGGGCGGTTAAAATTGTCTATATAATGAAGGCCCGTAGTGTTATCTAGGGCAGTTTTTGGGAATGCATCTGGTGCCTTTGGCTTGCAGAATATTATAATGAAAATGCCCATGTGGATGTGCATTATATATATTTGAACATTGTAAATCCATTTCATTGGAGATAATAGAAAGCCCATTTCTTGTCCTTACAATTGGTTGCTCTCGATTTTGTTGTGTGTGTTTGTGTTAATAAGGGGAGTACCCTTGATCACATCATCATGACAATCAAATATATTTCCATTTGAATATGTAATTTTGTTTGGAAAACAACCTAATTCATTAGAACACTTGGCTTATTCATCAACCATTAGACATGTGTTCATGTTTTTTACACCAAGAGTGCAATCCATATTTTCTAACTCATTTGCACTCTCTGTTTTAATTCCAGAACCATGACCTACTTCTATGTGAGAAGCTTCAGCATGAGAATCGTCCCTTTCTTTATGAAGCATGAAAGTATCAACACAATTACATATTATAGCATTAGATAAATTTTTAGATCCCATACTATGTATGTCTAAAACTTCTATCACATATATTTCTTCTAAAGTAGCCCAATTTGAAACATCTTCCAATTCTTTTGATGATGATGATATAGCATACTCATATGATACACATGATTCCAGCTCAACCTTATGTATATTATCTTCATAATATAATTTAATATCCAGATCCGTTGAAAACACTTCCTCTTTCTCATACAATGGATTTGAGAACTCGTAAAAAATGCTTTTAAGCACACATTGGCAAGAGAACATGTAATCTTCTTCTATCATTCCATTATAAAATAGATTTGAAATTATCGGAAAATCGTTCTCAAAGGTACACTTGTCTTGCATCTACTGTCCATAATCTATATCATTAATAACTTTATCTTTATTAGCATAAACCTTATCATAACTTAAATTACTATCAGACCTATGTGGTGTAAATGACCCTATCTCTAATTTGAATTAATATCATGGGGATGTCATTGTACTCCTGTGAACATATTGTCAGCATAATTTGAAAATGTCCTCTCATTGTTAATAGGATCAAAATTATGTGCATCTTGATGATAAAAAACTTGGGGCTCAATTTGACCTGGACTAGTGAATAGTGTTTGATTGAGGACAGTAGGATGATATTCATATGCATTTCCGTTCTCAGCTAAGTATACATCAGGCAAATACTCATATGCATAATCTTGAGTATGTGTATGAGGTGTTGTTTTTTGAGGCATGTACATCTAATTCATATGTATTGTATCATATTTTGACTTATATTCATCATCATAGTAAGAATCATACAATGGGAAAGCGAGCTAGTAGTTATTTAAGACACCATTAATAACCTCTGGATTGTTTTACTTGCATAAAAGGCTCTCCTTTCTAGCTTAAGTCTCCTGGACATCCCATATTTTGACACCTTCTCAATGTTCATAGCAATTTCAAATGCTTCATACAGACTTTCTAGACTTTCACTCCTTAGCCTGTAACTCATTTCTTCATCAAAGGTGCCCAAGTAGATACACAAGCTAGTGCATCATTAGGCCTCACGTTTTCAGGGATTCTCTTTATTTCTTTTGTGAATCTGAGTTTGAAAATTGGCACCAACTCATCTTTTTTAATGCAAATGTCCATAAACTCTCTGATCACCAAATATTCAACAATTATTTCACTGAATTGATCTATGAACACTTATTTGAAGTCATGCCAAGAACTGATGGAGCACTGTTGTAAGTTTGAAAACCACTCTCTTGCATCATCCTTCAAGGATTGTACAAAGAGTCTCATAACTACGTCTTCATGATCAACTTCCTAGTCCTTCATCAAGTTATCTAACTATTGTAAATGCTTCTCAGCTGACTCATCCTTTAAACCACTGAATAATGGTATTTTATCTCTGATGTCGGGTGGGATATCATTTGGGTAACCAATGATGCCTCGGAATCCAAAACCTTATACCTCTCAATTCTAAAATTCTTTCTATTATGCAACTTGCATTGATCACATACCACAGTTGTATTTGGAAATGTGTCCAGATACATATATTGCTGATACATTTATTTCACAGCTGGATATATTGCAGCAGCTTATAGTTTTCAGAGCTACCACCTCCTTACGAGGAAAATATTGAATCATCTTCTGGGTTCATTAATCTAGCAAAGTCACCTTCAATAATCTTTGAACAAGCTGCAATGACTTCTAAGTTCGAAAAAAATTTGACTCTTCCCAATGAATTTATCAACTATCTCCCAAACAGAGTCACCAATTTGTTGGTTTCCCAAATTTGTAGGTTTGCTAAACCCTAAAAGTATGTCAAGCCTTGTGATCATGTTCAACAATGAATTATGGCTAACGAATAGGACTGATCAAAATGATCAAATTCCACTGTACTCTTGGCTATGTTAGACCAAGGCGGGTGCACCTTATAATGATTAAGCAAATTGAATGTTCTAACTACTTATCTCTAATCTCCACTTCCTTTTTTCAGAGTGACATGAATAGTCTAAAATAGAGCAATCTAACTTCTAATCCTACTTCTATCTCCTACTTGCATTAAATTAAAAATGAAAATACATATGAATGTGATTGTTTTAAATGATCAGTGTCTTCTATCCACTAGCAACAAAGTCAATATTTTGTTCTTCACTAGTTATATATCACTTCATTAGACAATTTTTAAATTTACACCTTGTGTAAATCTGTCAATTAATTGACTCCTAATATGTTCGATGAATTATCTTATTACCATGATTTATCCAAATGAATTTAATCTCTAGAGAACCAAGTAGACAAATCATACAAAGATGCTTAAGAATTCTTTGACCAATCTGAAATATGCTTGATATTCAAATCAATATAATCAGAAAGCCACAACATATAGGAATCTTCAAATAATCTTGACTACTTGAATCAATATAACAGGTAAAACCAAATTTGAAAACATTCAACTGTATTCGTTACACAATATCAAGAAGGAAGCAGATATTTTATAATAAAAAAAATTATGATATATTACAATTGATCCAACTCCCTCTCCCTCGGTCCTAATTTCCCTTTTATACAATTTAGGGAGCGCTTCAGACCGTTGTAAATTTTAATTACAAAATTTATTTATTTAATCTTTTACTTATATAACAGACATAAAATAATTATGTTCTTTATCAATGATCCTTGGGTCTTCAACATTTTATTTTCCTTGTTTGCACAACCTTATTTGGCACATGATGTATTTACTTTCCCATAGTTGATGAAGCAATACTCTATTTGTGAAAAATATTTTCGTCCAAATAATATTTCTTTTTATATTCTGCTTTTGTAGTAACTTAGGACACGTCTCACTTCCTCACATCACCATAGGTCTAAATCGAGTCCCACACATTTTGTTGCGAGGGTGCGACTGATTTTCACCTTAACAGCTTTTGTCTCGTGACTTGAAATTACTTTAATCCCTAACCGCTAAGGAGCTATTTAATCCATTGGCCCTCCACCCAAACATAACACGTGGCACGTTGTCGCACGTCCAATCTTTGAGAGCATACATACCTTGTGAGATTTGGCTCCGAAATTTGCTAAATGAGCCAACCACCCAACTACATATAATTTCGATGCTTTTTCAATAAACTCGTTCCTAATATGAGTCGTGCATATTAATCAAATCTTACCGTGGGAAATTAGAAATGGATATTTGGACTTATTTATAGTATATGAACATGATCCCCAATGACAATCAACAGAGAGCAAGATATACATCTTCGAAGTGAGCTACTCAAGAAAGTTTTGTAGGGGTGCCTATAGGTGTTGTAACTAAATTTTCACATTATGGGCATATCAATTTTTTTAAAAATTTGAGGTGCTAACAAGTATGATAATCTTGTATTGTTATTAGCTCATGCCTTAGCCTATTTTGATCATCTTCAGTCTTCAAACACCAATTGTTATAGCTTCATAATTACTGCTTATTAGACAAGGATATGACAGTTGCTTTGTAGGCAAGGAGGATAATGGTGATAGTTGTGGGATTTAGCTTATTAATTACCGGTTTCTTTTACCTAAAATTTTCTCAAGCTTCTTCAGCAAATCCAGTTTGTTAATAACTTGCAATCTGTGCATACCAAGAGGCCACATTTTTCTTCCAACCTATACACGCCCTTCCTATGCAATCTATTCCTCTACTCTCACATTGCTCTCCTCCTCGCATCCCCCCATTTCTCGCATCCCTCTCTTCCCTTCCTCTGCAATTTCTTCCTTCTCTCTTTTTCTTTTTATTTTCTGAAACTGAGCCCACATCCTTGTGTCACATGTGTCACATTTTTATCTCAATCTATACACATCCTTCCTATACAATTTACTCCTCTATTGCATGTATTGCTCTCCTCCTCACATCCCCCCATTTCTCACATCCCTCTCTTCCTCTTCCCTTCCTCTGCAATTTTTCCCACCCCAAGAAAAGGCTTGTCATGCCATATTGGATACCCCATTCCCTCTCCTGCACCATTCCTTTCATTAAATAAGTTTGTACTTTTTTAGAAAATGATTTGCCCCTTCATGTATAGTTCAATAAGGATGTGGTTGTTAGGGATGTAGCATCCTTCTCCCCTCGGGATAAGCAATCTAACTCATTAAAAGATTGTATTTGTTAATTTCTTCAAAAAAAATTGAGTAATTAATAAGGTTGATCGCTTTTGATTCCCCTTACCCTTGCCCCTTGAATGGTTATATTTTACCTAATTGGACCAATTACTAAAAATTATTATAATTTTTCTACGAGTGCATACTAAAAATTTACTCTTGAGTAGTTATTTTTCTTGATCCAAACCTCCATTTTTCAAATTTTCAGGTTGATTTTTTTAAGAAAGACTATGTTCCATGGTGTTTTGGGGACAGGGACGGTGGGAAAGCAGAAGACGTGTTTCGGGGATGTTTCCTAAAGAGCCAAAAATTTCGGGGATGTTTCCTAAAGAGCCAAAAATAGGGAACGGTAGTATACAAATTTTTTAAGTGTGTGCGTGCGCACGCGTGCGTATACGGTAGTATACAAATTTTTAAAGAATGGGTGTGTGTGTGTGTGTGTGTGCGCGCGCACGTCTGTATAAATTTTTCAAAATATATTGTGAGAGAGAGATGTCAATAATTGATAACACGACAATACACAAATAAATCACTGATTCACGAGTTACAACAGTAGTATAACAACATAAATGATAATAGCAGCAGTATGAGTTAGTATATCAAACATCAAAACCATGGTCTATCAATATATATATCCAAATCAAAATGTCTCAAACATGTATTCAGAAGTCTCAAACATCAAAATATAACAGCCTACAAGCACAATCTATGAAACTAAGCCTCATTCTAGCTATCAATATCCAAAAGTTCAGAATCGTCTGTCACTATCTCCCTCTGCCAGAAGTGGATCATCCAATATTAAAAAACTTAAATTAAATATTAGATTTATAATTTTTATATATTTTAATATTTATGATTTAATATATAAAATTTTAAACATATTTAATCACGAATTTCATTGCCAAATCTTTTCCCATGTCAAATTTAATTAGAATTTTTTATTTTATCGTCTGCAAACATGAATTCGGACCTTGTGGGGCCCCCACATTGTCGATTTGGCAAAAAGAATTTTTATTTTTTTTAAAAGTGTTTTTGTTTATTTTTCAATGCCAAAAATCATCTAAATATTTTCAGGTACTCTTTTGTTTCGAGGACATTTTGGGCATCCCCTAGGCGTTTCAAGGATGGCTAGTTGTCCCCAAATGTCAAGGGATGCTTCCTACAGTTTCCTATTACTTTTTGAAATCGAGTGCAGATAGGGGACATTTTCTTTTCATGCCACTGTCCCCGAAATGTTGTCGGGGACGGAAACCAGTCCCCTGGGGACAAGAAATGTGTTTTTGCAAAACATAGAAGAAAAGTTGATATTGTGAGAAGGATTCTCAATAGCCTTAAATATGTCGTGAATTTTTACTCATAACAAAGGGTAAAAGCAAATCCAACAAGTTATGGAAAGTACCAATAGTCTGATACCTTAACCTCCCACTACACACTCTGATTTATATACTACAATTAGTATATCAAAGTTCCTTTTTACATCACCTTAGGTTGACCTAAGACTAGCCCACCATTCTTACAAGGTTAAAGTTCATTTATGAAATTCAAGGCAACTACATCATACCAAAAGACCAACTAGTTATTCTTGATTAGCAATGCAAGGTCATATCCTTTAATCTAGTCATGTGAGTTTTGTAGGTCCACTGTTTAAACCTGGTTGCTTTGATACCTATGTAAAATCTGTCCTTTTACTACTACAATTTTCTTTTTCATTGAATGCTAATACTTAGCAGCCAAACCTGTGTGAAGCTACCAAGTGGATGTGCCCATCTCTATCCTCTACTTCGAGGGTCTAAATGCTCAAAAACCCATTGCCTACTACACCTGATCTCTTTGATAGACAGATTCCTCATGAATTTCTATGCCAACGAGGAGAATAATGGTGATAGCTGTGAGATTTAGCTTATTAATTACTTATTTCCTTTGCCTAGAAGTTTCTCAAGCTTCTTTAGCAAATCCATTTTGCTTATAACCTACAATCTGTGCAGTCCAAGAAGCCACATGTTTCTCCCAATTTATACACGTCCTTCCTATACAATTTATTCCTTTGCTGCTCATATTATTCTCCTCCTCACATCCCTCTCTTCCCTTCCTCTACAATTTCTTCCTTATCTTTCTTTTTATTTTTTTTCTGAAATTGAGCCCATTTCCCTAGGCCACATTTTGTCCCAATCTATACACATTCTACATCCCTCTCTTCCCTTCCTCAACGATTTCTTCCTTCTATTTCTTTTTATATTTTTCTGAAATCGAGCCCATTTCCCTAGGCCACATTTTCTCCCAATCTATACACATTCTTCCTACGCAATTTATTCCTCTATTGCTTGCAATATTCTCTTCCTCACATCCCCCCATTTCTCACACTCCTCCCCTCCCTTCCACTGCAATTTCTTTCTTTTCTTTCTTTTTGATTTTTTAAAAGCTGAGCCCACATCCCTAATAAAATGGAGGTCGTGGGTTGGTGTTTTCCTGTGCTTATTCTCCATACTGCCTGCCATTTTTCCCACCCCAAGAAAAGGCTTGTCATGCCATATTAATGCTGTGGATATCCTTTCATTAAATCGATTTGTGCCTTTTTAAAAACTTATTTGGCCTCACATTTACAGTCCAATATGGACATGGCTGGCAGGGATATGAGAACTTCTAGGTCTCTCTCTCTCTCTCTCTCTCTCTCTCTCATCACACCATTATACTCCACCTCTTCCTACCATTTCATATTTATGCCGATAGATATATAATCAAAAAAATAAATGAATTAACATATGTCTATCACAACTACCTCAAACAACTTCTAATGGTAAAAGAAAGCTGTAGGTTTTCTTGAGTTAATAAATTCAACTCAAATGGTTGGATTAAATTCTGCACATATATCTACAACTCAATCAACATAACCTCTCAATTTAAGTTGCCTACTCATAACCACCATCAAGCTTATAAATAGAAAATCAATATAGTTTCATTTCTTATTCTTACGAATGCATGAAGCATAGCACCCCTAGGAAAAAAATCTTAGGGTATAATTCATGCTTTGGAACAAAAATTGTAGTACTTTTTTTAATATATTTAATACTGAAAAGGTTAAAAGAATGTGTTCATTATTCATTTCAGAAACAAATCTCAATAAGATGTAAGATTAATAACATTTATGAAGATACAAGTTCACTAAAATAAAACATAAGGCAAGATGTATAAATTGCATGCATCAATGTGTTTTCCTATGTTAACATCCTCCGTGCTGATTTAAATAAATAGTCAATGATGTAATAATACAAAATATCCAAAAAGACACCAACAAGCTTCATGCCCAACTGATACATAAATAAAATTGTATCTACAAGCAGTGGAAATTTTTCATGAACTTCATGCCTATGAAAATACAACGTATATGTCCAAATTTGTATCCATCACATTTTTCACTGTACAGAACAATCCACAGATTTAGTCCATCAAAATGCATCTAATAGGTGCTCCCTCTGCACCAACTAATCTTAGTGGCAAGCAATTTAATGAATAAATCCCTGGATCAACACCATCTAGTTTCAAGCCTTCAACCACAATGATCTCCTGAAAAGATATTACAAAACATTCTCAAGTGAAACACAAATAAATGAAAATAACTGGATTGAATTCAATTAATACTTGTATGCATCTACAGCTATCCATACATCCTTCATCAAGGAGCATACCATCTTAAAATCACAATGAAATTTGAAATTTAAATAAATCAACTAAACAGAAAAAAATGACAACACAATCACTCTATGGAATATGGCCGCCTGCATTCTAGAGTGCATGTACCAAAGTTGCAGTTCAATAATTTGTGTGGGTGTGCATGCATCCCTATGCAAGTGTGCACATGGTTGATAAATTTTTAATTGGCTAAAACTCAAGCCCAAAAATTTTACTGACTTAACAAAATCTTGGAAAAAAGCAAAAATGACAATAAAAGTCAGATATTTAGGATTTTAACTGTTTCTTATTTCTTCTTTTGAGTGTGCTGAGTCTATCTACCTCACTTGCATGTTTTTCAGCAGACTGAACTCACAACCCATGGACAAGTTACTAACTCGCCTGAAAATTTTGCAAACAAGCACTCAACAAGTTTTACCTATGTGCATGTGTGTGAGTTTGGGTCTGTCTGGGTGTGCAGTTGTGGGTGTGCTCACATATGTTTGTGCATGTGTGTGTGTGCATGTGTGTGTGTGTGCATGTGTACATGCACATGGAGGCATGTGAGAGAGACACCCTTACATCTAAATATTTTATTGCAAAACCCCCTCTGATCCTTAAGAGGGTGCTATAGGACAACCTAAACACTACAATCATTTAACTTCGGCAAGATTGCTAGAAAGCAACCACATAACTATTATTATGAACATGGATCATCTTGGTGGTAGCCTTTTTATTACCTTTAGGCTACAGCTCTGTAATGTCCCCATTCTTGAACCAGTCATACTAAATCAATTAAATACTTTTGTGATCAAGGAGTGGCAATCCTTGAACACCAATAACTAAGAAACTACATTACCTAGAGAAGCATCCCCAAGATGTTTTCAGCTGTCCTGTCCCTGGGATAGGGGACGCCTAGGGGACTTTGACTTTGAGTTCTAGAGGCAATTTGACTTTGACTCCCAAAACAATACAAATTTGGCATAAGATTTCTGCTAATTCCTGTAATGCATAAGTGCATGCTTTATCCATGTTTTCATATGAATATTTTAAATTTCTTTACATATTTTAAGTTTCCCTATTATTATATAGCTGTCACTAAAATTGGCAATAAAAAATGCCATCCCAGAAACTCATCCACCTATCCCCTGCCATCCCCGTCCTGGAAACTTGGGGTAACCTTGCTAATAAAAGTTAGTAGGAATACTTAGAAGTAGCTGTTGCTTACATGTTAATAGAAAAATAAGATATGGGGAAACCATGAAGTCTTATAAATAAGACGGTTTCCTAGTTACATTAGGAGGAATAAGGGATTGGTTCCAAGTGATGATCACTTTCAAGAAGAATACTGAGTATATCTTCATCACCAAGCACTCTATGTTAATCAACCATGGAAAGGAATAGTCAGCGTGACAACTAGCCATCAAGAAAAGAAATAACAAAACAAAGATCATCAATGATCAAATGGCAAAGGATCCCCAGCATGGATGAAGGAAGTAATCATAACAGAGAATCATAGTACTATCGTCAATAGCAAGATCAATTGTAATCTGCATTATCAATGGTGATGAGAATTGGACCAAGGGATCAAAGAACACAAGCATCAATGGTCAACATTTGCAGAGATGAAGACATGCCAACAAGTACGCAATATCTAGATATGAATGAAGTCTTTAAGATACATCGATTGATGATCCAAAAGAAGGCTCTGGTCAAAGGAATGCATAGTTATCATGACAGTAATAGTGACTAATAAGAAACAGTGACTATATCACCAATGTATAAACGAAATATACAGATCAAATGGCATCCACATTGCTGTTAATACAGCTACTGTTATGATTGATCGAATTAGAGGGAAGAGGATAGAATCGGCATCATCCAAAGACCAAACATAATCAATTAAGACATCAATCATATTGTTCATAAGTCATCATCCATATCAATATAATCAGCCACGGAATGATAATCGATGTCTGAGAGTTTATTGTTATGTTTGATCCACAAAGGATTTACGATGGGTTGTTAACAACCAATACAGATCAAAGACAATATCCAATATCAGCAACTCTACTGGAGTGACCATAATGCGATCAGTATGAAGGAATAACAATTATGTTTAAGGAAGAAATCGACTAACTATCAACTAGTTAAAAGGAGAATATTATCATTGATATCTGAAGACAACTTGATCATTCGATAAGAGAATGCAACGCTAATAAAGAAAAGGTGCCATCATGAGAGGATGTGATCCTTGTAACAAAGAGAAGTAATACTAATCAATCTGGATTATTCAAAGAACTAATCGTTAGAAGGATCACATTAACACATACATATCAGTAACGATGAGGTGGTACGTTAAGAATAAGAGATTAATTAAATGACATGATGACACTATAATATATCATCGGTTAAGTCTAAGTACACAGCGATTAATAAAGAATGGATATGATTAGTAATGAAGTGGCACGATGACCAACAATTCAATTTATGAAAGGACTGAAGAGACCTGATGACATGATAACTATCGTTGATTAAGAAAAATTACACATTGGTTGTTGTTATGAAAAGATACCATCTCTTGAGAAGAGATACAAATCAAAGAAAATGCAGGACTTTCAAGATGTAACTATTCAGTGAGGATAGATACATAAGGAGATTGGAATCGATCATTCAACTCATCATTGGAAACTTATCTCTTCTATTCTATCCATATTTGGATCTGCTCGGTTGAGCATCTGTCTTTTGGCATTTAAAAGTTGCAAGAATAATATTGCCGATCAGAGACGGCACCAGTGATTGCAGGCATTAAGAGTGCATATCAGAAACAGCATCCATTGTTAAGTCGCAAGTATACAAGTCTAGATCCGAAATAGCAACATGTTGCTCAAAGCAATATTATTATATTTGTATAATTACATTGTCATATCAGACATAGCAAGCACATTCCTGCAAGTAATACTTATCGATTGCATATTTATATCATTTACATAAGAAATAGCATCATTGTACTATCACTGTAAGTGATAGGGAATATCATATCCATACCATATTACACATCAATATACTAGATATTGCTATTAGTCATATCATATCGCATATATATATATATATTGATTGTGATTGAATCTGAAATAGCAGTTGATATTTTGAATAATCTCCATGACTTAGTCCAAGTGTCAGTATTTGATAGAGTAAGTGTATTAAGTTGGAGTAATTCAATAATTGTCTCAATATTCCAAGATATGGAAAAAGGGAGGCATTACAAGCTCTGCAAAGCAATACTCCTAAATCCTATCACATCCCCCTAAGACACCCATTTTAAGTTGTAGATCAGTAAATTGATCAATTTGCCACTACCAAGGGTGAAAGATGATGCAAGTTTTGCAGTTAATTAGGGCACATCCAATAACAAGCTTCAAATTTAATGTTGATCGCATTCATCAACACCATGGGCCAATGCCAATATGAGCGTGTAAGTGATATTGTCTTCTAGCGCACCATAGCCTTTTGGGTTTAGCTAAGACCTCCTCAGAAAGTCATCTTAGATATAATATTTCTTGATACAAATTTTGATGACATCTTTGACAAGTAATTAATATCTCATTTACCGGTTTTAACATTGCTGTAATGTAAAAGCTTAATAAGCAATCATTGCTTGTTTTAAACTATTTATATATTTTTGCCCAAAGGTTAATTTGAACTATTTATATATAATTCAAAGTTACAAAACTTACCCACACTTGCCTAGACTTGGCGGGTCCCAAGGCGAGCCACTCTCAACGCCTCTAAGAGCCCAAAGACTACTATGGTGCTTTGGGTAAAAGTGAAAACTCAATTTTTTTTAAAAAAAATTATATTTGCCCTTACACCTAAAAACAACTTCATTTCATTTTCAAGTCATAGGTAAGAAAAAAAGAGAATTTCGGGCCAAAATTGGATTACATTGTAGGAATCAACAAGGAGATTGAGCAAAACTCGATGATTGAATCACATTTGAACAGGTTTGTAGCTACTTTTGGCACATCTAGAGAACTCTACAAAGGATTGGAAAGGCTCACTATTGATTTCAAGCAAGATTTAAGAGGTAAAATTGTTTTTAAAGGATTTTTTTTTAACAAGTTCATTTTTCTTTTACATTTATCTCTTTATTTTTCTATTTTGTTTTAGTGGACCAAAGAACAATCTATAGGTGTATTAATTTTGTTTTGAACAAACGCTAGGGGTTTTCATTAAAAAAAAAACTATTTTTATAATTGCAAACCCTAGATTTTTTTAATACTAGTTTAATTACAAAACATAAATGTTAATCTTTTTCTATTTATATGTTATTGCAGCATTCTTGAGATTTATAGATTGTCTTTATCACAATGTCTCAAAACCCTAGTTAGAAGGGACCCTTACTGGAAACATGCTATCATTACCCTTGGGCAAAAGAAAGAAGTAACTTGCTTTCATTGCAAAGCAAATTTTCATTGGAGAGGCATTAACAAATTAAAATACCATTTTGCACATATATTAGTCTAAGATGCTAATCCATGCCCACATTTGCCTCCTGAGATCATGCATGAAGTGCAAGTTCAATTAGAAACCTTTGAGTAGCAAAAACTAAAAATTAAAGAGAGGCAAAGAGAGGAGATGGAAAGCAGTGGTGGAACTAGAGTCTTCTTCCATTCCTCCATTTCATCCATCTTTGGTTGCTAGGAGTGCAAGTGCAAGTGCTAGTGCTAGTGAAATTGGCAGTGGTAGTGTTACCATTGGGCCCAGAGTTCATGGATCTACATTAGATTTATGTACTTGACCGCACACTACTCCAGGTTCCCAACCGTCACTTGAGAGCATGGATTGAGACAAAGATAAACATGATGCAACTCAATGTTCAATAGGAGACTTTTGGTTCTCTTGTACCATTCCATTCCATGCAGCCAAGTAATTCGTTTTTTGTTTGTTTTAAAATATATAGCTTGATTCTTTGTCTCCTAATTTTTTTAGAGGTATGTTAAATTCAAATTTAAACTCTTCATTTTCGAATATTTATTTTATTTAATTTATTTGTGATGTGTTAGGTCTCCTTGTTTGCAAAACATTGTTGATGTCATTACTATTTCCGAGTTGGGGTTCAAAGTCCCTAATGCTAACGAGATAAAGGGCCTCATTTTGTCACAAAAGGTGGCAAATGTGAAAGCCACAATAGAGGAGCACCAATAGATATGAAGGAAGGATTGCATTGTGTTCTTGTTTCTTCCTTGGGTGATTTTACTTCCTAAAATGCATTGATTTAGTGATTAATATTTTTAATTTATGCTCTACTAAATCATTGACTTTGTTTCTTTCTCATGTGGCATAATATTCATCAAATCTATTGATGCTTTGAGAAATACCAAAAATAAGGCACATCAATTGATGACCTAAAGGGGCTCTATAACGAATGGTTCATACAGCACAACACTTGTTGAAGGTTTTGCAAATGGGGTAGCAAGATAAGTGGGCTTAACCTTGGAGGAAACTCCACAATTAAGCGTGCTTGACTTGCAATAGTATTGGGATGGGCGACTTTCTAGGAAGGCCTTGTGCTTCACCTCTGTGAGCATCAGCTAGATGCAATGGGTGCTAAGTGTTCCATTCATTCTCATGAGGGATGGGTTCTTGTAAACCACTACTCATGAAACATGGGTCAATGAGTTTCACTCGAAAACTACACAATTGAATCCTTATAGCAATATCACCATCTGACTTGCTATGGAAAATACCTCCTACTTATCAACACCAAAAATGTTGAATTTCTTTGTAAAGCTTTAGAGGGAGTCTTGACTAAGGTGGGTGAGGAGAATGTGGTGCAAGCAGCTACAGATAATGCAGCATATTATGTTGTTGCAAGTAGACTATTCATGGATAGGCACCCATCATTGTTTTGGACTCCATGTGTCACTCGTTGCCTTGACCTCATATTGGAGATCTTGGCAAGATTCCATGGATCAAAGCATGTGTGAAGATGGCAAAAAGAATGTTTGTACATTTATATACAACCACACATGGCTCCTCAACCTATTGATGCATTCACAAGATAGGAGTTAGCTCTTACAAGAATAACCCAATTCACAACCAATTTCATAACATTACAATCCTTGCTTCATGCAAAGGGACCTTTGAAGTGCATGCTAGTTAGCGAGAAGTGGACTTCCTCATTGTATGCTAAGACTAATGCCGAGGTTGATGTTCCATGTTGAATTTTTGAAGAACGAGGCTTCTAGGAACCAACTACAGAGATTGTATGGGTAATTTCAATTCTAAATTATATTTTTCATTTATTTGCTTATGTTTGTCCACGATGTTTAACAATAATTGCAATTCAAAGAGCCTTTAGTGGTTCTCCTACAAGTTATTGATGGGAAGAAGCCCACAATGGTCTACTTATATGAGGGCACGGATAGGGCCAGGGAGGCCATTACATCCACTTATGCAAGAGTTGAAGTCAAAATCGCTCCATTTAGGAAATCATTGATAGACGATGGCATCAGTAATTTCACAAGCCCTTGTGCACAATTGCTTATTTCCTCAATCCAACATTCCAATTCCAACTTGATTTCAAGGCAGATGAGGATCTAAGTGGGCTCTAAACAATCATAGAGTAGATGATGCCTGATTGAGATCTTTACAAGTAGTCGCCGAGATTGAGATCTTTACACTTGTAGAGTGTTTGCCTAAAATAAATGCAAGGCAAGTCGCTTGACTTTGCAGCTAGGTAAAAATCTATTAAGGGCATAATTTAAGTTTAAAAATTTAAATATTTTCCTTTGTTAATATTATTATTAAATATTGAAACTTAAAGTTGGATAACATAATTGATTTTATATTTTTCTCATCTTAGATGCATGATGGGAAAGATTTGGTGCCAAGAATACCAAATCTTTAGAGGATTGAAAGTCAAGTATTGACCAACCATACAGTGCTTCAAATTGTGAGTTCAATAGGAGTATGTTTGAGCACATACACTCCAAGAAGCACTATAGACTGTTAGTGCAGAGGTTGAATGATCTAGTCTATGTTTATTAGAACCTTCACCTTCGCCAAAGATAGATTTGGGCATTGATTTATCCACCGTCACACTAGAGGAGGTTGATCCACAATTTGATTGGATCACTAAGGCTAAGGATCCTATCTTTAGTGATGAGAAACTCAATTGGGTTTGACCAGGTGGATAGAGAGGCAAAGGTAGTAGCCATGGCACAAGAAGATAGAGAATGAGTAGACACCTTGAATGTTGGTGTGGGTATCACTGAGACAAAGGTGGATATCATGGTTGCAAATCCAAGACCTATCTTAGACGCCCACATAGGAGGGCAGAGTTATGCATGCTCCTCTAAGTCCTAGATTTCTAGCTTTTGTTTTTTATATTTGTTTGGAACTTTTGATGCCTCAGATTTCATATTCCATGAGTTTTGTACACATTTGACAACATTTATATATCTAAATGTGTTATTTCCTTCAGCTAAAATTTGCATTTATACTTACGTGATTGGTGTATACTCATGTATGTGATCAAAGTAGCTCCTATTTGATGATGGCATTGTGTCTTTAAGGTTTATTTATTAAATGGTGAATGAAACAAGTTTTAGATCCTAAAAATCTTTGAATTTCTTTAGTTTTTCAATTTGACAAGTTTGTGTTGAGTCCAAACCCATATTCAGCTTGCCGAGTCCAAGGGAAGTCCGAGTCTTGTAACACTGATATAAATAAATAAGCCCAAGCTCTAATAGGGGCATACCATTATCATATCTAAAGTATTTTGATAAATGACATGTTATTTGATGGAGCTTTCATTTTTGAATTCCTTTTGAAGTTGATTTTTTTGTTTCTTGCTTTCCAAATATTTTCCAACGCCCACACCTAAGTTAATTTTCATCTCACCATACAAATAGATAAATCCTTTGTTTGGATCAAGGGCTAAACACCCATAAATGAAATGTTAATAATTAAAAGGTCTCAACAACAGTCAAGGAATCTTACGGCTAACTATTACTGCAAAAGCATGGGCAGCACTTACTAAATTTAACCTGGCATAACACAGGTATGGTGGGAGCCCAACTCTGTCTAGTAACACCAATTCATATAAAGGAATTCACAGGGGAAGATGAAAAACAAGGAACTCATCAAGCATGCAGCTAGTTTGGCTATTCCCCCCACAATACTCCATTTTGGCATCCAGGTGAGTTGCAGACCAGCCAATGAAGTGGGCAAACATAGCATAAGGAGAAGGGCAAGGGAAATGAAAAAGAAACGTAAAGTGCAGAAGAGAATATGGAAGCAATGAAGGTAGAATGAATTATATATGCACTACTACGAATACGGTCAAAATATTTTTTCAGGATTCATTCTTTCATTATATCTATTAAGTTAGATTGTAAGCAGTTGCCATCCAAAATGATAACAATGTAGGTAGTTAGTATGCTGCTATGTTAAACCATAGCTTAATTTTAGCTTCTCTTCCTTTAGTCATGCCATTAGGTTGAAGCCATTCTAATACATGTCCTACCTTAAGAGGACATGACAACCATATTTCTCTTAACCATATGCAAATATTATATTACATACCAAACGTATAGTTATATCTAAATTGATGCCTCTTGCAGTCGCAAGTGCCTCCTTCGCCCTCTTTAATGCAGTCTTGTATCTCCTCCAAATTCAGCCTCTTTGCTTGAGCAGCATCCTATGCTGTCTTTGGATGTTTCACTGACTTGCCCTTATTGCATGCCTCCCTCCTTGACAACTTTGCCCACTTCTAAATCATAGAAGGGTCTGCAGCTGGCAGTTACTTCAGTGTCAGGCTCAGCATGCTTAGATTATGGTTTTGCATAGGAAATTTTTATCTGGGAGGCAAACTTCCACTTAGATATTTCTAATGTCTCATCTGATAAGAAAATTTAAGAAAATTTAGAAAGTTGAGTGTTGGTTAATTTCTAGTTTTGCTGGCTTGTTTGTTCGGCAGGTTGGATTGTACCTGTTGCTTATACATGTGCTCTAAGTTGCCGATTCGGGTACTAGTTCAAGTACACAGGTATGTCAAAAAAAAAAAATCCTTGGGTTCGGGTTCTGGTTCTTCCGTGTGTGTGTGTGCGTGCGTGTGTGTCTATATATATGTGTGTGTGTGTGTGTGTGTGTGTGTGTTAAAACATCAAAGCTATAAATATAAAACTAACCATACGATGATACAATTAGCACCTACTCAACAAAACATATGTCTATGGAGTTACCAATGTTAGAACTTGGAGCATCAAACTAGAGCTTATCTAAAGCTATAGATATTGAAGAGTAACAAAAGACAGTCCATCACACGAATGTGGACAGCCAAAAGCTTATTATAGACAAGATGAATAAAAATTTCAGAGATTTGCGCTTTTCTACTTTATTCCATCCTTCCCCTGGCCGACACAAATTGCACTTTAAATTCCAAGAATACACCGTTTATTCAGTATTTCCAATCATTTGAAAGAATGTGTCTCGACATACAAACAGCAGACTCCCAATGTCTCTGGGAGTAGAAATGGCAAATTGGATAAAACAAACTTTCCAAAACGCTACAGAATGAAAGCAAGAAGTCCTCCAATCAATCCTCAAATAAATCATAGGTGAATGCTTAGATAATTATCATTATGGTCTGGAAGAAATATATACGAAGTAGACAATAACTGTGAATGCAGTGATAGCTGTCAACAACGATAACTGACAATGCAGTTATAGTAACAGCCAACAGCACGGACTGATTTTAATTTGCTTATGCGCATCCATATTCCCCCTTATTACAATGATCCTAAAAACATTGAATTCATCTTGCCCTAGGGACCCCCCTTAAGGCTTACATAACAAAACATGTTGATTACATAATATAAATACATATCATTGAGAAAATCTTCTTTGAAGAACAAACTCTAAATCAAGTGGAACTCCATCAAGCTGCCTCTCCAACCATCGTAAAGGTGGAGCCCTGAGCTGAATCCTTGAGCTCTCAGTCCCGAACTCTCAAATCACAGACCTTAAATTATTCTCGACAACAATCCATATTGAGCTCCTCACACACGCGACTACACCATGCTGTCTCTGACCCTTGTAAAGGGGACAATACTTGATCACAGACTCGTGCTCTCTTGACAGCCATCCATACTCGAGCTCTTCACCAAACCCCAACTTGTCTCAAAAACATAACCTTCACAACATATGTATTCTACAAATCCGTCAGCATCAACAAAGAAGACTAAGCAAGAAAGGCAAAAGCCAAAAATGCTTCTCATGCAAAAGCGTCATCTCAAAGAGAGAAGCTAACTTGAGATGATGGAAATTCCTCCATCCTCCAATGCCGCCAGGCTCCAAATGAATTCACGAGATAATCAACCAAGACCATCCCCTATTTTTCCATTGTTCAAAGCTTTCACCTTTGAAGGCCACACGATTTGATCAACAAATCCACGATCAATAGCTTCTTGAGTTTTAAACATTTTATAACATCCAAATGGTTGCCCTTTCTTTAATGTCCTCAGAATTAACTGACATGCAACATCTTCAGCTACATCATCATGAAATTTAAATATTTGTTGAGCATCAACCAAACTAATCAATACATAAGAAAGGGTCCATGACAAACCATATTTCTCTATATTTTGACCATAGAAAAAAGAAGATATTTTGAAATTCACATTTTTCAATTTGTCCACTTTTGAATTCAAATCAAGTTCTTCCAATGTCTCTTCAATGATATCCATCATATATTCATGTTTTAGGGCTTCAATTCTCTTACTTAGATTAAGAAACATCTTCTCCAGCTCTGATTGTGTGTGGGGCAACATGTCTATGAGAAGACTGTCAACAAATACATAAGATGGAAACCCACTCCCTATTATTTGTCCATAAGTTGCCATATCGTGTTGCAGGGCTGCCAACTACACACATGCTAGAGCAACACTCTTTGTAATGTCCCTAAGATGATCTTGCACAAATTATCCACAATCCTATCTGTTGGTACTAACTCTGATATCTGATCTTCGTTTACTTGCAAGTTTCAAGCAATATGAAATTGAATCAGAACAGGATAATTGGTATCGTATTGCCTATTGGATATATTGTTTCTTGTGTACTCCATATTCATTAAGAGATGTCAGAGAATATGATTTGTTGCCCACTGTCTAGGTTGCAGAACTTTTGATGGCTTTGAATTGTTTCACAGAGTATTAAACAATGCTTCCTAATAGAACATGTGTTTGCACAAATCTAATGCTCTCAGAATACAACGAGAATCAGTCCCCTTATAGTAAACTCAGAGTCAAATCATACACATACCAAACATTCTTTAGGCTTGCCAAAAGTTAGCTCACCCAATCCTTCAATAATATCAAATGTTATTGGGCTTCTGACATGAAGGAACATCTATATAACCCAAAGCTTGAAGTGTTGTTAATGATCAATTGTGAAGACTCTCATGTGTTTGCTTGTTAACCCTAAAAACTGGGGAGCTTGTTAACCCTAAAAACTGGGGAGCTATTTCATAATTCGTCCAACCCGGTGTAGTCTTCAGCCACTAACAAGGACTGGTACGATGCCAAAAATGTAAGTGAGGATCTTCTTCAGTTATCACCTGTGTGCATCCCTTTCATCAAGTAACAGGGGTCCATGTATGCACGGATAGAAAATTTCAAACGTTATGAGTAGTCACCGTCGCATTTCTATGATTGGAGAATGTGTGATTACTTATTGTTGTGTAATCTCCCGGTCCATTGTCGTTACAGTTCTATGTCCGTAATTCCTGATTGTAGTTGTAGTCTCTATTCGTATGATGTAAAATGCTGACTAGATTGATATGGCCGGGCCTCTTCCCCTGGTCGGACTTAATATCTATGCTGACTAGATATAGTATTCCTGCTGTGTGTCCCATTAGGTTCACGGTTGCCAACATTTATATTCCCGCATGGGTATGGAGGGCACAACCCTCAGACTTGGTCATGACTTTTCATAGTCGTTGTTCATCGTTCACCAAGTATTATAAATTATATATATTTATTGCATTTATATTGGTATGTATATATGTATATATAAATGATGATTATATCAACATATATATATATAATGATAATATAGATAATAGTTAAATATTATTATATTATAATAATATATAAGATATATATTTATAATATAAACGATAATAGATTTAAATATTATTATATAAATATTATAATTATTTGTTTATTTATAATTTAATATTATTTTTTATTTCTTTATATAATATTATTATTTATTTATTTATTTTTATTATATTCTTTAATATATAATACTATATTGATTAATATATTATTTTAATATTATAGTTAATTTAATAATATATCATAATTAACTATTCATTTATTAATCCATTAATATAATTATTGTTAATTTTAATACTTTAATTTTATTATCATTATTTATTAATAATATTTTATTATTTAACTATATTTAAAATTCTATTTGGAACAGGGATATGACACTCTTTCACAGTATCCGGCCACTTCCACAATTGTTGACCAGCAGAGAGTCTTTTCTGCACTATCCAGCAGAGACTCTTTCATGCCTCTCATTCACCTTTTATTGTCTTGGCATGTTTCGATCATCTTCATCTCTCTCTCTCTCTCTTTTCTTATTCATCATAAGTCCAATTTCAAATTTGGCATTGAAAATACTCAATGAAGATCAGAATATAAATGCCTTCTCCATTTTCCGAATGCAGATGTTAGTACTACATCCGACAGATATCTCACACAACACCACTTCTCATGGAATATAAAATGCAAGAAATTAATTTTGAACGAATGTGCCAACGGTCAAACAATTGTACATGTCATCAATCACACACAATCTGCATTTCTGATTTACTAAAGCAAAATAAACCGAAGACAAACTGCAAAAAATTTACCAGGTTCGCTAACAAGAATATACCCTCATCTTTAGCAAGCAGATACTGTAGTGCATTAAGGAATCAAGGATCTCTTCAATGAAATTTAATAATTTGTTCACGTGACCTTTCCAAGATAGAGATGGAGTAAATGCTAATTGCAAATTCCATCTGCAGATTGCCTTATATATGCTGCTAATATTGTATGCACACTCCGCAAGCCTACGCCATGTCTTGTCACCTTAACACATTCAGCATAAGTCACAACAACACCTGATAAATCTTCATGACTGCGAGTTTGTCGGTTAAGCAATCTATCTACATTGCGGATAGAATCTATGCAGGGAAACTCAGGCAGCAATCCTTACGCATTGTCTTCAAAAAAAAGTGATTGCAGTCACATTATATTGTCCAGCAACACATTTAAATCACCCGTTTGGATTTGTACAGATCTTGCAATCGTTGCTCTCCACGAGGTAACATATCTTTGATATGTTTAATTACTATAGTAGTTATAATAACTACCGTTCCATACAAAATCCATTTGGCGAACATTCTGCAATCATTTCATTTCAATCCTTGCGAAGGCTTCATTGTGCAGTCCTCCCAACTTTCAACATCACCATAACTGTCTCTCACAAACCATTCCAGCTCTGATACCAAATACTAAATCATAGGTGAATGCTTAGATAAATTATAATTATCATTATGGTCTGGAAGAAATATATACAAAGCAGACGATAACTGTGAATGCAGTGATAACTGTCAACAACGATAACTGACAATGCAGATATGGTAACAGCCAACAGAACAGCCTGATTGTAATATGCGCATCTCCCACTCCTCTTTGGCAAGACCCACAGCTCGACTTCTCCTCCAGGCCGCACCCAGGTCGAACCCGGAGGCAAAACGAACCTGCACTGGGACCAGAACTGCTCCCAGCACAGAACTCGGCATTCCCCAGGGGAACCCAGTAACTTAGCATGTGCCTGATCTTAGCCATCTTGTTCGCCCTTAAAGTTTGCATTTATCAGTTTTTGGAAAAGGGCCTCAATAGAATCTTCACATAACCTATCAGAAAAACAACTATGCTTGGCAAAATGGTTAGATAAAGGTAGCAGAAATCACAAATGAAACATAAGTGCTCATATTAATGCATCCTTGTTGCTCTTGCTGTTCTGTTCTGATCATTGTGTGAACAAGACTAGGAAAAAAACTGTGAATAAATAATAAAAACTATTAAAAGGCATATAAAACAAAGGTAATTAAAAAACACAGGATACAACAGGGAAAGGGTAGAAAGAACTCACTTTTTCGCATTTTTGAATGCTTTCTCTACCTTATTTAAATTCTGTGCTCTTTTCAGTTGTAAATCACAGCAAATAAAAATATGCATACACTCTGGCTATACCATGTTTCTTTGTAAGTCTTGTCTGTAAAGGTCGAAGTTCTAAAATAGTATGTATAGTACCCAAGTGGGAGAAATAAATGACCATCGGGCTGTGCTCATCTATGGACAGATTTATCGATGATCATTCCCCATACCAAGCCTCCATATTTCTTTACTTAGTCCTGAACTTGATTCATCATCCTTGTTTCTATTTTCCCATCATATGCAGATAACAAAGAAGAGGCAGAGGCATGTATTTGTGTGTATGACATAGGCTCAATAATTTTTACATAGATTGACAGCAAGAAAGACTGTCACTGACATTTCAGTTTTTGGCAATCACTCGTACATTGTTTATGTGATGGTAATGCCACCTTTAAAATCCTCGTCAAATTTTTCAATCAAAAAATAGCATAATGGGACATGAACAGGCAGGAGGGGCAGCAAAGAGTTGTTTTCAGATTTATTTAAATTTTACCTTTATTTTAAAATGACCTAAGGAGACATCTATATTCAGAAACGGACGTATGAAAAGGGAATCTGCAAGTATAATCATTTTAGCCAAGCAACAGAAGATTCAAATCCAATGATATAATTTTCCAACTATGAAGCTACACCTCTTACCTTGCTTTTAAGAAGTACCAAATGTGATGGAATCAGATCGTCATATGCTGCAACTGACAGGTAGTCAATTCCTACAATTCAAATAAACAACATAAATGAGAAGCACAGAAATCAGTATAATCTACAAATTAACATATTGAGAAACTCAATGTTTTGAAAACAAATAGATCTATAAAAATGTGTACTGTTCAAGTCAATTTCTATAAATCCTAAGGACATGCTCAAGTAGAAGTATAGAAGAAGCATCATCAAATTCCATGAAATTTTAAAAATGTCCTAGATAGCATTTTATGTTACAGAGTAGATATGATTCATTTCAGCACCAGGGGCCTTTGTCATGCCTGCAGTCCAAGTCATAAGATGACACATATAACTATTTTTAAAAAACACATTGCTGCTTGAGGATTAGAAGAGGCTTTAGAGGAAGTACTTGTCTTCCATCTAGGATTGCCATACCTAGCCCCCTCAACCCTACACATTTTCCCATGAGAAGTCTCAAATCATATTACAGATCTTCCCTAAAGATGGACGATGATGGTTTTGATCCTTAGGAGAGTTAATGAAGAATTAACAATGTGGGTTGACATGGTTAGATTTACAAAAATATCAAAAATATAAGTCAACAGACAAGTGCCAGAGACCCAGTCCCTTCGTCTAACACAAGGAAACAAATGATAGTTTTAGCATAGATCATGCAAACCTACTCAAGAACTAGGGAGGAAGACTAGTTAGTGTGATGGTGTTCCTCTATGTATATTGCTACCAGAGCACTGGATCCATCAATGTCATTCCAGATGGAGCAGATAGGCTTCATTTCAGCATCGAGGAACTCCCCCTTGTCAGCAACATAGATGCACATCACTGTTTTTTCCATTGCCACCAGCAATTCATTGACCTTAATTATTGTTGTCGGGATATTTGAATGTACCGGTTATTATGTTAGTAAAGTACTATGTTACTCTCGGTCGTTTGTGACCGAGAGGTTAGACAGTTACGTCACGACGTTTCGGTCGTGGCCCTTCGGGTAGTTTATATACCCTCTCGGAGGATGGACACGGGGATATTATTGTATTATCTTATGATGTAAATGTACTTGCCAGTCTGGAATGATTAATGAAAGTATTTATTATTCTCTGATATATTCTGTGTTTATTATATTTCCTGTACTATGTCTGTGCAATACTAAGTTTACCCCAGCGGGTAAACAATTATTAGGAGAGGCTGTAGGAGGAATACTTGGATTCCTTCCAAGATTATCGTAAAGTCTAATCACCTTCCCTGAAGATGCATAATGATGTTTTCATCTCTTCTACTTCAAGCCAAACTGCAGACATGAGCTTTTGTTGGTCTTTTTTCATGGTCCCCTGCTAGATCTTCATCCATTTCATGTTTCTTTGAGTCGTCCTTCACTCACATAGTTATTTATACTCATACTACATCTTATGGCTGGAAGGTCTAATCATGTTAATTTTCTCCTAAGGCATTTTATCCTAGTACTTATCTTTTATAACTAGTTGTACTTACTAGATTCCCTAGACCTATTTTGATTAGTTGTGGACACTTGCATGATTTCCTTCTTTATTTTCATTTTTATTTGCATAGAAGCAACCACCTTTAGTAAAGGTCAGAAGAATAATGAAGATTTTAGAATACAAGCTAACTTAGCTAGATTACCATGACAAAACTTGTGGCTATTATTAAAAGATGTATCAAGATTCAAAATAGCTACCTAAGGCAGTGCGAAATAGAATTTAGACCTAAAATGACAGATAAAGCTGATTGTCATGCAGTGTCAATCAAATTTTTCATTTAATTGTCTGTATTCCTGTAATTTCTGTTTTGCTAACATTAACATGGTACCTGAGAAATTCTAGTACCAAGTTCATAATCAATCATCCTGCTGATGATTATGCTTTTATGATGGGGAATAGATTGTTCACGTGTGAACTATAAAGGTATTTTCTGTTACTAAGGTAAAAGCATCTGGGTATGTTCATACATTTTGTTTTGATGGTTAAATGAAGATCACAAATGCAAATTGAGGGGTGCTTTCCTGACTGCATAGCAGAAGAAAGTGAACAGCGAATTCAAAGGTTTTAAAGGTTCTATGGTAGCCAAGTAAATGCCATAGAACCAAGGAGAATCAGGTGTGCCCCCAAGGGCCACAAAGAACCAAAAACGTAGACAAACAAAGAGTTTGTAAGAATCTCAGTCACTTGGAAGACAATAAATTTCAAAAACAATGCCAAGAATAATCAATGCCCACCATATGAATGAAAGCAAGCAAAGGATTTGTCAGTGTGTGGCAGCAGACGGTACAAAAGTATTTATTTTCATCTTCTTTGATTGGACATGATTGTACAGTGCAAAAACAGATCAGAAAGGACCACAACAAATACATGAGCATCCTCCATTGAATGTACATTCCTTAAGGACTAAGTGGCTTATATGCATGGTTGTTATATGGCTCAAAGGAGTTGCAACTATTAATGTATGCTGAAAGTTTCTAGAAAGGCATGCAAAGGGGCACAGTGTAAAAAACAGAGCAATTAAATGAGGAGTGGAAATACACCTTGCGGAAAACCACAAGCAACAGCAACCGTGATCGCGGCTGCAGAAGAAAAGTTGATCGAGGGAGTAAAAAAGACAAAAAAAACTCCATATTTCACCGACCTTGAACTTCCATTCAGAAAGGTCAAATTATGTTATTTGTTGATAACTTGATATACGTACAAAACTAGTTAAAACTTATGACTTGTCAAATGAATCATAATCAAACCATGTACAATCTCTAACCTTGAATCTTCTTTCAAAATGTGGAATACCCTGAGATGCCTTTAGAAAGGCATTTACCAATAGTTCGTCTCTAGTAAGACATTTTGCAGTAGAGATAACCTCCAAGCCAACCAACCAACAAACAGAGATAGTCAACCAAAATATGAGAAGACATGCTACGATCATGTATTGCAACCAAACAAACACTTTGTGAAAGGAAATTACTTAGTAGTGTCTTCCTATAATAACAGTGAACACTTGGTTACAACCATGAACCCTTACAATGTAATGAATGGATTCAAAGTTTAAATCTCTCACACCAATTACTCTAAAGCTCCAGCCTGAGAAGGCAATTTTAAAGTATCACGTCAATTAGATGAGATGTACAAAGTTCTAAGCATCACATCAAATCTTAGAAGAGATGTACAAAAATTGAAAATATCACTTAGATGAGATGCACAAACAAAAAAAAATGTGCAACGTTTTTTCATGACATTTCCACAGCAATTCCAGGCTTTGAAGTCCGTCTTGTCCTTCCAGACCATTACTGACTGCCTCATAGTCACTCAGCACTATTTTCCTTTCTGCCAGTGACAGTTCAGGGTAAGAGTAAGAAGTATCTTGTCTGTTGTTGGTTAAGTTGATGGATTCACAATGGAAGAGGCTTCTGTTGATTCAGTTTATGTCAATGGCACCTCTTTCATGGACAATTGCACCAACTGTAGTTATCCATGGAGGAGGGGTACAGCCCCCAATTGCCTTAGTGGAGTTTACAAATGTAGAAATGCATATTATTTAAAAGGTATTCCCTTACTATTGTTTATAAGGAATATTTCATGAATTTGGCATATCATTTCATATAAGAAAGTATAAGAAAATTATATTAGAACTATCAAATGACCAGGTACATTTGACTTAAAAGTACAAGTAACTATACTTTATGCCTTGCCATTAGAGAAGAAGAGGATATTTTAGCAAATAATATTTAAATTGATTGGGCAATATTAAACATAGTCAATTGCAAGTTTATCAAATTAAATATTTAAAATGTTAAACTTATTTGATATTTCCGATATTTTTATTTTTACAAGTTGACTAGAAATATTGAGAATAAATTTTAAGTTTGTGAAAGCTAACGCCCCCATATTTCAGGACCATTGGATAAAATTTGATTTAACAACGGTGCTCCTTTTTCAGCATATGCATGATATGTGGTATTTGTTAGAAATATATGTTTGATTGTTATCGTATGGTTGTCATTGACGTCAAACACTGTGGTCCGGAGGATTTTGCTGATGACATGTTCAGGTATATCTAGTGGTCCGGATATGTCCGGAAGAAGTAAGGTTGCATGCTAGACATGATAGTACTACAAAACAGTGGAAGACAGGTATGTATTCTGGAGATAATGTGAGAATGAGTTTGTCAGTGCTTTAGTGTTATATTCTTAGGTCCAGAAGTCAATGGTTCAGTTACAGAGATATACAGTTGAAGATGGCAGTTGTTCCATTGTGTTTTTTTGGAAGGTTTCCGCTCCGGAAATTAAGGTTGAAGATGTGGAGATGTGCTTTGTATTGTAAACAGGCATTGGTCTTGGTTGTGGTGTTTCCTGGTGATCCGGAAACAGTGTTACCAAGTGATGCAGTCATGATCAATTTGTGTTCTGGTACGGAAATGTGTTGTGATGGCTTCTAACACGGAGTTTGGATCTCACCATAGCGTGTGGAGGTCTGGAGACAGCTGACAAGTGATGTGGTTCTTTGGACAGTGTGATACTACATGTTTGAGATAGATATGTAAGATGTTCTGGTAATTGTGGATCTGGTATTGAGCTGTGTAATGTGTTCATGGTCCCTCTCTCTCCTGGAGTCGATCATGTTTCATGTTTTTGGTTCAAATGTTGTATTTAATGTTTATCTCTTATCCGGATGGGTTCATGTTATGTGTGACCCATGTTTTGGTATGGATGTTGTTGGCATGGGATCATATTGTAAATTGCTTTGGCATGACCGACTTGTAATTTTCTTTTGGCATGGACGACCTTGTTGTAATTCCAATGAACTATCTTGTATATAAGTACAGTGTGTGCTTTGGCAAAAGGCAAGTGTGTTGTGAGTGCAAAAGTGAAGATCTATGAGCAGAGTTCCAAAAGAGCAGAGTTCAGTTTATGAAACTGCTATCTTGTGACTGCGACAGAGAAGTAAAGGCAGTGACAATGTGTTGCTGAGGTTAACAGAGTTGTGCTGGACAACTGCATTATCAGGAGAATTTATCTTTATCTATTGTGGAGAGTTGGATGTATCTTGTCCCTAGGACAGTGAATCTTGGGTGCACAAGTTCTTTTTTGTATCTTGCTACTTTGGCAGTGAGCCTCTATTTGCAAGTCCAGAGCAGTGAACTCCTATCTATATTCAGTGCTATATTGGTAGTGAGCCTCTATTCGCAAGTCCAGAATAGTGAGCTCCTACCATCTTTGTAATCAAATTATATATTCAATGATTTATCTATATGAGCAACCGCTCACCGTGGTTTTTCCCAATTTGGGTTTTCCCGCATAAAAATCTTGGTGTTGATTCGTTGTTGTTTTAGTTCATTATTTGCTTAATAAGGCATGTGGTGGATAACACTGGTGATTGATTACTTAAGTAAGATTTTTTGTTGATGCTGATCACCCCCTCCCCCCCCTCTCAGCATCCGGTGTGTTCAACGGTATTCTGATATTAATTCCTAATTTTGGGCTGCTAATATGCATATATTTATGACTTATTTTTCTGTACAGGCATACTTGGCCGCAAAAATAATTGCAATACCAGCATACCATAACCATAATTATGCCTGATTTGAATTCAGCAATTTAAAAAAATAATGAGAATGAGAAAGAAACAAGAAAAATAACAAATGATGTTATATGAGGAAAAAACTATGGTTCAGGAAGAACCTCGTTAATGAAAACGATAAATTTCTTGTTCAAGCACATGTAACAAAGTATTAGAATATTATTATATTTGTTTATTACTTTAATGGTCATCTTATCTAAATAATATGTAAATTAGATAGAGAAGATCAATTACTCGATATTCTATAGTTTCTTTTAGAAAATTTCTATTCTCTATCTCTTGTAAATTCTTTATATTGATCAATTGTTAATATAACACATTCATTATTTTGCCATAATATGGTATCAGAGCTTATCCTTTTTCGAAAAAAAATTAATTTCTTAAACGAGATTTCTTGTATAAAATTTTTCGAACATATTCTCCGGGATTTGTTCATACATTCCGTCTAAAATTTCTTTCAAACCCGAATAGGGTCGCAGGACGATTTTACAAGCAAAGGCTTTCATTTTTTTAAGGTTTTTCGCGGCTATTTTTGCTCCATTGCGGTGTCTAAAACCACGGTTTTACTGCCCGCGACGACTTTCCAAGCTTTTGTAACATTTGTCTATGCAACTACACCACTGTTTCGTGGCTTCTCCTTGCTGCTCTGCGTCGTCTCGAAGGATATTGGCTGCCCGTTTTCCTACATCGCGTGCGGCCGTTTTTTGACCCTTTTTTGTTGTTTCTAATCCGCCTGTATTCGTTGGGGTTCGCTGATTTCGGCTCATACATTCTCTTTCTTCGACCTCTACTAAGGTCGTTTCTAATCCACACAACAACCCTTCTCTCTTCAAGCTTCATTTTTTAAGCTCCCTGCAATTTTTTTTGAAGTCTTTTTCAAGCGGCTAGGGTTTTGTTCGAAACCCTCATATTATTTGTCAGTTTGAAAATCTACTTGCATATTCCTTCTAGGTTTTTCGAGAGCTCAACTGAGTTGTCGTCAGAATTTGGTGGGTCCCTCATTTTTCGAGCCTCAGTTTTTGTGCCAACAGATTTCAAATCCGACTTCAGATTCCTTCTCAGTTTTACCAACTCTCTTTTGGGTCTTCGTCGGATTTTTTTGGGTCAGCCAAAAAAATTTCTTGAAATTCGTGCCAGTCGTACTTCATTGTTTTTAAGTATGTACCTAATTCAGCCTTTGTTTTCTACATTGGGATTCGTTTTTTGGATTCTATGTTCGCGCCTCTTCTCTATTTTCTCATTTTTTGTACATTGGGAAGCGTGCAAGATGGCATCCCTCACCAACTTGATGTTGGAAGGCAATCAGTGATTCAACGGCTGCAATTATAACACCTGGAAGCAATGCATGTTGACTATCTTTGAATACCGCCGCCTAGAAACACTTGTTTTGGGCACAGAGACTCGTCCGACAACAGTCCCAACAGATCAGGACAAGTTTGATGACCGGAATCGAGAAGTTGTTATGCTTCTCAAGCTCTTTGTCACAGATGATCAATTGCCTCAAATTCCTTCTGGAAAGTCTGCAGCAGACATCTAGAAGCATTTGAAGGAGTTGCATGAGACATTCGACAAGGGTCGCGTGTTCTTTCTGAAGAACCAGTTGTTCTCCGTTATGATGGATGAAGGCATGTCCTTACAAGAGCATCTCACGAAGATTAAGGACATTCGCGGTCAACTTGAAGCTATTGGTCGAAAGATGGAGGAAGAAGATATGGTAGTCATTACTCTAAAAAGTCTTCCAAAATCTTATGAGCACTTTATAGAGACTCAATATTACTTCCACTAATGTTGACCTGAAATTTCCAGAGTTGTGCACCAAACTTATGCAACAGGATCATTGGAAACAACAGTTTGGTAGCAATGCCACCTCGTCCTCCTCAGAGCAGGCCTTTGCAGCCAAATCCTTTCACAAGGATAAAGGCAACTCTCAGCCATCTCAATCTTTTCAGCAGAAAGGCTCCAATCAGTCTCAGGATGGTTCAAAGAAGAAGATTCGGTGTAATTATTGTCATAAATATGGCCATATGTTACAGGATTGTCGCCATCGGTTAGCTTCCAACCAGCCAAAGAAAGGAGGATCTCAACCTAAAGCCAATATTGTTGAGCAGAAAGAGTTTGCCTTTACGCTTTCATGGCTAAAAGACCTGCAGACCATGTCAAATCTTTTGCTTGGTTCATTGATTCTGGTGCTTCTCGACATTTCACTCATAGGCGTGATTGGTTTACAGAATTTTCTCCCTTTACTGATTCAGTTATATTTGAAGGAGGTGAAGAGTATACAGTTGTCGGCAAGGGCAACGTTCAGATTCAGTCTGGTGGGAGGAGTCTCATATTCCTCAACATATACTACGTTCCTGGCATGGAACTTAATCTTCTCTCAGTGAGTCAGATCATGCGGCATTCTCCTCACCTTGATGTTGTATTTAGTACACATAAGTGTTCGGTTGTTGATCGTGCGACATGCACTACTGCAGTTGTTGGCATTGAGGATCATGGTCTATACAGACTTGTGCATACAGGTGATTCTCTTGAGCATGCCTTCGCAGCAAAATCAGCTTCTATCAGCAATCTCTGGCATCAGCGATATGGTCACCTGAACATTCATTATCTTGCTCAGCTTGTTCGAGATGATTTAGTACTTGGTCTACCTAAAATGCAAACTTGGAATCAGCGAGTTTGTGGAGCTTGTCAGGCTAGGAAGTAGCACAAGACACCGTTCAAGGATGGTGACTCATGGCGAGCCTCAAAGGTACTACAGTTGGTCCACGCTGATGTATGTGGTCCAATGAACACTATTTTTGTTACTAGGTGCAGGTATTTCTTGCTTTTTGTTGATGATTTCAGTAGAAAAATGTGGGTATACTTTCTTAGACAGAAATCAGATGTGTTTACTGTATTTCAGAAATTTAAGGCCTTAGTAGAAAAAGAGTTTGGTTGTTCTAATATATCTCTTAGGTATGATAATGGGGGGGAGTTTTGTTCTACTGCTTTCTCTTCTTTCTGTGATACACATGGCATAAAACGTCAGTTAACCACACCATACACCCCTCAACAAAACGGCGTTGTAGAACGTCGCAACCGCACCATTACAGAAATGGCCAGGTCTATGATGGAACACAGAAATGATCCTAAGAAATATTGGGCAGAAGCAGTACTTACTACAGTCTATCTCCTTAATAGGTCTCCCACACATGTTGTTAAAGGGAAGACTCCTAAGGAAGCCTGGACTAGTCACAAACCTAGGATCAGCCACCTGAAAGTTTTCGGCTCTCAAGCTTATGTATGGATTCCTAATGCTCAGCGCTCTAAGTTGGACTCCAAGGGCCAGAAGCTTATGTTTACAGGGTACAGTGACAACCATAAGGCTTACCGGCTAATTGATGTAGACACTGATCGTCTTATCTTCAGTCGCGATGTTGTCTTTGATGAAGAACGAGGACCATTTCAGCTTTTCTCGTCTGAGCAGAATTCAAAGGATCAGCCTTTGAAGACTTCTGATTTGGGTGTTCATCTTCCATTGGGTTCCCTTGATGGGAGAGATGATGCAAATTATGTCTTTGATGATGCACTACCTGACTTTCCTCCGGATGATGTAGATCTTCCACCTGATGCAGATCCCCTTCCTCCTCCAGCTCCAGTTATTCCTCCTCCTGATGTTGTCACATCTACTTTACGGCCTAAATGGTGGGCCAATAGGATCAATGATCTCCGGCCTCATGAGCTCATTGAGGGTAGATCTTCTCGCAATAAGGGCAAGCAACAAAATATTGTTAACTTTGCTCTCATGGCCAACCTACATAGCATTTATGAACCTCAAACATTTAAAGAGGCAACAGGGATTCTAGAGTGGGAACAGGCAATGGATGCAGAATACCACAGTCTTCTGAAGAATCACACCTGGGTTATCTCTGATCTTCCTCCAAGGAAGAAGCTCATTAGCTACAAATGGGTCTATAAGGTCAAGTATCATGCAGATGGTACCTTAGATTAATACAAGGCCAGATTAGTTGCTCGAGGGTTCACACAGCGGGAGAGCATTGACTATGAGGAGACTTTTGCTCCTACTGCCAAGATGAGTACAATTCATCTTCTTCTCGCCATTGCAGCTTAGTGTGGATGGAGAATCCATCAGATGGATGTTAAGAGTGCCTTCCTCAACAGTGAATTGCAGGAAGAAGTCTACATGACGCAGCCTCCTGGTTTCAAGGTTGTCAGCATAGAACACCAAGTATGTAGGCTCAAGAAAGCACTCTATGGACTCAAACAGGGTCCTCGAGCGTGGTACATCAAGATTGATCAATACTTGGTTGCTCATGGTTTTCAGCATTGTCCTTCTGACAATAATCTATATATCAAACGCTCCGGTGATGATATTTTTTTCCTTGTTGTCTATGTGGATGACTTGATCATTACTGCCAGTTCAACACATTTGATTGCAGAAATCAAACAAGACCTATGCAAGGATTTTGGTATGACAGATTTGGGCTTCTCCATTATTGTTTAGGTGTTGAGGTTTGGCAGACTGATGGCAGCATTTTTCTTTCTCAGTCTAAGTATGCCAGGAACTTGGTTGACAAGTTTTGAATGCAGGATTGTAAACCTGCCTCTACACCTATGGAGAAAGGGTTGAAGTTATCAACCAAGTCTGATTCTCCTCCTATTGATGAAACCACTTACAGACAGCTAGTAGGCAGTCTCATCTATCTTACTGCTACTAGACCTGATCTCAATTTTGCAGTCAGCTATATTTCACGCTTCTTTTCCTTGTTGTCTATGTGGATGACTTGATCATTACTGGCAGTTCAGCACATTTGATTGCAGAAATCAAACAAGACCTATGCAAGGATTTTGATATGACAGATTTGGGGCTTCTCCATTATTGTTTAGGTGTTGAGGTTTGGCAGCCTGGTGGCAACATTTTTCTTTCTCAGTCTAAGTATGCCAGGAACTTGGTTGACAGGTTTCGAATGCAGGATTGTAAACCTGCCTCTACACCTATGGAGAAAGGGCTGAAGTTATCAACCAAGTCAGATTCTCCTCCTGTTGATGAAACCACTTACAGACAGCTAGTAGGTAGTCTCATCTATCTTACTACTACTAGACCTGATCTCAGTTTTGCAGTCAGCTATATTTCACGCTTCATGACAGTCCCCAAGGCTGATCATTGGGTAGCAGCGAAGCGTGTGTTGCGTTATGTGAAGGGCACCCCTGATTATGGACTTCTTTACACTCGAAGTCATGATCCTAGACTCGATGGGTTCACAGATTCAGATTGGGCAGGTTCGGTTGATGATAAGAAATCAACCTCTGGATATGTGTTCAGTTTGGGATCTGGTGCAGTCACATGGACTAATAAAAAGCAGCAGGCAGTATCTCTCTCCTCGACAGAAGCAGAGCATCGAGGAGTTGTTAAGGCAGCTTGTGAAGTAGTTTGGCTTCGTCGAATGCTTGCGAATAAGCAGATGTCTCAAGTAGGCCTGACTCCCTTGTTTGTTGATAATGAGGGCGTTCTCAAGCTTGCCAGTAACCCAGTCTTCCATGAAAGAACCAAACATGTGGACGTTCATTGTCATTACATTTGGCAGTTGGTTGAAGACAGGATAGTTCAGTTGCAGTATGTTCCAACTACGGATCAGACTGTAGACATTCTCACCAAGCCTCTTGGTCCAGATAAGTTTGCTAAATTTAGGGGACAGCTTAGTGTTGTTGACAGATTGACCATTAAGGGAGGTATTAGAATATTATTATATTTGTTTATTACTTTAATGGTCATCTTATGTAAATTAGATAGATGAGATCGATTACTCAATCTTCTATAGTTTCTTTTAGAAACTTTCTATTCTCGATCTCTTGCAAATTCTTTATATTGATCACATTGATCAATTGTTAGTATAACACATTCATTATTTTACCATAATACAAAGCACTATCAGAGAGCCAAAGGAAATTCTCAAAAGAAGAAATTTGTCTTTTCTCTTTTTTGGAGTGTTATTCTTTGAAGTAATTGGCTTTTCAAAAATTTCAAATTTGTACAGCTACTCACAGAGTCAAATAGACTCACTGGGACAAAATGTAGGAATGAAAAAGTGTCGTGAAAGGACCTTCAGTTTCTACCAATCTAGAATAGTTTTTTTGCAACTGCCACACCTTATTGACATTGTTTTGGCCCTTTTCACGGAAGGCCTTCCTCAAAGTAATTAGGACCCAATTTGCTTCATATTTCATCCTGCTAGAGAGGATTCTTGAGTTGCAAAATCCCTTGCAACTTATGGTCATGACATCAGATTAAACCAGGAAGAGGAAGTCCAAGATAGAGCAAGGGGAAGAAGATGAAGGAGACAGTAATTAGCAATGTGTTTTGTCAGATGTGAGATACACATCTTTTGTATCCCTTGTTTATAGCATCACCAAATTGGAGATTCTGATAGTCTTAACCTTGGGGAGATCTAGAAGTGCATTGATAGCATGCTTGGTTAGATGAAGGATGTCATTCATTAGAAAACCTACCCCACAATTCTACCACAAGAATATTTTCAATTTTGCTCATTATTCGGTGAAGCTAGAAATGTTGAACACCTCTAGTTCAAAAAGGATGGGAATAGATGAAGGGAATTTGTGAGAGAGCAAGGAAAGAAGGTGAAGGAGACTGAGGTCAATAATGTGTTTTAGTCAAATATGAGATACACACATCTTTTATATTCATTGTTTTCAACGTCATCAAATTTGGAGATCATAACAACTTTAGCCTTGGGAAGATCTACAAGTGCAATGAGACCATCCTTGGGCAAATTAATGTTTTCGGCCTTTGCAACTACTGCATTTCACTGGCATTGTTTCAGTCATTTAAGGAACACCTCTAACCTATTGAAACTTGGTTTGCTTCATACTCTATCCTACTAGAGAGGATGCTTGAGTTGTGACAGCCCTTATTATCATGACACATGATCAATCCCAAGATAAACCAGGGGTAGAAGTTGACGGAGATTGTGGTTATTAATATTTTTAGTCAAATATAAGATAAATAACATCTTTTGTGGCCCTTGTTTTTAGAGTCATTAAATGTAGGGATTTTGCCAATCCAAGCCTTGGGGAGATCTACAAGCACATTGATAGCAATCCTTGGTCAAATGAAGGGCTCTATTCATGAGAGAGACCCCTCCCTACAGTTCCACATTAAGCATATTCAGCCCATTATTCACAGAGGTAGGAGAAGCTGAACATCCCTCCACATGGCTACATATGTGTAGTGTTATGTGAGAGACTTGGAAAATTGTTTCCCTTGACAACCACAAGGTGAGGAATGGCCTATGTAGGCCCTCCAGTAAATGCATAGTCTAGAGGAAGCTTCATTGGTCAGAACTCAGTGGATTAAATTTACTGAAGTCAATGGCTGCAAGAATTCGTCAAAAATTAACAAGCACACTTTGGCACAATAAAGTTCAATTAGTTGGTAGAATCTGCGGACACCGAGATTGTTTTTCTTGTTTGCCATTCACTCCTCCCACAGGTTTCTAGTTCCTCTGTCGATGTGAGAAATTAGGTCATACAGAGCTTCATCTACTTTTTTAACAGGAATAGACATATCTCTAAGAGAGCAGAAAAGTTTGTTGTACATAGAGCCTTGCATCTCATTGATCCAAGACACCTGAGTACAAGCAGAGCCTGATGCCATGGTATTATGTAGAGCTTGACAAGCCACAACAGGTTGATAAGGAACAGGATGTACAACCAAGATTGGTAGGATTTATACTGCAGGATGAACAGTTTGGATAATGACTCCAGTTTTTAAGCTTGTTGCTCAAACTAACTATGTATATCTTCTTTTAATATTGCCATTTTTTTTTATTTGATGCCTGGATTTTTTAGTTGTGATACTCAGCTATGTGTGTGTTAATCCAAGACACCTGAGTAAACGCAGAGCCTGATATGTATGTGTGGGTGTGTGTTGGTGTGTGTGTGTGTGCTGGCACACGTGCCTGTCTGGGTGTGCGTGTGTGCAGGTGGGTGGGTGGATGTGTATGTGGGGATGTGGGTGTGGTAAGATACATTTCTTAAAAATACTTGTGGAATGAAAGACCAAAATATAGCTGCATTCTTAATCTTACCAATAAATTTGATGTCTGTGTTATCTACAAGCCATTGTGCCCCATCTTTCATAAAGCCAACATAACTTGTATCAAATTGTCGTTTCCACATGAGACGCCTATCAAAAGGTCAAAATGTTAAATACAGTGCATGTTACAACAAATATTTGGGAATTCATCTGCTTCTTAGCTTACTACACACATATATTAAATTATTAAAAGTTCAAATGACATGGAATATCAGCAGAAATTTGAAAGCGGGTAAATTATAACAATACCCCACAAATGTCTTTGCACGCTAAAGAAAGAGAGGCCATACCAAGATGCAAGACAAAGAAAATTAAATTGAAATAACTTTAAAAATAAATGGAGAAATCAAAAAAAAATCACACCAAAGAGTTTCATATGGGACCAGAATTGATCAGACACCTAATTACACTAAAACAACTGAGCCATAATAAGAGTCACCAAAATAACAAGATAAAGAAAAATAGAAAAATTATTTAAATGTCACTTTCCATTGGAATGAACATATATTACAAAATTAGAGATTTTCCAGGTAGTGTTCATTAGTAAAGTAAAAAATTGTAATTTTGTAGCAATGAAACAAAATAGTTACATTTTCTAGTGATCGAAAAGTTAGTGCTTATAAACTCCCTAGCAGTCAGGAAGCTATTGCCTATTACTGCTAGTTCATACAGAGGTTATCAATTAGCTAAAGTTGAAGTGGGTAGTCTTTTGGTATTTTCGGTTATATAGAATATACAGATTAACAAATGGTATTTTAAGATTGAATCCAAGCATTCAAGACAAGTGACTCGCCTGCTAAGAACCTTTCTTTGCCTCAATTGTAAGATAGAGAATAATCACCAAAACTAGGTTATACTATTAATGTGCAAACCTACCTATATAAGCACTGTATATAAAGATGTTGTAATTATTGTGTCACAATAAAATAGATATAGACTGCACCTCAAGAAAAATGTTATAAAGCATAAGACCTCCCAAAGAGTTATTTTGTGATGATTAAGGTTGTTAGAGTCTATGTTACCCGACTGTAATTCAAGTTGGAAATTGCCAACCATAAAATAAGAAAAATAATTCAGTGGTGACAAAATACTTTAAGAATATTCAGCTTGAAGCTTAGTAAATATAAAGTAAGATATAGTATAAGTGAATAAAATTTATAAACAAAATTAGTTAAGGGATAACAAAAGTACATAGCTACTGTGAAAAGTGCCCTTCAGCTAACAACAGTCTAACATCACTTTCAATATCAGTTTTCCTCATGCATCTGTAACAAGCGTATGATGCATATTTGGTGTAGTTGCATGGAGGTGCCTACTTTACAGATTGCTCATGGGAAAATATAGAAATTATCCCAGAAGATATTTCTGCATACACATACTATGCATTTACTTGTTGCTATTTTTCTTTTATCCATTTTATGCAAGGCAAAAGCATGCAGTATGAGTCATTTGTTTGGGAAGGGGAAATCCAACGAATTATTGACCATATTACATGGGCCTAAGGACAGCTTATCTTTGACCAAAGGCAAGGCACCTACTGCCAAAAGTCAGAAAGATTGAATTGGAGTTAAAGATCACTTAAAAAAGAAAGACTTTGGAAATTTGTTAGGCAAATGTATCAATTTGTAATAAGATTGTATTAAATCTAGAATTATACAAATACATATTGTTAGAACTTACAGTACCTATCAGTGTTGAGTGTTCGAAAAAGCACACGCCGGACACCTCTTGGAATGTTCAGGGCCTCCATTACCTTTGCTACAATAAGAAAGAAATCCAATCAATATCAATCTTTACTGAAACTCCAATTCACAAGGATATATATAGTTATGTTCTAATATTCAAAATACTAAGAGTCAAGCATGTTAATGTTTTTTTTTTAATCAGAGTGCATAAAATAAGAGCTGATAAGACAAACACAGGACAAAATAAGTTATCCTGGGAAAACCCTCCTTCGCGAGGGAAACCAGTTGTTTTGAGTGCCATCATGGATGTCCAAAGGGTGTACTTGGTTGTTCTAGTATGTCTCTGAAGTTGGTTGGGTCTTGTTGACATCAAAGGCCTCATTTGCTACTTGAAACCTATAAGGTAAAGTGACCTTGTGAAGGGAAGTTTGAGAGTGAAACCCTATGGCTTGTGTTGGGGTTGTGAGAAGGAGATGAGTCCATTTGTTGTGAATACATCAGCATTGTGTTCAGTGTTCCCTCACCTCTGCATCATGATGGCTAAACTAAGTCTAGTAGAGTCACAAAGACATCCATAATTTCTTGCATTCTAGGAGTAGATTAGATTCTCTAACCCTTATCTCCTTTGAAGTTTTTTGGTTGGAAGTGATTGAGAAGTTAAGTCAAGTTGATATCCATTGGATGAATAGTGTAAGTCCCTTTGTAATAACCAGCATATCACATCATTAAAACTGAGTGAAAGTCCACGATTAAGAAGGAACCTTGAGGTTGTTTCATTTGATCACACAATTCATCTACATTGTTTAGCATATGAGCATCCTTATTCAAGAGAGGATTAGGTATTTGTTGTTTCACTTCGAAACGTTGAGTGTTCGATTTTGTATGTTGTAGTGGAACAAAACTCACATTAACAATACCCATCCCTTTAGGTTGGATTCACCTAGGGTAGAAAACTAGAGCAAGCACAGAACATTACTACATACCCCATAAACTTGGTAATTACTTTCAGTATGAGAATTTCAGCCTGAATCAAACCTTTAAGTATTTAAAAGAACTAATGACCCATTAACAACAAAACATATTTGACAAACTTCCATACCATTAAAAACAGAGACAGGAATTAAATCTGTCACGTGCAACTTTTCTTAGTTCTATTTTTCGTGCCTTCATAATGGATTTACAATAACAACTATAATGACGCAGAAAATTATTTTCATATTGTGTAAACAAATCAGAGATCGATGTGTCTCCAGTGCATGCAGAGTGCGTGACTTATTCTATTATCAATAAATGAGAATGCAGATCCATGCCAATCTTTCCTCATTCAAGCTCAAGAAGTGCAGGAATATAAATCGAACTACTATGTTCCGTTTTATTCAAAAATCATGTAATGATGCATACATCTAGTGATATATTTCTGAATATATCCATCCGGATGATCAAGAATGTCTGCCACCAATTGCATTCATTCTTGCTGACCCGAATGGCTATATTCATCATAAATAAATCAGACATTTTATACATCTAGTGATATATTTCCGAATATATCCATCCGGATGATCAAGAATGTCTGCCACCAGTTGCATTCATTCTTGCTGACCCGAATGGCTATATTTGTCATAAATAAATCAGACATTTTATGTACAACATTAAAAGCATTCCAATTTAATCTTATAAAAGTAGCTATCAACGCCACAGTGCATTTGTTTTCTATTGCAAAGTAAAACATACTCAGAGACTGAACAAGAACAGAAAAGACGCGCCTGCAATTTAATTCGATGTAAGATGAAAGGCATCAACCTTCACGGAGTTTTAAGAAAAGCCTCCAAACATTATGCTATAGAATAGAGCTAAGGTAATGCACAAAGATCACGGAGCAGAGAAAATCGCAGGACAAACTATTCCCAGCGCATTGATCACAGAATAAAGCCAAAACTCATCATAAGCACAGAATAGAACAATCCAAAATAGAACACCCTCTGTCCAGAGAAAGAGAGACCAAAACCAAACAAAAATTGTATGCTTTCAAGGGCTGAGCTCCCCTCCATAAGATAGTCGGCAAGGAGTAACTCCTTGCCGCGGGAGTTACTCTTGCCACCTTTCCAAATTACTGGCAAGGTAACTCTCGATCATAAGGAAGAAAACATGTCCCCCGATGAAACAAGTTAGCTCGAGTAATAATATTCCACATAAAAGAATGGCATTCAAACTTATATAAATCGGAGATGCTTATATATATATATATATATATCAAAGATAAAACATGAAATAAGCAAAATACTTCGGAATCATATGAAAAACCTACAGCGGAAAATTAAATATTTAATTACTTAGGTTGTTTAATTAAAATCGACAAGATACCTGTTGTGAGGTTTTCACACCATCGCCCCATTGAAAATGAGGACCCCCTCTTCTGCTTTGGTGATAGGAGGAGTGGTCTTAGGTAGTCTTTGTAGGTGGTAGTTTTCAAGTCCCTACGTCCGGCAAGTGAGGTTTGAGTGATTTTGACCTGCTGGGAGGCCATGTCTGTCTGGGATATGGACGAGTGCTAAGCTAAACCTAAGTGATTTGTGATAAAACGAGTTAAACCCTTTGAGAATCCTTGTTCCAGCTTCAGTTTGACCTTAGAAAGCCATGATGGATTGTGGGAGGTAAACCTGCTGAAGGCTCGCTGAATCCTGAAATTTGGCTGAGCCTGGAATTTTTCGAAAACCCCCAAAATCTAGAATCTGCATCTTAACTCCTATGAAGTTGGAACCTATCTCAAACATCCTGAAAGTATTTATACAAATATAACTTAAAGTATAAGAAGTTTATTTATTTAATTTCTTATACTAAAATGTTATATTTGTATAAATCCTCCCGCCCCTGAACTGAAAAATCAGCTAAGTACAAAACTACCATGTCCCATGCCAGGTCGGATTCCGACCTCCTACAAGACAGAATTTGTCCTAAGACCCTCTGATTTCCGCCATGAGATGGGATGCTTCCTTAGTCGGTGTTGGGGTTGGAGAGGTAAGTTTGTATATGAATGATGTCAAAGAGGACAAGTTGAGCAAGCAAAGAGATGGGCAGAATTTTGCTTCCTATGGACAGAATTTGTCCCATACACCTCTGATTTCCACCCCCTTTTGAGGGCAAGTTAAACAAGAGCAATCACCCAAGTTGTGAGGAAATGGAGTATGCATTTGAAGAGGAAGATAGTCATGAGGAAGATTAAGGACTTGGCATGGAGAAGATTGGAGTTTTAGTGACTTAGAGCATAACATAGGCTTCAAAATTCTGCCCCCACTTTGAGCTTGGAGAAGGGATCCTTGGGGCATGGCGAGGTGTTTAGAGAAAGTTCCAAGCAATTCCGATCTTTGGGAGGTAAGTTCTAGGCATGATCATCTTGGGCGGAATTGTCCCATCCATTGGATGGGACAATCCCGCCATGTATTCTTGGCTCCCACTCTTTTCCCCTTTGGCCACGAAACTCAAAACCAAACCAAGTCAGCCCCTTTCCATGATGCATTCCCCAATAAACAGCAGCGAAAATTTAATGCAAAGCAAGTCAGCTTGGGGGGATTAAGGAAGCCAAATTCATTTGTTTTTCATCATTCAAAGCAAAACAAGTTGGCCTAGGGGGTGAAGGGGGGATGCGAAAGGTATAAAGGGGAAGGATTGGAGATCATTTCATACTCAAACACATGCGAATTTCCCCAAGCAGAAGTGCAGATCAAAATTACAGCAGACCTTAATTAGGAAGCAAGTTAGACAATTGGAAGTGGATTTGCTCCCTACTCCCTGGCACTTCATTGGTGAAGGCAAAGTGGCATAATTTTGTGAAGGAAGATCGCAGCTGTGGGGTTCCATTTTGTCACCAAATTCAGGGAATTTATAGCAGACCTACAGGTATAGTGGAAATCAGAATTAATCAAGATCTGAGAATGGATGATTGATGCCTCTAATCATGGATCCTTGCCAAGATTACTTTCCTTAATTAAAAAATCAATCGCTACAAGCTGAATGTTATCATAGTTGATCTCTTGTTTTGGGCAAATTAGGGGGTAATCGGACTTCAAAATCTTGTTTGCAATCTGAAAATGATGATTATTTTGGCTGATGAGTTGAATTGTTTGGAATCCCATATCCTTTCAAGGGTAACCATGGTAGAAGAATCAAATTTGAAATCTGGGACTTGTAGTGCATTGAAAGACTTAATTGCTTCCAGATTTCTAGCTATAAGATCAAGCTTATTTTGAAAATCCATTCTCATTGAAGGCTAAAGTGATTACATTTCATGAAGATTTTAAGTTTTGTTATTTCATGTTTAATTATTATCTCATAAACTTAATACCTTTTCCTCTCTTGTGTTGCAAGGAAACTTGTTGAAGGAGGAGGCAAGGAAATGTTTAAGACTTCAAGTGGCAAGATCAAGCTCAAGAACTCTAACCAAGTGGATGCTACAGGAAGGCGAGGGATGGAGGCTCAAGACTTCAAGCTCAAGTTCAAAGATCATAAGTGGGAAGAAAGTTCGCACCAAGTTACCAAAGGACAAGGTCAAGGCATCGAAGGAAACATCAAGATACAAGTCCAATCACTTGAAGGCATTTTCAAATACAATCAAGTACAAATCAGATCGGGTGCAAGTTCAAGGATGACTTCCAAGAACAAAGATGGAGAAGAGTTGAGAAGATGAAGCAATTTGGGAATATGCCATCATGTTGGGAAGTTGGGCAGCGTTGAGTATCAAGAGATATTATCTCTTTACAAAGATTAATCAGAGCTACACGATAAGGACGATAAGGTGGCAATTGGGTGTCTTCTCCAATTAGAAAATTCCAATTTCAAGCACAAGCAATCACAGCATGCCAACTGTCCTATTTTCTCATTGGTTGAAAAATCATCATAATTTTCTTATTGGCCCATGATTTGGTGCCCTCATGTAATTGGTTGAAAATTTAGCAACCCTAATTAGGGTTTATGGGATTGAATCTTGGCCCTTGATTTCAAGTGAATCTTGGCCCTTCGTTGTAATTGGACATCTATAAAAGGCCAAGGCCTTCTCATTTGTAAAAAGTTGGCTAGTTAGTTAGAGAGAGAGAGAGAGAGTTAGATCCAAAATTGTAGAAGCTATAGAGCTAGTAGGAGGTTAGAGTAGGTTAGCCAACGGAGACTTGATCAAATTGTTGTTATCATACTACCAAAATTATTCCTTTCTTTAATTGTTGGCTTTCGTGGTGAATGTATATGACGTTTGGAGTATTGCATGGTTTCATCAATCTTCACTTGGAGTAGATTTCATTTCATATTGTTAGAAGTAGCTTAGTTGGATGAAAGCAATTGTGGATGTTTGTTTGTTTGACTCGGATATAAACTAGGCCACTAGCCCTCTTGTTGATTGTCAGGGTGCCTTGTGTGGTAAGCTAGTGATTGCTCTTAACTTCAATTGATATTCAATCTTTAGTTTGCATCCATTAATGGGATTGGAGAGGAGATATTGATTTGAAAACCATTTGTATTCCTTCGAAGCTTGCACTAGGTGGGTGGAAGTCGCTGATAAAGCCGCATCTACTAGAGTCCAAGTCCATCCATGATTCCTTGCATTCCTAGTTAGAAGTAGAAGTAGAAGTTAAGCCTAAGTTTAAGTTGAAGTGGAAATTGGAAAAGCAAAAACTATATTTTCATTGCACATTGTGAAGCTAAATCTTTAGAAGTGCAAGAGTTGACATCCATTGGATGAATAGCGTAAGTTCCCCTAAGTGATTACCAGCGAGTCGTATTATTTCATTGAGCGAGTGTCCACAAATAGAAGGAACCTTGAAGTCATTTCATGATCTCACTTTGCAAGCTTAGCATGAGAGATGAGCTTATATCAAGAGAGGATTGAGTATTTGGTATTTCATCTTGGAATACTAAGTGTTTGATTCTACATGTTGTAGTGGAACAAAACTCACATCAACAGTACCTTAGGCCTAGAGACTAACTAGACCAACTAGACATCAGACTACCTCTACCCCAAACCTAAACAACTGATAACGAATAGTGTTCTAGCTTGGATGGCATTCTTGACTTCTATCGTTTGCTCATGCGCTCCTGCGCTGATGATACTCTTTCCCCGCTTACGGGATGATTCTCCTCCTGCATCCACTGACAAGGATGAATTAGATATCCATACCATTGTAATAATCTCAATAAACTAATCATAAATTTGCATCAGCGATTCATTTTCCTATTTTCCATAAAAGAAGATTCAATTCCTTCTAAAACAAACTATATGTTAGAATCCACATAACCAAATTAACAGAGTTTACATTTCTATTCTCATTAGAAAATTTATATAACCAAATTTAACCGAATTTCATTTAACGACCATAGTCGCATTTTTCCTAGGAATTAGTTATTATAGTTATACAAAAAATAATAAGGTTATTAGGAAGGGATGTAACATCAAAAATAGATGAAAAAGGACAATAAACTAATTCAACAAACACTAGAACTTCTTATTAAAACACAATACAAATTTGCATTACAAAATGGTGAGCCTATTGGCTTCAGAACATTGCCATCTGATTTGGTCTCTCACGGACCTACATTCTCAATACCAATCTGATTATTGATCTGCTCTCAGACCCGCAACTTGGTATATTTGCAGCCAAAGATCTCTTTTCCCCGAAAACCCCTTCCCAATTCTCCTCAAACTCCAAACCCCCCCCCCCTAAAATCAACGTCNCCTCAAACTCCAACCCCCCCCCCCCTAAAATCAACGTCCCTCCTCTCACATGTCTGCTTCCAACACTAAATCCAACTCCCCGCTCTCCCCCAAAACTTCTAGAAACTATGGACGATGCCTTAAAGAAGCAAAACGTAACTGTCCACACTTATTCTACTGCCATTCAAAAACCCACAAACATTTACTAAAATTAAAATCAACAATTAAAAGAGCAAAGTCACAAACAAGGAAGGAAATTTGAATTTTCAAATTTAATTCTACTCTGTCACGTGGATGCCCTACATCATACACCCAAGGTAGATTGAAATGCTTCATGAGTGAGACTCATAAACATTTATAAGTTATGTGCTTGTTCTGAATCCATTTCTCTGCCTTATCTACCTGAATATGCTTTGTCAGTTTTCTTTGAAACTTGATGTCTCTTCCATCCTTCATCTTTCCTCTCTCCCTCTTTTCACATAATCCAACTCCCACCAACATGCACTAGGAAACTCTAGAAAATCATAAGCTTCAACATCATTCTCTTCCGTAAAATAATCAAACTTATGCATTTCCTCTTTCTTTAATACTGCTACAAAAATTTGCCCATCATCTTCCTCTTCTGCAACATTGTGTTCCTCTTTATTCACACCTTCCAAAAGGCACTGTTTTGCTGCAAAATTTTCCTCTTTTGCATCCACATCATTGTTAGAAACAAAATCAAGGGATTCTTCTTTCCCATCTTGCAAAAAACTACTAATTTCAACACCCTCAACTTCAACAATCTCTTTTTTAAGTAGGAGATCATTACTCAATCCACCCTTCACCTGTCCATCTTCGTCCTCATTTATAACCCCATCTCTCAATAGATTATTTGCCTCAACATTCTCTCATATACCAATACTATCACCCTTAAACAAATCAGATTCAACAATATTTTCACAAAAATCAGATTTTACCTCTTTTTGCTTCCACTGGAGCTATCATTTTGCCCTTCTGCAACACTTGGTCTTAACCAGTGTTACCCGGAGACCCGTCTCCCCCCCCTCCAAACGCGTCTCGGAGACTTTTCGCGTCTCTGGAGACTTCAAAAATGGCCGGAGACTTCATGACGAAGTCTCCGATTCCAAAAAAATGAAGTCTCCCCCACGTCTCCTAATTAAAAAACAAATTTAAAATACGACATTAAGTCATTTTATGATTTTGACTTATTTGAATGTTTTTTTAGCAAGGTCATTTATGATTTAACATTTTTAATAAATATTAAATATTAAATCGACAAAATTCAAATAAATGAATATTTAATATTTATATATTAATGTAACAAATAATGAATTACAATTTATAAAATATTGTTATTGGATTATATAATATATTATTTATTAATATAATAATAAGTAATACTATATATCTCATAGTCCAAATCTCATAGAGGACCCTGAGTTGGAGAGTGATGAGTTTCTGGACAGCATCATAGCTAGAGACCTTGAGATGGATGATCACAGCCTTGTGGAGTAGATGAGATAGATATCTGATTTTTGTTTAGAGTTTAGAGTTTTTTGTTTTGCATATCAGCGATTTAGCATCAAACTATATATTTTTGAATT